>CAUDMG010000485.1:0-332500 GCA_958450375.1 Homarus gammarus | reverse complement strand
TACACACACAATCCTACATACAGAAACTTAAAAAAAAATACAATAAATAATTATCATAAGGTTTAAAGTTATAAGCATCTACGGGCTTCCATTGTGAAGCTGTTTGGCAAGTGTGGAAAGGTCGGAGGGTCTGTAGCACAGCACCGTTGCTAGGCGAGCACCAGGGGTGACTGCAATGCAGTTTTAAGTCTAAATTTTATAATTAATGCTATTATTATTTTTTTTTTAAGTAGGAGTTGGGAACTCTTTGAATAATCTGCCAGAGAATTTTGTGATGGCACCATACTTGACCAACATTGATGCATGGTCAGGTAGATTCTAGATCCAGTGCATGCCCAGTATTTTTCATCAGTGTATAACAGAGAATGACCAACCGCCCAATCGGCTAGAGAACTGACAAGTGGCGAAGAGGATAAAGTAAAGTACTGAATATTTGGATTCAAAACCTTAAGCTTTGGTCCATATAAGGTATAGTGTCATAACCCAAGAATTTAGGCTAGTCTCACCACTGAAAAATCCTAGAAATGGCTGGATTTTAGACATTTAATCTTGACTTAAATCGCCCACAGTCACTGAAAAGGATGACCATACCAGTTATCAAATGTCAATAGATTTTGTGCCAGCAATATGGACAACTTCCCTAAATACTACTTTCCATTATTAAGAGGTGGCCACATGCTTGTGACAGTTATTTTCCAGAGCCATCACATGACAATTGATGAGATAATCAAAGAGAGGAAGAATTAGTGTGAGGCAAAGGGAAGGTTGGAAAAATAAGAACTTGGAAGAACTACAGTAATTCTTCTTGTTTTCATTTGAAAAAAAAATTGCGACAAACAGGGGTAGTTGTGTATGTGTGAGGCTAAAAGAAAGCTCTCAGTTGTATATGTAAGATTTCAAGGAATTTTCTCTTTAATGTTTGTACATTAGCCAATATATTGCTTGTATGCTACCCCACATCTTTTTCTTATTTCATCACCATTTTCTTTATTGTTATACAGTACTGTGCTCCTTTCCTTCTTAACTGCCAAATTCCACTTACTGTACTTTGGAGGGTAGGAAAATTCATTCATTAGAAGATTACCAATTTGACATAAATAATAAAAACAACCTGTTTAAACATGGTGAAAAACATTGAAGTTATTTATTTACCTTGATAATTTCATTAGATAATTAAAAATGATAGATGGTAGTAGGTATAAAAAGAGGTGCAGTCTGGTTTTCTTTCCAACAGCTGCATGGAATAACTCTTCAAGGTATGTTTATTGGAGACCTTGATGTGCCAATTCTGAAGCACTTGAAGGATTCAAGATTATATGATATGGAGGTTGAACTGGACAAACAGGCCATATGTACGGAGCTCAAGCTTAATGGGACTAGTGCAGGCCCAAGAAGTTACCACATCCCAAGTCCTTTCACCCTTGCTGCCAGTTTCCTGTTGGAGGTGTTCTCATGGGCTGAATACCTAAAATATTTACTCTACAGGTCAGTCACTGTTCCCTTGAATAAACAATAAGATGGTCAAGTAAGATTGTTTTAGGATAATATTGTGAAGAAAGCATTGTGCATTCTAGCCTGTCTTTATACTGTGTTATTTTACCTTGTTAATTAAGATGCATTTAGCATCGAATGAATAACTGAATGTAATTAAATTGTTCATATCAACAATTTGTATTCATTTTAATAATATGAATCAAGGATTTTAATTCGTTGAAAATTGAATTTAAAAAAAAATCACATTACACTGCCTCATTAGTACTGCATTCCCAAATGTGGGGTTGATGGGGTGACTTGGAGCTCGTGGGATCGCTGGAGTCACCTGGGTCTTGCAGTGGTCACATGTTAATTTGGAACCATAAATTATGGTCAAGGGATAAACACAATTACTCCTTGTGTCAGGTCAGGTTAGGCTTGCCCTGATGAAACCTTTTGCTCAGTTCACTCTCTACTTCCTACAAATGCAGACAGAAAAGTACAGCAAATTTCAATGGTAGATTACCTGAGTTGCTTACTGATTTTTCTACTTTTTTCAGTTTCTGTTCAAAACAGATGTAAAACAGTGTGGCTCTTTTGCACTCAAAATGATAGAATTACAGGCTGACAATTAGGCAAGGGTGAATTTTGATGTCTACGTTTTGTATTACTTTATGAAAGCGACATTCAGCAGTTAAAAATCAAGCTATCAAGGTTCTGGTACAATTATGAGCGATGTCTGTGAGGCAGCTTTCTCATTAATAGTGTTTATAAAAAAATATTACCGGAATTGTATTTCAAATTTAAACTCCCAGGTATAGAGAGTTAATCAAATGATGACGTACACATGTTAGATATGAATTATGACACAGTTGTAGCAAAGGACTGATGACAGAATTGTAACTTAGAAAATTGTGTACCATGTTGTTTAATCGCATAATTATGCCCAGAGTAAACATAAAATTAATTAAATAATGTTGCACACATGTAACATACAAAATATCACAGCAGTTTAACTAAAAAAAAAATTATGTTGCTTAGTTATGTAATTATACCCCCAGAGGTAGAACTTAATATGATTATATATATATATACAGTTTATGCCGCCAATTGAACCCATGGACGTCCGCGTAAAACGAGAAACACGTAAACGAAGTAACAGAACATACGGGATTAATTGAAATAGAGACTGGGCCGACCCCCAGACTACCCTTTTTCCGACACAATATGTACGTTGTAGTAAAAATAACATCTTAATTTTATGATGGTATGCACACACAATTAATATTTAAGAGAAATATCAATAATATTAGGTTTTTTAACACTTACATTAGTAGAAGAGATGGCTGGGCACACGGGGATGGGGGGGTTGGTTCCGAGGCAGAGGGCAGATTATTGGCCCTCACCTGTATCACTTGTATCACCTACATCACTATCCACCACAGAGGCTAGCGGGGCCTCCTTGTCAAACCCCTCAAAGTCCATATAAGTCCATATCCTCACTATCACTGACTTGGGCTGGCTGTGGTGGGTTGCGGGTGAAGAACTCGGTAATGTTTTGTTGACTGGGCAAGCAAGGTTAAATAGACCAATCACAGCTAGCGGCGGAGGGACTGCGTGGGTGGTAGGGATGCGTGGCCCAATCACAGTCCGATTTGTCATCTGACGTCAGCGGTGACGTAAGAGCGACCTAGCCCGCAGCTTGTCTGCGCCGCTTCCCGCGTAAATGCTGGAATGTACCGCGTAACTAATAATTGCCGCGTCTGGACAGGTGCCGCGTAAATGAACACACATCAATGTATGTAATAAGTCATTTGTGTCCAATGTATATTTTCAGCCTTCAGGCTGCAAACTTTTTCAATAAACCGTTTATTATTATTATTATTATTATTATTATTATTATTATTATCTCACACACACACACTATAGTCTGGATTTATGCGGTTTTTGTTTATACATTTTGTCATTTACGCGGTGCCTTGCCAGAATTATAATGTTTTAATTACGCGGTAAATTTGGTCATTTACGTGGCGAGCGGCAGGAGGTCCAGACGCGCCACGCCATTTTTTATTCACGCGGTCCATTCTCGACCATACGCGGGAAGCGGCACGAATATGGGTGTGCAGTATGTCGCTGTTGCGTTATAACTGACGTCATATGACGTATGGGACTGTGATTGGGCCACTTATCCTTACCTCCCTCTGCTGCTAGCTGTGATTGGTCTGTTATATGACGTGGCCTGGCACAGGAGAGAAGCTACTGACCCAGCCACGTCAGTCTCATTGTTCTCAGTCACCGCGTATACTGTTCTCTCTTGTGCCCGCTAATCTGTTCAACAATGGCTTCCGCTGGACCCCCACCACCCCAGAAAAACCTTGCATTACCTGGACCCAGCCGCCTCAAGCCCAAGAAGATACGCCGTGCCCTAAGTTACGAAGTTAAGTACAAAATTGTGCAAGAGTTGGAGAAAGGAATGAGACTAGTTGATTTGGCGCGCCAGCATGGCGTGAACAAATCTACGATCCGGACGATCAAGAAGGATGCAGCCAAGATTAAAGAACACCTGAGCATCACAAAGTCTGCAGGTGCTTCAATGGTGAAGTATTGTCAGAATAAGGTGCTGCTCAAGACTGAGAACTTATTAGTGAGCTACTTAATTTGTCAGGCAAGGCGTAACATGGCTGTGGTCACACAGGCAGTGCAGGACTATGCTCGTGAACTGTACTCATCAGTGGCGCGCAAGATGGGAATTGCAGAGCCCAAACCCTTCACTGATTCCTCTGGGTGGCTGCAAGGGTTTAAGAAACCGAACAAGATTACCAACATTAACACTGTTGGTGAAGGAGCCAGTGCTGACCTTGCTGCCGCCATGGATTTTCCTCCATTCTTACGAGAAGTTATGGAGGAAGGACAGTACACCGACGACCGGGTGTTCAACATAGATGAATCCGGGCTGTTTACCACCAATGCCTCCGGTACCTGTAAGCTCAAGTTGTCGGTGATCCACACAGCCTGCAAGCCTACAAGAACATGGACATGACCAAGCTAAATGTCCGCTGGCTAACCTCACGTAAGGCGTGGATGTTCACTGGTCTGTCCCTCTCCTGGTTTGATGACTTTCGTTCCTGACGTGAAGAATATGTATATATATATATATATATATATATATATATATATATATATATATATATATATATATATATAGAGATAGAGAGAGAGAGAGAGAGAGAGAGAGAGAGAGAGATGCTCCTCTACTTACAAACAAGTTACGTTCCTGAGGCTTGTTTGTAAGTCCAACTTTACTCTTGTAGATACCAAACATATTGTACAAAATTAAAGGATTATGGATATTTAGTACAGCTATACTCTTTAATACAGCCTTAAAACCTGACTCACTCTTCTTCTCTTAGGTAATGTTTATTCTATCTGGAATTTTCTTCAAAATAATCCAGTCTCATCCACATTAAACACCTGTTCTGGCAGGTAACCCCCCTCAGTGATGATGTTTGTATCTCTGAAGGTTTGTAAGTTGAACTTTCTTAAGTAAAGGAGCACCTGTATATACTACAGTATTTGTGTGGTTGTACGTAGGTTGATAATGTTACAGTACTTCTATCTGCAAAGGATGAAAACCCTGATTTTAACTTTTATCAAAGCTGATCTGCAATAAAAATTTACCTAATTCTTGATTGTGCTTCCAGTAGGAAATCCATCCTTTTTCATTTGATTTACAAACATATTTTATTGTATCATACTTGAATGCGTGTGTATAAATTTTTAGTTTAATTCCTAGTAGTTTACAAATTATTGTAAATAGAAATGAGAAATATTTTGATAAGTTACAACATGTACCTTTGAAGATGTTCCATAAATGTTTGTTGTTCACAGTGGACTGTTAGCTCTCATCACACCAAGTGTGGAAGCGTGGTCAGAATGGGGAATGACGCAGATTGGAGGTATGGAGTCTTGTAGAATGGAGAGAGCTACCTACTACTTTGGGGAGACAGGAGCAAAGTCAGGCATCATGAAGTGTACCAACTTCACTGCAAAAGTAAGTACAGAAATATTTAAGAACATGCCCAGTACTTGCCAACAGTGCATAACAGAGATGTGACCAACTGCCCAAGCAGCTAATGAGTTGGTCAGTGGCGAAGAGGATGAAAGTTAAAGTAATTATTCACCCGAGTGTTTCATAGTACTGTACAGTAAACCCCACAATATCACAATAGATTTCCCAATGGCTGCTGTGGTACAGCCAGTGTCTTTACTTATCAGCCTTGAAAGTGGGTCCCATAGGCCTGACAGCCTAATAGGAGATGTGTAGTACTCTAGTTTTATCATAGTCAGAGTTGATATGGTCCTTTATGCCTGTAGAATACTTCAAGAACTGAACTGTAGTTTTCCATGATGTTAATATTTATGTGTAACGTATATTCACTTGCTTCTCTTTTAATGTAATACAGTACAGTACTGTGCTATATAGTACAGTATATAATTATCTTAATAATGTGGGAGGTGGATAGTGTGGTTGAAGGAGGCTATTGTCATGGTGGTGGTATCTGGTAATTTCCCTCTACTCAAGGAAGAGATTTGTCATTTATAGTACAAGTATTTTTAAATCATAGTACCGCATGGTACTACTGTATACAGGTGGACCCCGTTCAGAGCTGCCCCTTTTAGCACTATAATCCGTAAAATTAGTCAAATGTTAATGAGTACTTATACCATACTGTACACCCTTCCCTGAGTATTTGTGGGGGGGGACACATTCGCAGAATGAAATATGATCCTATTTTTCCCGCCTCAGTTAACAGTCATGTAATATTTCAATGTGATTCTGATCTTTTAAAATATTTTTGCATAATGTACTATTGCTGATATGTAATTTGTCTTAGAATGTCTTATTGTAGGTAAAAATAAGTATATATTAAATGCATCTTCCGAAAGCGTGAATTTGCTACCCGAATTTATCAGTTAATTCAAGGATAATACTTCTGATAAACTTCCTACGTGCTCCTGTTTAAAATAATGAAGGTATGTATCTTTATAAAATTTAGTTAAATATCTTTCTCGTCAGAAACGGTTATTATGAATAAACTCATTTAGAAATACATCATTACTCAGGACAAAATCAGACAGGTTTGCAACAGCCAATCAGCTGTAACTCTTGAGGAGGGGGGCGGGGCATTTTTCTCAGCTGAGAAAAAACGCACTATAGTCGGGTACAGGCATCTGAATCCTTGTGTACCAAGAAAAAGCTTATTCTACACTATACAGTATTCACACTGCCCCCAACAGGCCATCAGGCCTATAGGATCAACTTTCATTTTTATAATGTGTGTACATTATGATATTGCACAGTAATGTGTTTTTTTTACGGTATTTGATGTACTAATTATTGTATATACGGTATGTATGTATCTCTATACAGTAGGTTGGTTGAATTGTTCATTATTGTTGATAAACTAAAGGATTATGTTGTATAGTACTGTACACTATATGATTTTACTGCAGTAATACATGTGGTGCTATTATTAATATTACTGTACAGGTATATTTATTAGTTTAGCCATGTGATTAGTTTATTACAGTGGTCCCTCGGTTAACGAGATTTCGGTTAACGATTTACCTTCCATAAGATTCTTAACTTCGGTTAACGAGCAATCCCTCGATTAACGAGTTTTTTACGAGCCGACTTCAACATGTTTTCGCTTGCATTTGGCGGTCCACCAGCTGTAGTATTAGTCCGCCAATACAGTAACCGGTTTTAGGGCTTAAATTCCTTACTATTTTAGTAAATATCAAGAAGTTTATACTATTCAATAATTTTAAAAGTTTAATATTAACTTTTTTAGTCATTTTAACAATTATTGAACATAATTGAAGGTAAAGAAACTAGTTTCTGGCGTGCCATCCAGCCTGTTAACACACCAGACAGGCATTAGTCTTTCTCTGTTTTCAGTGGAGGTAACATCTTGCTTGAGACTCTCTTCAACTAAACGCTTTTTTTCTGTTTCCAAGCAAATTATTGGTCATTTTGAAATATATTTTACATATTGACAATATATAATGCAGTGCAGTGTTGATTTAAAGAAAATAATCTTGAAATACACCAAGAGAACTAAAATTTTATGGGTGAAATGGCGCCATGGGGTGACTTCTCTTCCACCCCAATGCCTTCTCTTCTCCCTTCTCCTCCACCCCCATTCTAATTCCCATCATCATCATCATCATCATCCAGGAGCCTTCTACATACACACCTCAAAGTAAGTGTACTTTTCTACCTTTTTTGTTGAATTTAGGCAATTTTTGGTGAGCTGGAACCAATTACCCAAAAACCCATTGAAACAATGGTTTCGGTTAACGAGTTTTTCGGTTAACGAGCAACCTGCTGGAACGGATTGTGCTCGTTAACCGAGGGACCACTGTATTATTGATTTAGTCACTGGGCACACAGTAGAGGGATGGGGGAAAAGGAGAGGGCATGATTAGGTACAAAAACAAAACAAAATCCAGATTTCAGGAATAAGGTATGTCGTATTCCTGTGTGAATCACCATATCTATCCTTGTGAAAATGTTATGTTGTTTGCTGATTGGTTTGGTCATTATCATTGTGGTGCTGTGGAGGAACATTTGGTCAGTATTTCTTCTTATAAAGAACACCCTCAACTCCAACCATAGCAGGAAAAATGCAGTGCATGAATGTTAACTAATATAAAATAGAAATTTTCATTCAAATTTCATTCCATACAAAAAAAAAAGGATTTGATGGTATACTGTACAGTAGTAGACAGTGTTTTGAGAATACTTTTAATGATATAAAATAAATATATCTACTAAAAGTAAAAGGATTCAGTGTAGACAATACAGCATCTGATACGGGAAATGAAGAATCTGGGGTCACTTGGAAATATATATTCTACTTATTGAATACTATGATATAATAAAGACAAATGAAGAGAAAATGTTAAGTTTGTGTGATGATGAAGTGTTGAGCACTATGTATTATCACATAACTTTGGGTTATCATGAAGTATGGTCCTTGAAAAAAAAATTACTAGCATTTTATGTACAGTATCTCAAGAAAGTTTCTATCCACACTCTATGTGAAACATTATGAGACCACGGATGATAGATATTCGGACATGTATTTACTTTGGTATATAGTTTAACACAAGTAATGCAATGTGTACCGGTATTTATTTTGATGTAATTAATATGTTTGGTTATCAAATGTAGTAGGATCAGTATGCCAACCCTCCCGGGACATCACAAGTTCCATGTAGCATTTCAGAAGTCATCAGAACCATCTTGGCAGATTCTTTTTTAAGATTCTGTACAGTAACATATTAAATTATATAATTAGTTTCATGAAAAGCGAATGTATGTGTTTATTTACTCCTGACTCTGAGGGTTGTTTGTTCAAGAATGCCAGGCAAATATCCACGATCTTGAAAGAATCTCTTTTTTCTCTGATAATGAAAGAATAAAATACCTCTTACAAGTAGGAAATAATCATAGTTTGTATATGACCTACACAGTTCTGGGCTGAGCGACTACAGGACACCAATGCAATGCTGATTGCAATTGAAATGAGTGTAAATTCACAAGAATGTGGTGTACATTCCAACTTACCCAACATCCAGCCAAAACGAGTGACAATTTTAGAGGCATGTGGGTATCAAGACAGGTATAGAAAACAACCAACAAGCTGTCTCATGAGCAACTCAACTGTGAGTACCCAGCTTTTAATATTAAAGTGTATACAGCTCCTCCCCGACTTACGATCTACTTGACTTACGACCACCTGCACTTACGACAGCCTCAGTTGTACCAAAATTTTGTCAAATTATGTATTTTCGAGTCCCAACGTCAGTACACAGAAAAAAATTTCGTTTGTAATTCACTTTAAAATGGCTGGCAAGCTTAGAAGTGAGAATTTTGTGGTGCTGAGAAGAAAAAGAGACACCAATTTTAGATCTTCTATGTATTATTTAAGCATTTTCGACTTACGACCTGGATTTGGGTCCCTAACCCCGTCGTAAGTCCGGGAGGAGATGTATATATATATATATATATATATATATATATATATATATATATATATATATATATATATATATATATATATATATAGAGAGAGAGAGAGAGAGAGAGAGAGAGAGCCAATAACGTCTAATAGGTGCCTGAAAAATGCCGTTATTAGCGAAAACGTTATTTGTGTGACATTAAAATACTTGTAAAAAGGGTTTATTGGTGCCGCCTCCCCAAGAATTTCACCCATTTTTTCCCCTTTGAAGCCCTGCCTAACACTTCTTTTTTTTTGCTGAAATAAAAAGATTTGTTATTCAATCATCAAAATATAGAATTTGAGTAATATAACACTTAGCTTGGGGGAGTTTTTGAGGTGCTTGGTGTGATGATTGTTCCGAGGCTGGAGCATGAAGGCTACTGCGTCGAACCTCCCCCCACATCCCTGGCCCCATCTCCGTCCCCATCCCCATGCTGGCCTCTCACACCCGGTTCACCCACTTCCGCTAACACTTTATCAAACCCCGCAAAGTCAAAATCTTCAGGCATTTCCCCAATGTCATCAATGTCTTCAACAACTTCAACCTCTCTCTGTTGGTCTTCCTCGGCTGGCCGGGGTGGTGAAAGAAAGCTAGTGATGAGTGACTGCTGCCGGGCATTCACTCGCTCGTTGTACTGCTTCTGGTATTTTCTTGAAATAGATTCTAAAACTCCAATCACTTGCTCCCTTTCACCTGATTCACTCTCAATGTCTTGGATCATCTCTAGAAGGCTGGTAAAGACACCCAATAAGAGTGACAACTTCTGTGTTGTCACTTTCCTCTGCTTGGTCTCTCCTGCATCACTCGCTGTATCACCACTCTCACCACCTTCTTCATCCTCCAGGATCCTCGACGTCATTTTTGTTACCTTCTTGCATCGGTTCTTCTAAATCTTCCCGAGTCACTTCTTGAAATCCTGGGGCTGGGATACTGCGGACGATTGCCAACATTTGGTTCATTAACTCTGTTGGCTGCTGTCTCTTCGTCTCGGCAGACTTGAGTTGTGGCAGGAGTGGCAACCAGGCATGCCTAATGGTTGCTTTCGTAGTAATTCCCCAGGCTCTTACAAAGAAATTGACTGCCTAGCAAATGTTATAATTTTTCCAGAAGGCAGTAACAGTCATTGTGGAGGTTGAAGGTACGCCAGGTGGAGCAGGGGTGGCGGGGGTTGCAGGTGAGGAGTGGAGGCAGAGGCTGTAAGTGAGCCAGGCGGGGCAGCGTAGGCGGCGAGGGGAGGATCCTCCTCCTCCTCCTTGCTACTGCTCACAGTTTCAGCAATTTCCTTCACGTCTTCTTGCTTATCAGTTTCCTTCCTCATCTTGTCATGGACATATTTGTAGTACAGCAACTTTACATTCGCTATGATTTCTTGGTCTAGTGGCTGTATTTTGGAGGTTGTATTTGGCGGTAGAAACACAACCTCAACGCTAGGGTGACGTCCTACTAGAAATCGTGCATGACTGGGGGCATTGTCTAGAAAGAGCACCACTTTGAAGGCCACATTCTCCTTTCGGCAGTATTCTTTGGCCTCCTTAACAAAACAATCATCAAACCACTTCTTTGATAACTCCGTGGACATGTAGCCTTTATTTGTCTTTTCCCAGTAGACATTCAGTTTGGACATATCACATCCCTTGTAAGCGCTTGGTCTTTTATATTTGTAGCTCACCAGAGGCTTCATGAGGTAGTCACCTGAAGCATTAAAGGTTAGGAGGACATTAAAGTGATCCTTTGCCATTTTCACACCTTTTGCCTGTTTTTCTTACTTTGAGAGAAATGTTGCCTTAGGGGATTTTTTTCCAAAACAACCCGGTCTAGTCACAGTTAAAAATCTGATCCAGGGTATAACCTCCCTCTTGAATGATTTGATTGGCAATTTCAGGGAAGGAAACATTTTTGTCAATCTTGTGTCATGTCCAACACACCTTTCTGGACACACTCGAGACCTAGTTTTGTCTCATGTGGACTGTGATTGTGTATTTGATGTTGCTGTTGACCTGATCTATCCTGCAGTCTCTGACCATGTTTTGGTTACCTTTGGTTTTAAAGTTTCATGACCCCCTTCTTACATTAAAACAATTACTTTCATGAACTATAGGCACATTGACCATCATGATTGATCAGGAAGTCAATCATTCTTTGAACTGGGTTGACTCATCTGTCTTGTCCTCTGATGAGATAGTTAAGTTACATACTGATGTCTTCCAGTACATTACAGACCATTATTGTCAAGAGGTCACGAAGAGAATTACTGTATAGTACAAGATGACCCTTCGTGGAATGACTCGTCTATAAGATGTCTTCACAGGGATCATGGAAGTTCTGAACGAGAGTGGCGTAGATGGTGAACAGACTATACTAGATCAAAGTATATGACTGTGAGTAGGGCTTTTGTTTGTTCAGTTACAGCATACAAAGTTGAATACTACAGAAGTCAAGCACAGTGAACTCTCACTTTACGCGGTTAATGTAACCCGGAGGGTACCGCGGAAAGTGAGAAACGCGTAAAGTGAATAACATAACATATGGGATTAATTGAAATGGAGTCCGGGCCGATCCCCAAACTCCACTTTTTGACGACACACAACTATGTTGTAGTAAAAATTTTATCTTAACTTTATGATGGTATGAAAAAACAAGTAATATAGAAGAGGTTAGGTTAGGAAAAATAAAGGTTAACATAGGAAAAATAAAGGTTAGGTTAGAAAAACTAAAAGTTAGGTGGAACACTTACGGTAGTAGAAGAGATGGGTCGGCATACGGGGATGGAGGCTGGTTCCGAGGCAGAGGGCAGATTACTGGCCCTCAGGTGAATCACCATTACTAGGTGAATCACCATCACTGTCACTTACAGTTGTCAGGGCTTCCCTGACAAATCCCTCAAAGTCATCTTCACTGTCACTATCACTGGCTTGGGCTGACTGTGGTGGGTTGCGGGCGAAGAAATCTGTTATGCTTTGCTGACGGCTGGCGTTGATGTTGTCGTGATACACCTTGATGTACGGCTCCATAGCCTGCACCAGCCGGGTATGGAAGACTTCATAGCGGTCATCATCATTGTCGTGGGAAAGGAAGGACTTCATTTTCTCTGCACACTCCATGGCACCCTTAATATCACTATGACTTAAACTGTGTTCTTCGGAGAATGACGCACCTTCTTCCTCCTCTTCACTGACGTGTTCTTCTTCCAACAACTCGTCGGCAGTCACTTCAGGATCTCTGATCACTTCCATGATGTCGTCGTTGGTGGTCTCGGAGAAGCCTGGAACTGTAACAGTCTGCGCAGCTTCTCTGGCAAGGTCCACTGCTACTGCAACATTCTGAACCTCACCTGTCACAGATTGACTCCTCCTCTCACCTGGTATTCCATGCAACACATGTCTCCATGCGTGACGAATTGTAGCAATAGACAGCTGATCCCATGACTCCACCAAGAAGTCCACAGCTTTCTTGATGTTAAATACTCTCCAGAATTGTTTGAAGAGTATTTTTTGCTGTTCCAACTGTTGATCCTCATCTTCTTCGCTCTTGCTATCTGTGGTGGTGTCACTCAGGTTACGCAACTCTTCCCTGGTGTTGGTGTAGTCGTTCAGGAGCTGGAATTTTTTGTTGAGAATGCAGCTTTTACATTGCAGATTAACTCTTGTTCCATGGGCTGTAATATAGACGTAGTGTTGGGAGGAAGGAAGACCACTTTTACGTTGGGGTGACGATCTAACAGTAGGGGCGAGTGTCCTGGTGCGTTGTCCAGCAGCAACAAAATATTGAATGGCACATTCTGTCGCTCACAGAATTTTTTTACATCGGGAACAAAACAGTTATCAAACCAGCAGAGGGACAGTGTAGAGAACATCCACGCCTTACGTGCGGTCAGCCAGTGGACATTTAGCTTGGTCATGTCCATGGTTTTGGAGGCGTGCGGCTTGCGTGCTGTGTGGATCACCGATAACTTGAGCTTACAGGTACCGGAGGCATTGGTGGTAAACAGGACGGTGATGCGTTCCTTCTGCATCTTCCGGCCCCAAATCCTGCTGGCATTCTTTACAACGAAGGACTTGGAAGGTAGCTTTTTCCAGAAAAGACCAGATTCGTCCATGTTAAACACCTGGTCGTCACTGTACTGTCCTTCCTCCATAATCTCACGTAAAAACGGAGGAAATTCCCGAGCCGCAGCATGATCAGCACTCGCTTCTTCACCACCAATGTTTATATTGGTGATCTTGTTCCGGATCTTAAACCTCTGTAACCACCCAGAGGAAGCATTAAAGGGTTTGGGCTCTGTAATTCCCATCTTTCGTGCCACTGCGATGTACAGTTCACGTGCGTAGTCCTTAACAGAGCGCATGTTGACCGCCATGTTCCGTCGCGCCTGACGCACCAAGTACCTCACAAGTAATTTTTCTGTCTTGGGAAGCACCTGGTTGTGAAAATACTTGATCATAGAAGCACCTGTAGACTTTGTGATCTTCATGTGCTCCTTTATCTTGGCTGCATCCTTCTTTATTGTTCGAATCGTAGATTCATTCACACCATGCTGGCGCGCCAAATCAACCTGCCTTGTTCCTTTCTCCAACTCTTGGATGATGGTATACTTCACCTCGTAGCTTAAGGAACGTCGTGTCTTCTTTGGCTTAGTGCCGCTGGGTCCAGGTAAGGAAAGGTTTCTCTCTGGGGGTGGTGGTCCGTCGGAAGCCATTTTACGGAACAATGGATGCGCGTTTACACGGTGTGGCCTTGAGGGATGAAACTGCCGCGGCTAGGTCAAGCGTCGTCTTTCCTCCCTCCCTCCCTCCCCCGGGTGGACACGTCATAATACTTTAAGCCAA
This sequence comes from Homarus gammarus, assembly GCA_958450375.1. Taxonomy (NCBI): domain Eukaryota; kingdom Metazoa; phylum Arthropoda; class Malacostraca; order Decapoda; family Nephropidae; genus Homarus; species Homarus gammarus. Next base: position 318,128 of record CAUDMG010000485.1, on the reverse strand, counting down.
TTACAGCTAGCAGCAGAGGGGGTTAGGGATGCATGGCCAATCACAGGTCTGATACGTCATATGACGTCAGTGATAACGCAACAAAGACACACACTGCGCAACCTTACCGGGCCGCTTGCCCAAGCGGAGGGAGGAGGAGGGTAGGGGCGAGGAGCACAGGCAGGCAGGCGGGCGGGTGGCGGGTGGGGCGAATCTAAAAATAGCATCGTTCCGGACACTCTCCGCGTAATGGGGTTCACGTACCGCGTAATGTGAGCACGTGAGGTTCTGGCAAGGCACCCCGTTAACGTGGAAACGCGGAATGCGGGACCGCGTAAAGTGAGGGTTAACTGTAGTCTCTTGTGGTAGTGATCATGAAAAATTTTATGCATTTATGAATGTTTTGCGAGGGCAATTTTGTGCGATCTGAGCAACAGGTTTTATTGCATCTACTTTTTAAGAAACCTGGTCTTGATAATGAGAATATGTCAAATTATTGTCCAGTTTCCAATCTCTCATTATTAATATCAAACACCATAGAGTGTGTTATGCTGAATCAGTTACTTTCTCTGTTAGAGAGAAAGGGGGTGATCCTTCTGGTTCAGTCAGCCTAAAGGATGCATCATTCAAGTGAAACTGCCTTATGTAAAATTCATAATAATTTGATAATAAACACTTGCACAGGAAAGTCCTTCCTCTTGGTCTTGATCAGGGGTCACCAAACTGCGACCCGCGGGCCGGATCCCAAGTCCTTCCCCGGCTCGTGGTAGCTCAAAACTACGCTCTGACGTTACCAGAGCTTTTGTTCTGGCTTGCAAGTATTGAACAGAATGATTATGCGGCCCGCGCTCGTCATTCTTTCAGTTATCCGGCCCACTGTGAAAAAAGTTTGGTGACCCCTGGTCTTGATGGATGTCTCTGCTGCTTTTGACACAGTCTGTTGCTTCAGGATCTTTGGTCATTTGGTGCCCGTGAGAATACACTCACTGCTTGAGTCTTATTTGTCAGAACGAACTTAATGTGTGATAGTTGGTGGAACAATCTCAGACCATGTCCTTTTGCAGTTTGGAGTCCCACAGGGATCAGTTATGGGACCACTTCTGTTTACAGTCTTGTCCAGTAGTCTTGTATATCTGTTGGGTGCTCGTAGTGTTGCCTACTATTTCTATGCCAATGATACACAGCTTTATGTGAAAATAATAAATGCTGAGGATATTGAGGAGATAATGAAATCCTTGATGTCTGATGGCTAGCAGAAAACTTATGCTGACTGACAACAAAACCAAGATTATTATCTTCCAAGGAAATAGGAGGGGAGATGGCATACGTAGATGATTTTGGCTCTTTAAACTTTGGGGAAGTGCAACTCAGTCCTATCGATTCTGTTCATAATCTTGGAATGTAATTGGACTCAAAAAGCATTTAAATTCACTTAGTTACAACTTTCATATTTACAATCTAGACTGTATATTGTTAAACATTTTTTTTGGATTGACAGTGTCTTGTAACACTATAACATTTGACTTATTTTATCTCGGTTTGACTATTGTAACTTTACGGGTCTGCTTACCTAATTATATACTGAAGAAAGTTGAAATTTAGTAGTGTTGAACAGAGTTGCCAGGCTTATTTTTGCTCTCTCACCAAGGACTCCCACTTCTAGAATTACATTGGCTTCCAATTAAAGCTAGGATGGAGTTCAAACTCTGTCTAATGACTTTTAAGACACTAATGTTTGGCAAACCCAGGTATTTGGCCAACCTACTAATTCCACTGAATACACATTCTGAAACAATTTTGCAAAGTAGTGATGATCCTTCATGCCTTAAGGAGCCTAGAGCAGTATGGGAATGGTCTTTCGCTACTCGATCCTTTTCCTATACAGCAGCTAGATTGTACAATCGGCTGGTTGCCTACATCAATAAAGCAGCTGACTTCTGTGGAGGCCTTTAAAAAACAACTTAAGACCTTTCTTTTCTTTTTTCTCTATTTTGAAAGCTTATGAGCGCGAACAAGGTATGGTGATGGAGAATTACAGGGTTTAGGAAGTATTAAAACGTAAGGGGATATGAATGATAGGAGATGAATTATCACTTTTTGTATCTTTTATTTTAGTACAGTATTTCTTTTTATTCGTAAGTCTTTGGCTTTGTTGTGTTTCAAGTACTATGTACTTGTGAATTCTTTGGAAGAACTGGCACATTAAAGAAACAAAATAATGCCATTATTATTTATTGTTATTATCCTCATTGTAAAATGGATTTCAGGATCAGCCCCTCACTTCTCTTTTATAAGATGCAAAACAAGTGGTGCTTTAGGATCGGGAACAGTAACAGATGAATAACATTGTGTGTCACTTCTGTCACCTACATTACCCTCTTCAATATTGTGAGAAAAAAAAAATTCTTATGGAATTTGGCTTAAGATTAAGGATAATAACCTTCTTCCTCTGTTGTGATGAATTAAACTTGAATTAAACTCTTGAATGATATTCATTCCTCTCAACTGAAGCTGCAGTACCATATCTTTCTATGGCAAGGCAGGCAAATGGTTGGGGGCATGTCCAGTATTTTTTTACAGGTGCATACATAAATCACATGCTGTTGTTTTCTTCTCTAGTTACTACTGTATACTGTATTCCATTAGAGCTGAAACTATACTGTATACTGTATATAATTTTTTTTTTTTTTTTGAGATTTACCTTTACAAGATGAAGAAAGTCGTATTTTTACCTAAAAACTCATGTTATTGAATCCCAATATTAAAAAATCATGTTTTCTCATTTAGCAATGTACTTAATTTCTCTCCCATTTCCAGGCTGATATTGGTTGCAATGGATGCCCACAGCAACTACAGGGTTCTTTTGTTCTAGTGTTAATATCAGTTGCTGTTTGTAGTAACTATATGAATTTGAACTTTGCTACATAATTATTGCACATTTATTTGTTTTCATAATACAGTACTACATGTTTGACAGTGAAAGATGAAAGGTATATTTAATTCCAAAGGGTGCCTTACAGTCTGTACCATGAGTGTAGGTGATAACAACAGGTTACTATCAAGTTTGAAAGCATATGGTAGTAAGACAAATGGTAAAAAAATTTCCTTCTCTCATATCTAGAAGCATATACGTACCTGTATCCTTATTTTTCCCTGAATTTCATAATTAGAGAGAAATGTACGGATGTACAGGTATCACTCATTTTCTGAATGTTCACTATCAAAAAAATTTAGTCCTGCACCCCTTTTTTCACTAGCTGAAAGCGATGCTATGTGGCACACACAACTTTGACATGTAATTGTGCTTCTTCTCCCCATACCTTCTTAACCATTGGGAATCAGACCAATGTTCAGATTACATTTCTGACTAGTAATGGCCCCAGGAATCAGCCCTTGAAGTTTTGACGTATGGTAGGTATGCATGGTTTTATATACTGTACTGTATATATATATATATATATATATATATATATATATATATATATATATATATATATATATATATATATATATATATATATATATATATATATATATATATATATGGGAAAATGGAAGCAACGGAGTACCTTAGCTTTCGTCTTTATTCAAGACATCTTCAGAGGCAACTGGATTACATGGACAGAGAGAGGCTTAAATATACAGGGTGACCTTAAAAACATGAGGTCAGGTCATAATGATGTCATCCACTAATCCCCACACCAACACACGTACAGGAGCTTAAGAGAAGGTGGTGACGTGACTAGTCAGGTCAGGTCAAAAATAAGGGACCCACAAAATAACTATCATACATCTAGATCAAAGATTTTCAAAGCATTTGAGTGGGTGGGATCTACTGTTTAAGTAGTCCGTGGTTTGGATTGCCAAAATTTTGGTTTTGTGTTTGGGAAATATTCTCTGTAGGGCACCCTGTTGTAAGGGCAAGAAGTAATATTGTGGACATTAACATATATAAAGTGAATGCATTGAATCTGCTGTAATGTGAAAATGAATTTGTATAGTAAAAGATTCAGTCATCAACTGTGCATTGCACTGAGACTGATAACTTTGTCTTCCCTTTTTTTTCTATAGTGCAAAGTCATATGTTCAGTTGCTAAACTCTTTTCTTATTTTATTTTTGGCTGTTGCATAAATACCTAAGTTTTTTATTATTTTAATGACCCCTGTTATTTTTGACAGAGTTTATACAGTAATACGTGTTGATAATGGATTTTTATGTCATTGCTCATTTTAGATCTCACTGTGATAGATACAAATCTGTTTTCTGTCCATTAATGTAGAATCTAGTAGTATAGTCATTTATAATAAACATTATCATGTAACTTTTTTTTCTTAGTAGATTGTATCTAAAAATCAATCTCTGCCTACAACAATGTTCTGCTTGCTATAGCTGGCAGGGGTTTGTACCTACTACGTCTACTCCCATTATGTCTACTTTGAAAATGTCACATATTCACAGAATGTCAACTGTTAGTTAATATCCTTTGAAAGTTACTTTACACATTTATTGTTCCTGTGCCCTAGTGTTACAATACTGTACAGGCCATGACCATTATACGATAGGAGGAAGGAGAACTCACCTTCTCCTGCTTGGCAGCCCTTGATCCCTTTATAACGACAGCATGCAATGTCACGGTAATTCCAATATTATTTAGGTTCATTTGGTGCCGGGTCAATAAAACATTATCAAAAAATAATTAATTTTCCCAAGAAAATCCCACACTCAGTCCCAGATGAGCTATTGCTCCATAGTATATTCACAGTCTCTTGTTTAAAAAGCTGTAATAGCTCATTGTTTCTGCTCTCCTTAACAATGTCATCAGCACTTAACAGATTTTTTTGGTAATTCGAGTGACCCAGAACCCCCTTTATGTCAAATTAATGAGGGTATAATATAAAAGGAAATTATAAATAAATAAATATCAAGGAATAATATCCGTGGATATGGCATGTAATTGCGTAGCCAACTCTCCACCCAGTAGCACTCAAAGTGGGTGAGACAGAGCTGTGAACTATGTTATTGTTCAACTCATAATTTTGGGTACATTTATGAAATGTTCTTCATTTTCTTTTGCTCTGTTATATGCACACACAATCGTCTGATGATGAAAAGAGATTTGCTGAAAAATTACCAAATAAATGTTGCTGTTTATCAATACTTTAGTACTGTTATTCATCCTTCGTGTATATATATATATATATATATATATATATATATATATATATATATATATATATATATATATATATATATATATATATATATATATATATATATATATATATACACACACAGTTGTACCCCACTTAACGCGGTCAATAGAACCCAGAGGGTCCCGCGTTAAGTGAAATCCGCGTTAAGTGAACAACAGAACATATGGGATTAATTCCAATAGAAACCAGCCCCACCCCCAAACTCCACTTTTTGAAGACACATAACTATGTTGTAGTAAAAATAACATCTTAATTTTATGATGGTACATGCACACAATTAATACTTAAGAGAAACAGAGAAATACAGTCGTCAAGTTAATGTCCATTCAAATAATGGACTCAACTCCCTCCCCCTCTTCTCACACTACACTGCTGGCTCTTCCTTCTCTGAGAAATTTTTGGGGGAAAACCACTAAATTTTAATAAACAATACCTCAAACTAAAGTTAGGATAATACAATTGACATTGCTGGATTCCTTGAAAGACCAGGAATATTTTGAATATAAATGTCATATATTTTGCACTAAAGATAACATATTTACTCAGATTAAGCATTTTATCTAAAATTTGTATGGCTAATGCAAAATATATGATGTTTATATTCAAAATGATCACCAAATTATAAGAATTCCAGCAATGTAAATTATATTCTGGCCGGGTAATTTGTATGAATTTTATGAGCTAAAAGAGGCAGTCAGGCAGGGTGGCGGGTGGCGGTGGGGCAAATCTAAAAATAGCGTCTCGAGCCTGACACTCACTGCGTATATGTGGAAAAAATCCGTGTTAAGTGAAAGTTCAGCTCTGGCAAGGCACCGCGTATATGGTAAAACGCGCTAAGTGAAACCGCGTTAGGCGGGGTAATACTGTACAGTGGGGTATGATATAACGAACGGATCCTACTACGAATATTCCTATAACGAACGGTTTTACCTATAAAATTGAGAATGCTATAACGAACGAAACTCCTACAACGAACATTATTTAAAAAAAAAAAAAAAATTATTTTTTATTTTTTTTTTTTTTTTACTAATTTATTGTTTTTTTATTACAAATATTAATGATATTCTTTATTTCAAAGGTTTAGATGCATATTTATGCACTTTTTTACAATTTTTTCAACTTTATATTATATTTTTCAGTGTTAAGTGGTTGTATTTGGGGGCCTGGAACGGATTAATCCTATAACGAACGAATGCTATAACGAACAAGGTTCTAGAACCAATTAGATTCGTTATAGCATACCCCACTGTGTATATATATATATATATATATATATATATATATATTTTTTTTTTTTTTTTTTTCTAAAAGTATCTCCTTTTTCTTTTAGTGCTTTGTCTGTAGAATAGACAGAATATCTACAAAATAAATATAATTTTAATAGGATTTAGACCAAGTGGGAGTAGATCATATAGGAATAGCAGCTACTATATCAAGAGTAGACACAGTGGGGGTAGACAAACTGGGATGTTACCACTGACAGGTAACTCACTTGTTTCTTGTTATAAAGTAACAGGCTTTACTGTAGACATTGAGTGTTAGTTTTCATATAAATGTAATTAATATCTCAATTATCCAGTGAATTAGTTATGAATACAGTACTAAATTTGAATAATATGGATAGGGTACTTAAAACTTATATTTGACAATCATGCTTATTATGTTTTTCATGAAAGTCATGTACAGTGTAACACACTGGCTTATTCCACATGTAGAGAACTATGATACATACATAGTCTTCTCTGGAAGTCGAGTGATAACACCTGTCACACCACTAAATAATTTGCATGCAAACATAACCCAAGAATGTGGCATCAGTGAGAGAGAAAAATTTTCCCATGTTATTGTATGTGCAATTAACTGACCCCAACCACTATACAGTACAGTACTACAGATTGTTTTATTTTTGGTTTACCAGTGAAATAATAACTGCATAATATAATACATTATAGTTTAATTTTGCCAAAAAATATTTAGAAAAAATAAATCTAATCACCTACTGCACAGCTCCTCCCCGACTTACGACCTACTCGACTTACGACCACCCACACTTACGACCTGCCTCAGTCGTACCAAAATTTGGTCAAATTACGTATTTTCGAATCCCAAAGTCAGTACACAGACAAAAAAATTTTTTGTAATTCACTTTAAAATAGCTGACAAGCTTAAAAGTGAGTGTTTTGTGGTGCTGAGAAGAAAAAGAGACACCCATTTTAGATTTTCTATGCATCATTTAAGCATTTCCGACTTACGACCATTTCGACTTACGACCTGGATGTCGGTCCCTAACCCCGTCGGAAGTCGGGGAGGAGCTGTAATTACATTCTATCAAATTGTAAGCATATTTTCAATGCAAACTAACAGAGTTAAATTTTTTTTGATGCTTTTAGGTGTGACACTGAGGGACAGTGTAAAGATTAAATTGACTAATATTCAGGTGTGTGCACAGGTTCAGGCAGTCCCCAGGTTACAAAGGAGTTCCGTTCTTGTGGACGTTCTTAAGTTGAAAGTGTACGTAGTCGAAACACACGCTATATGCATGCCGTACTTACAGAACAATGTTTAAAATCCCACTATATCATAGCTTAAGTCCTTATATACTTCTAAAATAACTTAATTTAAGAGAAAAGAAGAAATAGAATGACAAAATACAGTACAGTTGGTCCTCCTATTACGCGGTCCCACAATCCGCGTTTCACCGTTAACGCGGTGCCTTGCCAGAACCTAGCATTTTCACATTCCGCGGTCGTGAACGCCATTACACGGAGAGCGGCTGGCAAGCCGCGCCATTTTTGGATCCAAACGTCCCGCTGTCCGCCATGTTGTGTAAGAGGCGCGAAAATGGTGCGCACAAGGTCGCCCAGTCATCAAAACATTACCAGTTCTTCACCCACTACAGCCGGCCCAAGTCAGTGATAGTGATAATTATAGTGAGGATATGGACTTATATGAACTTTGGGGGGTTTGACAAAGAGGCCCTGCAAGCCTCTGTGGTGGATAGTGATATAATTGATACAAGTGATACAGGTGAGGGCCAATAATCTGCCCTCTGCCTCGGAACCAACCGCCCATCCCCGTGTGCCCAGCCATCTTTTCTACTAATGTAAGTGTTAAGAAACCTAATATTATTGATATTTCTCTTAATTATTAATTGTGTGTGCATGCCATCATAAAGTTAAGATAATATTTTTACTACAACATAGTTGTGTGTCGTCAAAAAGTGGAGTTTGGGGATCGGCCCGGACTCCATTTCAATTAATCCCATATGTTATGTTATTCACTTTACGCGTTTCTCACTTTCCGCGGTACCCTCCGGGTTACATTAACCGCGTAATACGAGGACCAACTGTACAGTAAATAAAAGTAAAAAATAAATCAAGTAAATAAAATACTGTAAATTTAAAGTTTAACCTCATTCGTATCGGCTGATGTTGATAAGTCTGTTGTTCATAACCCAGGGACTGCCTGTACCGGGGTATTTGAAGAAGAAAAAATATCTTCAGACTTATCGTATGTTACCAAGTAATTTTGTAAGCAAGTAACATAGCAGCATCAGTTTGTAGACTTTCAGTAATTTATAAAGAAAATAATAAATCAATAACTACAGCTTCAAAAAGATATATTTTCATATAAAGGCAAGAAAATGTGTGAAGGTAGAATACATATACAATACAGGTACTGTACAGTAATTGAGATATTATGCATTTATACCTATAGTAGATCAATGTATAGTACAGTGAACCCTCACTTTACGCGGTTAATTCAACCCACGGCGGCCCGCGTAAAGTGAGAAATGCGTAAAGTGAACAACATAACATTTGGGATTAATTGAAATAGAGACCGGGCCGACCCCCAAACTCCACTTTTTCAGACACAATACCTACGTTGTAGTAAAAATAACTTCTTAATTTTATGATGGTATGCACACACAATTAATAATTAAGAGAAATATCAATAATATTAGGTTTTTTAACACTTACATTAGTAGAAAAGATGGCTGGGCACACGGGGATGGGCGGTTGGTTCCGAGGCAGAGGGCAGATCATTGGCCCTCACCTGTATCACTTGTATCAATTGTATCACTATCCACCACAGAGGCTTGCAGGGCCTCTTTGTCAAACCCCTCAAAGTCCATACAAGTCCATATCCTCACTATCACTGACTTGGGCCGGCTGTGGTGGGTGGCGGGTGAAGAACTCGGTAATGTTTTGATGACTGGGCGACCATGTGCGCACCCTGCTCGCGCCGCTCTCCACGTAAAAGGGTACACTCACCGCGGAAAGTGAGCATTCCGGTTTTGGCAGGGTACCGCGTAAACGTGGAAACGCGTAATGTGGGACCGCGTAAAGCGAGGGTTGACTGTATATAATTTACTGTGACTGGAGTAGTGAACACCACATTAAGTTTTCTAAGGAATAACACTTTAGTTTATCTTACTGGAGAATATTAGTCATTTGTTAACAGAACCTACACAATCATTTGAAAATGTCCAAAACATAACACCTATTAAAATAGTGAGTGTCATTGTGAATGGCCAGTGCTGTCCACAACAGAGTTAGGATGCTATGGTATATTATTTTGTAAATGCTTAGTTAATACTCAGGAGAAATCATTTGTGTTGCCTTCATACTTGCTGTCTCCCACAGTGAATATGGTTAACCTAGTGTATATCAAGTGTTGTATCAAGTCTCATTACCTCATGACTTTACACAGCATGATTTACTTGTTAACACCTATCTTTTATAACTAAGTTCATCAAAAAAATAAAAACAAGATACTTGTATACATGTGGGAGAGAATGGTATTTAGACATAATATCTTTATCCTCATTTTTTCCATTATGAGAATAGTGACCATCCTGAGGACTAGCCAGTGAGAATTGAAACATCTTGTATCATTGTGTCACAAAATGTCTAGGTATCACTGAAGTTTTTAGTCTGAATCTTTAATGTTACACATAAGTGCTTAAGAGTTGGTCTTCATCCTGTACCAGATAAACTTTGACACCTCATTCAGTGAGAAACAGTACTGTAGATGGTATTTGTAGACTTGAAGCTTAATTGTGTGTGTGTGTTGTATATAAGTTGTTAAGTTACATGCAATAGTAATTTATATTGAATCTCACAGACCTTATAGCCTTCAACATTAATACTGACATGTCAAAGTCTCTTAATTCATCATTATAAAGTAATGTAAAAAAGTAGGCAGTATTTTTTAGGGTGAAGTTGCTTGTGTATTTTTTCCTGGAGTATGTTGTTATAATGTGATTGTTATAAGAAATCTTCGTGTCTATTCTATAAGAAGTACATTAATTGACAATGAATAAAAACATGCCTTAAAAAGTTTAACTATTAATAGGTTTTGCTGCAACTTTTTTGTGTATACTGTAACAGTGCTGTTCTTTTTAATATTTATGATATTTGACTGTACAGCAAGTCACTGATTTATATCAGGATTGTCTTTCTAGCACAATGTAAATATAACATGTTATCAGGACATGTTTTTCCCATAGACTTATTCTTACAATTAGTGGATATGTTCCCTGGCCAATTTTTCTCACACATTAACCTAAATTAAACCTCAGAGCTAAATATAAGTGACCAAAATTAAAGAAATCGATACAGAACATACATGAAATGCATAAATAGAAAATTTAATGAACACAGATACATTATACAGGTACCTAATAAAGTAGATCTTAGATTAAATGCACCATGACAGATGTACTTGCAGGAAGTTTTCTGCTCATGGTTAAGGGTGTTTTGAAAAAAAAATTCAAGAAATATCACGCCATACTCTCTGACTGAGGTGGATTCTGCAGATGGGGGTATGGCATTACTGCTTTGAATGCTCAGCTGTTGGGAATGTTGCCATAGGACATTTCTAGTACAGTATTCAATTTTTTTTCTTAGCTCACGAAGTGGCAAAAATTTGGTGACTACTGTATATCAGACAGGCACAACAGACATAGAAAATTGTTCCCCAACAAATGTTAAGAAAATGTTTTCAAACAACACAAATAAAACCAACATAAATCAGGATATTGCTGTACTGACCGCAACTTGTAATATGCCTTCTTATTAGATTCATGTACTGTGCAGAGAGAAGTGTATAGGATTCTTCTTCTCTTTTCATATCTTTTGAAATACTAATATCTTTTTAACTACTTTAGAATTCAGACTCATAAAAGATGTGATTTAACATGTCACTAATAATATCTCATTCCATATCCTAGAATTACCATAACATTATAGAGGATAACTACTTTGTCTTATGACTGGTGTCCACAAACCCTGTAACATAGGTGTGTGAAACTAGGAGACCTTGGTGGTGGAATGATGGGTACATTAATTTGCCAAACTTAGGTTCAATCCTCTACCCACACCAAAATGTGTTAACTCCACTTATATAAACTTACATAAGCCAAAATGACATGCTTCTAGCCTACTGGGGGGGGGGGGGGGGTTCTCCATGTGCAAGGAGGTATTACATATTACATAAAGCAGGAAGGGATAGATGAGACATCATAGTTCTGAACCTAGAGGGCAGCAGTGTCTTCCAGATTCTTGTATTTTTTTTTATATGCAGTAATATGATTACGTGTTATTAATGGTAAATATACCAAAGGTGATACTGTACTTCTCTCATCTCCAATAATGACAGAATGGACCTGAAAATTCCATTTTACAATAGTCAGGACAAGAAGATTTGAGTATTGTATTCATCAGGTCTACATGCTGTGACTGAGCATTAAACCCTTCATATTGATACCTGGCAGTAAGAAACAATTAATACATCTCTCCTGCTGTCCTTTACATCAGAAACAACAAACACCCTAGAGAGCAGAAAAGGGAATGAGAAAGTGATATAAATCCCAGATATGTTGGGAGTGTTATGCAGTAAACTTTCTGGAAACTGTATTAATTGTGAAAGAAGTTTGTCCATATTTTGCAAATTTCCATATTTTTCAAGGATTGTTCCTCAGCATGTGATATAAAACTTTTTATGGTCATTTGATAAACATTTACTGTACTCTATTGTGCCCGAGTTCCATTAAACATGGAAAACGAAAATATTCATGGAACTTTAAAAATTTTAAAAACATGAAAATTATGAACTAACCAATTGCATCCTCTGAGTCTGAGGTATAGTTTATGAAACAGTGACTACTCCAGCTTATCAACAATGCATGTACTGTATGCTTATGCACTCTTTGTAGTCTTGCATTTCTACCACTTGTACACAACACCACAGTAAAGTACTCAAGCTTTGGAGCATAGTTTATGCAGAACATCAATAAACAAAAAACTGGCTCAGACATGTGGCAGACCCGGGAAAAGTTACATCCAGGTTCTATTAAACCGAGAAAACAAATACTGTATTGTATACTGACATAATATTTCCATAGAAAAACATTACGATTATATGAGCAAACCTGTTTACACCAGCGACACTGAGGTGTAATGAGTGAAGCCTCAACTACATCACTTTATCAACATTGCTTGTACAGTATTTTATACTCGTTACAAAGAAAATAACACTAACATATGTTTCCATGAGGGACTTTAGGATTTATAACAACTCCTTCCTGCTCCTCCCAAAGATCTTATTTTTATTTTAAAAAAAATTGTGGCTTCAGGTTTGGTGAAAATTAAAGTCTGAACATACTGTAGTTCAGGTGCTGGAGCTGAAGGAGATAATATATTAGGCAAGAATACATTTTATATCTGGTCATAATAGTTACTAGATTTTTTGGAGTACTTTACAATATAAAAACAGCAACAACATGAAAATATTGTACTGTACAAGTATGATTGCATATTTTTTCTTGATTACAAATTGTAATTGAACCATGAAAACTGCATACATGTACTGTATTTATACAATATTCTTATTAATGTTACTGTAATAATTAGATACTGTAACATTTTGGTATGGTTAATATATAGTATTTGAGTATGGAATGCTTACAAACCAAAGCACCTCATTTTTTTTATGTAAAAAAAAAATTGATTACTTAATGCCTGAAGTGTGCAGATCCTATACCGTACTGATATAACCACGAAGTCAGTTGTTAGTAGAGGCTTCATTAGTGATACATTCTTACTTGTACCATACTGACATAGTTAAATACAGTTGAACTTTCACTTAAATGAGAACTTCTAAGCTAATACCGTATATGGTCATGAAAACCAGTGAGGTTATAGATTAATAAATTCTGTACTGTACATTGTATCTTAACCACAAGTAACAAATTTTGGATCAATGTAAAGCATATTAGGTGCAATAAGTGTTTACAAAATTAAAAATGCTTGCTGTATACACAAACTTACAGTAAGTGTGAGTTATAAACAGATGGTTGCCAAACATTTTGAAAATTATTTTTGTCCAATGGCAAGGGACACAACAAAAGTGATATATGTTAACTAGGTACTGTACTTTAATAATCATAAAAGTAGCATATCCAGGTAAATTATATAATGCAATGTAATGATATAAGACTGATGCAAACACGACCTCTTGTACTGTGAAGCAGCAAAATTTTATGTCAACAATAATTAAAGATCTTTTTCCTTAAAATGTAAATACCTGTACAGTACTGCCATTTTATAGCTAAGTATAAGAGTTTATAAATGCATGGTAATATTGTACAGTACTATAATAGTTAGCAACTGAACTGTGAATACATAAGATTTCAACATTAAATTAGAAATACTGTATGATATAACCATAGTTATGAAATAGTGATAAAATGTTCCTTTGTTTCTATCTAATCTCAACAGAATGTAATTTTCATTTAGGCTTGTCATAACTAATGGTAGGTACATGTATACCTTTCCAGTATTCACCAACTGTACTTTATTTCATTATACTGTACTGTAGTGTTATTGTAATGCTTTATTTTTAGTATTTGATTCTCAAACATTGTAGAGTACAGTCATTTAATGAGTCCTTTATCTTAAAATAAATATTTTTCTAAAAAAATAATACCATAATGCTTTTATTTTATACATAAATGATTAATTAATAAGATGTACAGTATTTTCATTTAATTAAAAAAGTATAAGTAATTTATGGTTCTTTGAATGCAACTGTCAGGTAGAAATAGTTTAAAAAGAACTCTACTGGCAAATGCAAGTGCACTCAGCACTCAAACATACACAGACATGACTGCAGTTGAGCAAGATACCAGCCACACTTGGCTTGGTGGTGTCTTGTCTTTTATTCAATTAGTTGAAAATGTTTGTTGTGGTAATATCAATATACTGTTATTCCTTGTGAAAATTTTTGTTAATCAAGGATAAATTATGTCCTTAGGTCTCAGGATGGCTAAGTTTTCTGCTAAATGAATTTGGCAGCAGTCAAGGGTACTGTGCAGGGTACTACAAAGTTTGAGTACTATAAATTTGTTACATAAAAAATAGATAAAGTAATCCCTTGTCATATGCAGTTTGACTGCGGTATTTACAGCTATTAAACAGTCATTCTCCCTTCTTCACACCCGCATCAAAATATTTTTGAATCTCTGCAGGCTTCTCAGGCAACAGTATAGCACAAAAAGTAGTGTGGTCCAGTATAGACCCTACGCCTCTTTTGTAATCCACATCCCGTGCCGTGACATCTTCTCCAACCCTTTGTCTCCCTCAATATTTGTTCTGCTTTTTTACCTCACACTCCCTTGATACAATTAGGGTAATTCTCATACACAATATCTGATAATATATATTGGTATTTAGCAAAAGTAATTTTGGTAAAAGGTTAGGTTTATGTAAACTGTTAACCATATTCATAAACTTTGCTATTCATGGCCATCCATGGAATGAATCCCTGCAAATTACAAGGGGTGACTTTACTTGCCAGGTAGTTGTTTTACATCATATGAATTGCTTACTGTACAGTATTACCCCGCTTTACACGGTTTCAGGAAACCGAGATTACTCATTTACGCGGTGCCTTGCCAGAACCGGACTTTCACTTTCCGCGGTGCATCTACTCATATACACAGTGAAGTATAATTTTTTTTTTTTTATTTAGCTCATAAAATTCATACAAATTACCCAGCCAGAATATAATTTACATTGCTGGAATTCTTACAATATGATGATCATTTTGAATATAAACAACATGGATTTTGCATTAGACATACAAATTTTAGATCTAATGAAATAATTTGGTTTACACAAAGCAAGTATTTTATCTTTTGTGCAAAATATATGAAGTTTACATTCAAAATATTCCCTGACCTGCAAGGAATCCAGAAATGTCAATTATATTACCCTAACTTTAGTCTGAGTTATTATTTATTACTAAAAATGTAAATTACTATTTTCTCCCAAAACTTCTCTGGTAGGGAGGGTTGGTGGGGGGTGGGGGGAGGGAGGGACCGACCGACCATCTGGCGCGGTTGGAAGAGGGAGGGAGGCAAGGTGGGGTACTTTGTAGCGTACTGTATGTGGCCAGTTGTCAATTCTCTTTGTATGGGCACACAAACGTACGTACATGTAGATATCTTCACTCAGGAATGAGGTTGGATAGAAACTCACGATGCGCTTTCTGTGTATATATTGTTGTACAGCGCAGTGCTTAGGAGTGACTAGGTGAGGAGCTGAGAGAGATGTTGCTGGTCCAGTAGCCGAGTGTAGAATGTCCTCCCTGGGCAGGCATGGCCGTATTTATACAATTTACCAGGATCAGGATCTGGGGTGCGCGTAGCGAGAGGACCAATCACAGAGGCTCAAGCGTAAGGTGTGAAACGCTCTGATCCTGAACTGGAGGTTGATGGTCGAGACTAGGTCGGCGATCGTACCCCTACGTCCTCTGCATAGACCTAGTCTCTCGGCGTAGCTGGCTGCACGCCGATTGGCTGGTCGGAGTGCGGCCGGAGCTCAGTTGGAAGTTGTAGGGGAGAGTAGCCACTACAATACTCCCCCTCCCCTCCCGGCGCGGTGGGAGGCTGGATGTTGTCTGGGTTGTGTCCCACACATAGCACATACCGGGCAGGTGTATGTACGACTCGGCCGCTATGTGTAACAACTCCCTCCAGTGACACAAAACCTGTGGGAGAATTAGGAGGAGAAAGAGGGTTTGGGATTAGAGGAGGTTGTACAAGCAGTGGTTGTTGTGCTCCTGCTGCTGCAGGGGCTGCGTCAGGAGGAGGGTCCATGGCAGGAGCAGGTTCTACGATAGGTGCAGGTTGTATGTCGGGAGGAGGGTCCATGGCAGGAGCAGGTTCTACGATAGGTGCAGGTTGTATGTCAGGAGGAGGGTCCATGGCAGGAGCAGGTTCTATGTCAGGAGGGAGGTCTATTATAGGTTCAGGTTCTACGACAGGAGGAGGGTCTATGATAGGTACAGGTTCTATGATAAGTGCAGGTTCTATGTCAGGAACAGGGTGTACTTGAGGGTGAAAAGAGGGTGCCCAGAAATGACGTGGGCGTGGTGTTGCTGCCGGTGGTAACTGCGGGTAGACTGGTGCAGGCATAGTTTGTTGATGGTGCTGCTGGACTGGGGGCCCAACGGGTAAGGTGGCCGGTTTGACTCGGTCTATGCTGACGGTGTCATGTCTGCCATTCCGGATAATCGTCAGGAACTTTGCTGAACGGGTAACCACCTGGAAGGGTCCATCGTAGGGACGTTGTAATGGGTTGCGATGAGCATCACGCCTGACGAAAACATACTCGGCTGTGAGTAGTGCAGGAGGGATGTATTCAGGGCGCCGAGGAGGCTGGCGTGGAGCAGTAGCTCTGAATGCAGAAACTGCTTGTCGTAGCTTTTGGAGTAAGTCGTGACGAACGGCTGGAGTGGTTTGGTGAGGGTTAGGAGGGAGTGAGAAATCCCCAGGTAGCCGAAGGGGCTCGCCTAGTGTAAGATCTGCTGGGCTACAGTCCACATCCTCCTTGTGTGACGCACGGATGCCGAGGAGCACTAAGGGAAGCGCATCAGTCCAGCTGTAAGGGTCGTGCTGTGCCTTGAGTGCGTCCTTTAGCTGCCGGTGAAAACGCTCTACCATGCCGTTGGCTTGAGGGTGGTATGCTGTAGTGCGTTGTCTAGACGTGCCGAGGAACTGTAGGAGGTGCTGCCAGAGTTGTGACTCAAACTGGACTCCTCGGTCAGTGATTACGGTTGCAGGGGGGCCGAAACGGGAAACCCAACCGGACATGAAGGCGCGGACAGTAGTCTCTGCCGTAGGATGATGGAAGAGGTCCCACGATGTCGAGGTGTACTACTTGAAAACGTCCTTTGGGAATAGGGAAAGTATGTAAGGGGGCCCGTATGTGACGATGTATTTTGGAGGATTGGCAGGCCAGGCACTGGGCAGCCCATTTCTTAGTATCAGACTTGATGCCGGGCCAGACGACACGTTGCGTGAGGAGGCGCTGGGAGGCTGAGACCATGGATGCGGTCAAAAACAGCGCGGCGGTGGACATGAGGCACGAACGGTCTAGGCTGCCCACAGGATACGTCGCACCACAATTTTATCTTTGTGCCAGGAACAGGGAGTTCTTGGAGTGTGAGGCTTGAGGGGGATGTCTTGTATGCTGCCAGGTCTTCGTCCTTCTCTTGAGCCGCGGCTAGCTGCCCATAGTCAATGGGTGGGGATGAGGGAAGAATGTTGGATACACAACGAGAGAGGGCGTCGGCGATCTCGTTGTGGCTGCCTTTAATGTGTTGGACGTCGCTGGAGAACTCTGAGATGTAAGCCAAGTGGCGCAGGACACGAGGTGTATGTGACTGGGAAGCTGAAGCGAAGGCGTGGACGAGGGGCTTGTGATCAGTGAAGATGGTGAACTGACGGGCCTCGAGGAAGTGCTGGAAATGTTTGACAGCCAGGTATATGGCCAGGAGTTCTCGATCAAAGGCGCTGTACTTGAGGTGTGGTGGTTGAAGCCGTTGTGAGAAGAAAGCAACGGGTATGAGAATTCCGTTGATCTCCTGCTGTAAGACGGCGCCCACCGCAGTAGAAGAAGCGTCTGTTGTGAGAGTGGTCCGGGCGTTAGGTGCGGGGTGGGCCAGGAGGGTGAGGCGTGTAATGTGCTCTTTGACAGTGGTGAATGCCGTGGCAGCCTCTCGAGTCCACACGAGAGGCTTGCGAGACTTCTTTGGGCGTCCCTTGAGAAGGTCGTGTAGGGGGGCTAGGACGGTGGCAGCTTTGTCAATGAAGCGGTGGTAGTAGTTGACTAAACCCAGGAATTCTCGGAGTTTCTTCGCCGTTTCAGGTTTGGGGAACTCCCTAATCGCGGTTATCTTCTGTGGTAGGGGTTGTATGCCACTGGGCGAGACTCTGTGACCGAGGAAATCTATGGCCGAGGTTCCAAAGACGCACTTAGCAGGATGAACTTTCATGTTGTTGTTCTGCAGGCGTTGGAGAAGGAGCTGGAGGTGGTGGCGGTGCTCAGCAGGCGTCGAAGATGCGACGAGGATGTCGTCAATGTAGACAGTGACAAAGTCGAGGTCGCGAAGCATATGGTCCATGTACCTCTGGAAAGTCTGTGCTGCATTGCGTAAGCCAAAACTCATGAAAGTGTACTCGAAGAGTCCAAACGGAGTGGTGATGGCTGTCTTCTGGGTATCTGCCGGTGCTACTGGGATCTGGTGGAAGGCACGCTCCAAGTCGATCTTCGAGAAGATAGTCTTGCCATGAAGTTTGTGGTGAAAGTCCTGGACATGCGGAATAGGGTACCTGTCAGGTTTGGTGACGAGATTCAGGGCTCTGTAGTCGCCACACACCCTCCACTCGCCGGGCGTTTGCTTAGGAACCATGTGAAGAGGCGATGCCCAGGGACTCCTTGAAGGGCGAATGATGCCATCTTGCAGTAGTTCGTTGAATTCTACTTTGGCTGTGTACAGGAGCTCAGGGCACAGGCGGCGAGGGCGTGAAAAGACTGGTGGTCCTTTAGTTTCGATGTGGTGGAAAATTCCCGATGTAGGTGGTGGGGGTAGGGAGACTCGGGGTGAGAAAAGCTCCTTGAATTCGTTGAGTAGGGAGGAGAACTCGTTGGAAGGCGCAAGACAGGTGATAGTGTCGGTGTGTCTGGCACGAGAACCCTGGATCTTGCGTGCTGTAGGCTCATGGATGAGGCATAGATGACTTGGTTTGACGCCGAGCTTGTGGAAGGTGAGGAAGTCGAAACCAAGGATGGGTTGAGACACGTCTGCTATCACGAATAACCAACGCAGAGTCTTGAGCAGACCGAGGTCTAAAGCGAGGGCGAGTACGCCGTAGGAGGCGATGGGGCTACCGTTGGCAGCGAACAGGTCATAAGAGGGTTGCTTTGACTTGTCTTGTAGTGAGGGAGGGATGAGGCTTACCGATGAACCTGTGTCGATGAGGAACTTCTTGCCAGAGGTGCGGTCGGTGACGTACAGTAATGAGACGCCTGAAGGGACGGGGGCTGAGGCGTCTACCAGCCTCCGGTGTTGCCGTTTCCCGAATAGGTGCAGTAGGGCTCACAGTTTCGAGCATTGCGGCCGAAAGTCCGGTGATACCAGCAGAGGGTATATTTGTTGTGCTGGGGGCTGGCTGCTGTGCGTCGGAAGTTGTAGGGTGTGGCGCGTGAGTCAGGGACTGGCACAGCAGCGGGTAAGGAGGAGCAGAACTGCTCAATGGTGTCCATCCTGCGGTTCAAGGTTTGTAACAGGTCCTTGATATCTTGTGAGGTATTGCTCGGCTGAGGTGTGTTGACCCGGCTTGCAAGTTCGGTGGGAGGTACTGGTGTGACCGTGGCAGCAAGGGGTGCAGCAGCGCACTGGTTGAAAATTCTGTCTGCCGCGGTTGCATATAGCTCTGGTGTCGGAGAGTAATCTACTGCGGACAGGATGTTGCTTACTTCTGTGGGTAGCTTTTGTGCGTGAAGCTGGCGCAGGATAGAGTCAGGAAGTCTGTCTGTGTACCGGGAGTTCACCCTGCACATCTCTTCCCAGAGATGTCCCGGAGTTGAGTTTCCAAGGGAGATGGAAGATAGGTTCTGCAGGATATTGGAGCGGGTCCATTGGTAATGCGTTTTTAAGGCATCCCGCAGAGTGGCGAATTTGTTGTTCTCTGGAGGGTTGGAGATGATCTGTGAGACTTGTGTGGCGACTTCAGTGGGCAAGGAGCAGAGCAGGGCGCCGTACTTCTGCTCGTCTGTAGCTGTAGAGCCGATGAGAGCTGCTTCGACATGAACTAACCAGTCCTCTACGTTGCGGTTGAAGGTTGGTAGAGAGATCCGTCCGTCCATTCTTGCGGGAGTATATCGCACCTGTTAGGGAAGGATGAGGGATGGGTGCTTGTTCCGACCCCCTTCCGTCTTCACAATCTCCTGGGAGGGAGGTGAACACTTACGGGGGGGGACTTCGGGACGAATACACTTTTTTAGGGTGCAGGTCCTTCGGCCAGAACTAAAAAAACAAAAGAAAAATAGGAGAATAGGCAAAAGAGCTCAAACCACGTTTGGAATATCGCACAATAGTTGCTCTCCAGCTGTGATATGGGTCACTCCGGGGTCACCAATGTAGCGTACTGTGAGTGGCCAGTTGTCAATTCTCTTTAGTTGTCTATTATCTCTTTGTATGGGCACACAAACGTACGTACATGTAGATGTCTTCACTCAGGAATGAGGTTGGATAGAAACTCACGATGCGCTTTCTGTATATATATTGTTGTACAGCGCAGTGCGTAGGAGTGACTAGGTGAGGAGCTGAGAGAGATGTTGCTGGTCCAGTAGCTGAGTGTAGAATGTCCTCCCTGGGTTGTTGAGATTGTCGGACCGTAGTCCGACACGGGCCTTTGCCTATAGGCGGCCCGTTTGGTGGTTCCGGCTGGAGCTCCAGGAGCAGCCAGACCGGATTGGGATTGGAGGTGGTCCCACCTGCAGATTGGAAGGACACTGCAGGTTGCAAGTGTGAGCGGACCCCCGATCAGTGGACGCTTACCACCAACCCCCACTCTTGGACGTGGTGAGTTTCGGAGTGGCGCGCCCCCCGAACTGGGGTCCGCACTTGCTGGGAGAGGATGCTTTCTAAGCTATCTGGGTGGTGGGTATCGTGTGATGACCCGGAGTAGGTGGTGAATGTGGTCTGTATGGGCCTTTCGGGTTAGAGTGGCCGCTGGTGTTGTGTGTGTTTCTGGGGAGATTTGAGTTTTGTTTCGGAGGCTTTGTGTGACCTCGCAGTCGAGGAGATAATGCTCAAGTGGGTTGGCTGCTGGCTCCTGACAGTAGGTGCAATCCATAACGTCATTGCCGATCATCTGCCAGGAGCACTTGTACCCTAGTCGTAGTCGATGAAGGCTGACTTGGGTTTGTCTTGGGGTTTTCCTGTCAGCGAAAGGTGGTTCCCCTTTTGTGGCCGCCAGGTACCATTTGGCTGATTGGGACCCGGCGTTGAGTGCATGAAGGAAGCTCTTTTTGATGTGGAGCTTGCTAGTCTTTCTGAGGTGATTCTTGATCTGTTGCACACTTGCTGGAACTTGGATGTGTACGCTACTAGAACGTGTAGCTGCCTTGGCTGCTTCGTCTGCCACGTCGTTTCCTCCGATCCCTACATGGCTGGGAATCCAGTGTAGGACGACTGGTCGGTTTTGGCTTTGGAATTCCTGTAGCTGTGCGAGGATCGAGGTGATGATGTGGACGTTGTCTCTTGGTTGACTGTGTTGCAGCGCCTGCATGGCCGATTTCGAGTCCGTGTGAATTATGATGGACTTGTTGTGTTGGGTTGCAGCGTGTTGTAGGGCCTTTGAGATTGCTACCAGTTCTGTTTGTAGGGTGGAGCAGTCATTAGAGTCTCCATCGGAGGGTCTGACCTTGGGTGTAGAAGGCCGCCCCGGATCTATGATGTTTTGGGTCCACCGAGCCGTCTGTGAAGTATGATGCTGCATCAGCCGGTGTCTCGGTGGCTATGGCTTTGAGAGTTATTTTTTTGAGGTCATCCTTCTGGAGGTTGGCTTTACTATCGCCTAGGTCGGTAAATTTGAGTGTGGCTGGTGGAGGGCTCCATGGTGGAGGAACAGCGTAACCATTGTCTCGTGTGTCTTGGTTGTTCTTGATGAGTGTTTCTGCTTGCAGGTGTCGGATGACCTCGCTTGCCTCGTGCGACCAGGTGTCCCCTCGCACTCTGTGGTCGAGGTGGAGGGAGGCACTGATTCGAATCTTGGCAGCTGTGGGCTTGTCTGCTCTACAGATTTTGGCGAGGAGACCGGCTGTCACCTGCTTGACTCGTACTGCCAGGGGTGGTAGCTCGGTTTCCATTTGCAGATTGCAAATTCTGGTCCACATGGGTGCTCCGAGCATGGTCCTGAGAGCATTGTTTTGAATGACTTCTAGCTTAGCTATTTGGTCTTCTCTCAGTCCAATGAGTGCTGGAGCACTGTAATCTACCAGCGATCTGATGGCGGCCGTGTAGTAGGCTTTGAGCACATGAAGGTTTGCTCCTGCGGATTTGCTGGTGAGCGACCTCATTATATTGTGTCTGCTCTTCGTCCTGTGCCTGAGATACTCGAGTTGTGGCTTGAAGGTGAGTTTCTGGTCAAACCAGATTCCAAGACACTGGTGGGCGTTGGTCCAGACTACCGGCGTGTTTTGTATGGAGAGCATCTTGTCTGGTGTGTCTGTGCAGATGGCCATCGCTTTCGACTTGGCTGGATTTATCTTGAGTCCAGGTCTGTTGCACTCCTCTTCTATAAGTTGGAGTGCGTGTTGGCTAGTCTGTTCGATCCTCTTACTATGAGCTGTAAGTCGTCTGCATAGCATAGGAGCTTGGCTGTTTGTCTGAAAGGAAGCTTGACTAGATTTTCCATCAGGACATTGAACAGCATTGGACTGAGGATGCCTCCTTGTGGGGTTCCGTTTTCATGGACCCTGTAGCTTGAGGTTGTTCCCTGAAAGCGTACTCGTGCTTCTCTCTGTGTGAGGTAGTTCTGGATCCACCCCAGCAACCTTCCTTTGACGCCTTTTTTAGCGAGCGTAGTTGTAATGGCCAATGGATTTGCTAGTTCGAAGGCTTTCTCCAGGTCGAGGAAGACCACCAGAGCTGGTTTGTTGTCCACTGTGCTGAGTATCTCGGCGATGTTGTTGCCTGTGCCGGTGTTCTCGGTGTAAGCAAAGATGTGAGGGTGTGGGCTGCCTACTTTCCACTTGAGTCGGTTGAGAGTCATTCTTTCTCCCGTCTTGGCTATGCAGCTGAGAAGGGAGATGGGCCTCGGCTTGTCTGGTTCTCTGGGCTTCGGAATGGGCTGTATATCTGCCTTCTTCCATTCCGGTGGGAGTCTTTGTGCTGTCCACGAAGCATTGATGGCTTGCAGCAGAGCCTCGTGTCCGGCTGTACCGGCATGAGAGAGCATGGAGTAGGTTATCCTGTTTGCCCCTGCCACTTCTCTCATCGCTCCTGAACCAAGAAGACCTCTCAACAAGACCTCCTGCTGGACCCGGAACTGTGAAGACCGCCCTCTCCCTTTGTGCCATTGTTGGCCACCTTCCCGGACCGGACCACCCACGACTGTCATCGTCCACAACAACTCACGAGCGTTCTCGGTTTATCGAGCATTAGCTTGCCCTCCCCACTGGTGGTGTGAGTGACCCACACTCCAGCTGGAGAGCAGTTATAGCGCGATATTCCCGGCGTGGTTTGAGCTCTTTTCCTTCTACTACTATTCTTCCTTTTTCGCTCTGGCCTAGGGACCTGCACCCTCAAAAGTGTATTCGTCCTGCGGTCCCCCCTGTAACTGTTCACCTCCCTCCCAGGAGATTGTGAACACGAAAGGGGGTCGGAGCAAAACCCTCCCCAGCCGAGTCTTTCCAGGAAAACCGTGATCGTGCGGGTCCACCTGGAAAGAGGGTAGCAATCCGTATCCTTCCCAAATAGGCACACTTAGCTCACGTCTATAAGTGAGCAGTCACATACACTAGGAAGTAGGCTTCCCCAATCGGGGCTCCGGGAGAGAAGCTCAGGAACCACTCTACGACCACCAGCCAGTGGGGAGTGCTGTAATTCCTCTGCTTTTTACACAAACGGAATAGGTAGGATCTAAAAAAAAAAAAAAAAAAAAAAAAACCAACAACAACAACAACGGTTATGGAGCGCTTACGCCCTCCTAACCGCGATCCCCGCCTGAACCGCCAATCTGACGATCCGAACTACGACAGGCTCCGCACAGAGAAAGCGGACCAGTTACGCGTCTTCAATGAAGCTCTGAAAAGTAAGAACAATACCACCACCTCCAACAACTCCACCACCACTGCTACCGCCACTGAGGACAACTGGACGAAGGTAGAAAACAAGAAACGCCGACGTGCTCTTTCGGGAAACGAATGCCGTCAAGCAGCCCCCAAGGCACCCATCACCACCACCAGCTCACCCCCAACGACACTGCCAAAATTCCGGATCACGAAAACGGACGCAAAAACAACATATGCCGCCGTCACAGAGATGGAAAAGCTGAATCCACTGGCCAAGTTCTCAGTGCGGCCCAACCTAAAGGGGGAGATGATCGTTCACCCCAAAGACAAGAACTCCGCCACCACCCTCGACACTTACCTACAAAACACCACCACCGTTACTTCAACCAAGCTAGACCCCGCCCAGAAACTGATGAAGTCGGTAGTCCTCCGGTACCCAAAGGAACTACCTCTCGAACCCCTGGAGAACCACCCGAAGATTTTAAAAGCCGAGAGATGCTCTCCCCTGTCCGACAAGACGGCCACCACGAAACAAGTGCTCATGACGCACTACGGCTCACCCCCCAGCACCATAGACCTCAAAACCTGGGGGACCTACGAAGTGAGGCCCTTCGTCCCTGAGCCCCTGCGGTGCTTCAGATGCCAGAAATACGGGCACCATCAGACACGGTGCACGTACAAGGAGATCTGCGCAGTCTGCGCACAGAAGCACGGCACACACTCCTGCCTCACCAAACTGAAAAATGGGGAAAAAAAATTGCCCCCAAGTGTGCCAACTGCGGGGGCAAACACCACGCCTGGAATCCTGGATGCTCCGAGAGAACAAAGAGGGTCCAGGCAAACCGACCAGCAGCAGACAACCACGAGACAGACAAAAGAAGCACACACCAAGGCACCAGAAGGAATGATACACGTATCAGACCTAGCCAAGGTACTGACAACCTTCGCGGAGGGCCTAGCCGGACTACTGGGCCACAAGATCCAACCCACACAGCTCCAAATACTCATGGGGAGCGTCCTCGGGCAAGTCGCCACAGCTCCAGCCACCTCAGTGGAGGAAGCCACGCCCGTCCTCACACGAGTGACAGCCGAGGTACACTCTACACCGAAGAAGGCCACCAGAGAACCCAAGATACCGACAGCTCCCAGAAAGAAACTGGACGTTTCAACTCCCCTGAACCGAACCACGGCCCAGAAGGCAAAAACCACAGAACACGAAGATATGGACCTGATCCAGTTGGAATCGAACTTGGACATCTCCATCGAGGGCCACCAGAAGTCCCCGATGAAACAGTGGTGGAAAACATCAGCACCCTGAACATCCTAACATGGAATGCTCAGGGCATCAAAAACAAGAAGCAGCAGCCAAGGACAAGCTTGACATCATACTGCTACAAGAAACACTTCTACAAGAACACCACTGTTTCAAATTCAGCGGTTACAAGACATATAGGAGGCATTTCACGCAGGCATCAACAAGAGGATGTATGAGCTTGGTCAAGCCAAGCATACCCTCCGCCGATGTCACGCAGCAATTTCCATGTGGGGAAAACATCGAGACACAGGCCGTCAAAGTAACCCTCCAAGAACGGGAATTAACTATTCACAACATCTACAAGAACCCAAGGGGCTCACTGGAGGTTACTCATTTATTTGCTTCGGCCGCTGACCACGCCACACTCATAGGAGGGGATTTCAACGCACATCATCCCTATTTAAAATGTAGTTTGACTCGTTACTTGAGATTCCCATTAGGTTTTTAATTTTTCGCCAGAATTTTTTCGGGTTGTGGTAAGTTGCTTCTGTGTCTTATTAATTTCTCCCAGTTATTCACGTATGCTTCTTTGGACATGTCTCTTAGTTGATCGTGTAATATTGTATTCTGGCGTCCATCCATGTCCTAGGATTAATTTGAATAAGTTACTAAACTGTGTCTGTAAAATTCTTGATTGATGTGTGTATTGGGGGTGTGGTAATGTGCGGTGAGTGGTCGTGGTGTTCCATTGCTTGGATCACGTTTCCGTACCATGTCTCCAGTGTGCTGTCTATTTGGGAGGTGTGTTTGTCCGGGTTATTTGGTGGTTGCTTAGGTCATTTTGGAATTCCTCCCAGTTGGATCGGCTGTAGCTGTATCTCGTCCTGGCAGGGATCTGAATTGGCGACGTGGAGAGTGTGGCTACGATAGGGAGATGGTCACTGGTGGTTATTGGGCCGGGTTCCATTTGCAGGTTAAGATGGTTTGTTAGTACTATGTCTGGATGTCCGATTTGACCTGCTCTGATGAATTCCGGGCCGAGGTGTATTGCGTTGCCGTGACTCAGTAATGTGTTTAAAATCTTGCCCACGGCGTTGTTGTCCCAAGACGCGATGTCGAGCATTTAAAACACCCAAGAAATATGCTGGTATGTTTCTTCTCAGGAGTTTGAGCATGTCTGCTAGTGGAAATATGGGTCTTCTCGGAGGGAGGTAACAGGTGCCGATTATAATAGGTCCTGTTGGGCAGTTAATTTCGATCGTCAGAAAGTTTTCTTGAAATGAGTCGTGTATCTTGTGTTGTATGTTTCGTTTGATGGCTATGGCTATTCCATCATGTTGTGTGTCTTGGTTGTTTTTTTGGTATACTGTGTAGTTAAATAGTATTATTTTTTTGAGTTTTTCTTACCATGCGAATTGATGAGAATAATATCTGGGTCTATGTTACGGTATGTGTTGTATAATTCGCTTGCTCTTTGTGGGTTCCATGCTGAGACATTATGTTGGATTATTTTTAGCTTATTTATTATGAAGGCTGGTGTCTAGAGCTGATCTTTTTATATGTTGACTGATCAACTATTTCTATTCTGTTGTCTTGTGAGGATTCTTCCCTTCTTGATTAGTGTTTCAATTTGTGTCATCTAGGTTTTTGTCTGAGTATGTGTATTTGATCTTGCCTTGCCTTATTTCTGCCAATAGTCTTTCTGTTGAGACTATGGGAGGAGCTGTAGTGGAGTAAAATCGGATACCAGTTTCATGCCCTAGGTCTTTGTTCTCCGTAGCAGGTGGTGCCTTAGTTCCTGCTTGGTTCTTTTTTGGGGTGTTGTCTCTGGCGGCTTGTTCTGTTATTGTGGTGGTTTCATCTTCGCTTGAGTGTTCCATTGATTCTTCCTCGCTTGCTGGCTCGGGTTGTATGCCTGAGGTAGTCTGTTCTTGTGTTGATGGTATTTGAATTTCAGTGCTCTCTGATTTGTAGAATGAATCTCAATGGAGAGACAGAGCTTATATACACAGCCGCCGGAAGTCGCCGGTCTTTTGACTCCGTTGCTAGGGAACGGTAGCGGCTGGTTGCTAGGATACTGTGGCACTCTGGTGACGCCCCCCCCCCCCCCCATGGGCCGCTCGTTTGGTTGCTAGGTAAGACGTAGCAGGTGAGACGTCCACTACAATACTCCCCCTTCCCTCCAGACGGTGTAGGAGACTTGTTGTCTGTAGAGTTGCTTAGGACATGCGAGGCACAACGGGCGGTGAATGCCTCATGCGAGACAACGGCGATGGCGTGGATGAGCCGGTCGCTGGATACAACTGCCTATATACACACTATCTGTGGGAGAAAAAGGGTGTGTGGAGGCGATGAATGTTGTGCTTCCCTCATGACGTACAGAGTCGTCAGATGCGCCTGCTGGGGTGTGTGTGGGCTTGGGTCAAGAGCAGGGGCTGCGTTAGCAGTAGCGGATGAGGGCTCGTGGCAGCAGCAGGGTCCACGACATTGGCAGGGAGTACCCGAGGGAGAAAAGATGGGTGTGTGGGAGGCGATGAATGTTGGGCTTCCCTCACGGCAGGTACAGAGACGTCAGATGCGCCTGCTGGGGTGTGGGGGCCTGGGTCAGGAGCAGGGGCTGCGTCAGCAGAAGAGGGCTCGTGACAGCAGCAGGGAGTACCCGAGGGAGAAAAGAGGGGTGTGTGGGTCCACACTCAAGAACAGAGGCCACGTCAGGGGTTACTGCTGGGCTGGGGTCGGCGTCTGAGGAGCTGGTGTCTGCTTAGAGTAGCATAGCTGCTTCTGTGTGGATAAGCCAGTCTTCCATGCTGCTTGAAGACTGGGAGCGTGACCAGTTTCTCCTCCATCCTGTGCCAGTGCGAATCTCCGGGGTCACCGTTTGTGGGGTTTCGTGATTTAATGTTGCGTAACACTCGGGAATCCTGAGTGTTACACAACACTGAGTCAGGATGGATGGAAACTCTAAGGTGGTGGTTTTCTTATATAAGTTATATGGTAGACAGTCTGGTGGGTCGCCATGCTCGCCTGCAGGAGCGAGGACCGCCAGGCAGGCGGAGGAGGAAGTGTTGCGTGTTCAAGAAGAGGCCAGAATATATCTCAATGGAGGGACAGAGCTTATATACACAGCTGCCGGAAGTAGACCGTAGGAAGTCGCCGGTCTTTTGACTCCGTTGCTAGAGAACGGTAGCAGCTGGTGGTTAGGATAATGTGGCATCTGGTGATGGGCCCCCCCCCCCCTGGGCCGCTCGTTTGCTTGGGAGGACGTAGCAGGTGGAATGCGGCTATGCAGTTGCAGGGGAGACGTCCACTACAATACCATTAAGCACTGTATTTGGGAAATATTTTGGGATAAATTTTCGAAATGGACGTAGTCCCGATTTTGTTATACTCTGGGTTTTGATTCAGTAAAATATAATGTTGGAAAAATTTTATTGGTTACATACTGTATAATCAATATGTACACATTTGGCTTTACTTGGACAGAACATAATGCAACACAGCTCTTTACGGGGGTCTGGGTGGAGGTTGAAGGAATAACAAAGTTGCTGGAAACCAGCTTTTTGAAGACAAGGCTTGTAGCTTAACACTTATTTGCTAGGAAACAAGAATCTCACCCTAAGTTGTGGGAAAGATCCACCTCCCACTAACAGCGGTAGAGCTCGAGTAGGCAAGTAACTCTTCCGTTGTATTCTCCAGCAACAGTTGAAAACCAAGATAATTTTGTAGACTCTACCAAGTGTTGTCATGAGCAGCTTAGTCGGTCAATTCGACTAGGTCGCACGTTTGTCTAACGAGCGTATTCTAAAAATCAAATAAGTCATTAAGACTGGTGAAATAGTCGAACACCAAACTTGATTAAAATGTTTTGTTAATATCCAAAACGCTAATAAAATTTGCCATTTTTGTCAAATAAAAGTTCAAACTATGGCTTCATATTCACAGACAAATAATTTAAAAGATAAATATTTCAAGGCACACTTACAATATCAAGCAGAGTTTAACACTACAGCATCAGAACCTACATTAGATGTTGTATCATCGTCGTGCACCAGTGTTCTGTGCTCACGTCCGTTTATCAGGCCTTATATACAGGCTGCCCACATTCCCTGACCAATCACAAGCTGTTTGGTGTACAGTAGGTTAAGCTTTAGCCAATGGGAACATTACCCTCTTATGACGTCAAAGTCACACCATGCCGGATGAATCGTTTTAACGCCGGCAGGTTTGTCAACCCGAATATAACTAATGGCTGTTTGATGACACGTAAATGAATTCAACTTTATTTTGACATAAAAGAAGTGTATAATGTGAAAACAACGTCTGAAAATGTATTCACTGCCTTACTTATCTTCGTAAAGAAATTGTGAATGTATTACAACAGCAATAGTGGCCTCACTTTAAGTCTCAGACAGTTAAGAGACATATAGCCTACATCAAATTGGTACTATTTTAATATAAAAAAGTCATAAAATTAAATACACTAGCCTAAAAAATTAACATGTCGATAAAATAAGATCACAAAGTACATTGATAAAGAGAGGAAAACAAGGAACCACAAACCACCGAGTTGTTATTAACCTTTACTTGAAATTAACCATACAGTACAGCAGAAACACTAAAACTAACAAAAGCTTTTAAATATCACAGGTGAGTATACAAAAATACATATATGTTACAAGAATGAAAGAAAGTAGAGTGGTGAGTGCTGGTGCTT
Organism: Homarus gammarus; assembly: GCA_958450375.1. Lineage (NCBI taxonomy): Eukaryota > Metazoa > Arthropoda > Malacostraca > Decapoda > Nephropidae > Homarus > Homarus gammarus. The sequence goes on along the minus strand of CAUDMG010000485.1, from coordinate 287,815 downwards.
GTACTCGGCGGATGACTACTCGTAAGGAGAGTGAGTTGCATCGGGTATAGTTTATGGCCATATTGTTAGCGCCATCACTTACACACACCAATTTCTAGTTGACATAGCAATGGTTAGAGAGATATTTACTATAACTGAAATACGTACAATTTGCTAACGATTTATTTAGTCAGGCCTCACCCACACGTACCTTGGAGAATAAATGTGGTACCTGATAATATACTGTATATTTATCTCAAGGGATTATTATATAACATTTAGTATCAAGTGGATTAGTACACGTAACATGGTGTTTGTAACTACATATGGGAATGGGATCATATGAAGATCCTCCCCCCCCCGAACCTACTTGGGGGGGGGAGGATCTTCATTTGATTTAGCCTGGGGGGGAGGATCTTCATATGATCAAGCCCAGTCGCGCTCATCTGAAGATCCACCCCCCCTAACCTAACCTAACCTAACCAAACCTAACCTAACCAAACCAAACCAAACCAAACCTAACCTAACCAAACCAAACCAAACCAAACCTAACCAAACCAAACCAAACCTAACCTAACCAAACCAAACCTAACCCCCAAACGTACTTGGGGGGGGGGGGGGAGGATCTTCATATGATCCTGGGAATGCTACCACGATTTTAATTTATTTATTTTTTTGGGTATAATTAAGTTATAAATATATACTGTACTGTACGTGGAGTATGTTACGGTAATGGTTAAACATTACTCGGGTCGTGACTTTAGTAAAATCACTGTTCATAGATCTCACCAAGGAATGGCGATGTGAGTGACTGTAGGGTATCTTGTTATTTCAATCTTGGAAGGAAACTTTATGGACTACGATACTGCCAGTGTGAGTTGCTATCATAATTTTTTCGTCCATTTATGTCTATGGTGTTGCTTAGAGTAAATACCCAAGAGCAGTTTATCTGGCAGTGTTGTAACTTGTAGAGGGTGGATAATCCCCTCGTTTGGTTGTGACGGTGTTTACTGGAGAAGTTCGGGGTCCCGGGGATTCAGAGACCACGAATCTGGCGGTTTTGAGCTCTAGAAATTTTGACTATATTTCATGAAATGTACTTTGTTGGACTTTATTTTAATAATGTTGAAGATTACACCAGAGTTTTCAATGTATTCTTGTACTTTGACGCCAAGGTGAAGAATAAAATGCTGAAAATGTGAAGTTATTCGAATGAGCGGATTCGGTGAGTAGAGAGCGAAAAATTTGACGGTTCAAGCAGCGAGTCGGCGGGAAAGTAGGGTATTTAAAGGGTGAACCAGCAAGGATGCATCAGTTACAACCGGAATCTTGTGTCTGGTGATAAAATTCGTGTATAGCTACATTAAAAGGTGTAGTTTGTGAAGAAAAAAAAGAAAACTTTAAGTAAAGTCGTGTCCAGATATGTGTTTGTCGAGTTGTTAGTTTTCTGCACTTGAATGGTTTTCTTAAAAGTCTTTTTGAGGTGTTTAACATAAGTTGTACGTTTCATAGTGAACTTTTGAAAATGTTCGTAATTCAAGTACCTGGTGTACATAATATTTTGGTGAATACGGTAGTTTAATTAAAATAAAATTGATGTAAATTTGTTTTGTGCTAAGTGACTCGAAAATGTTAGAAGTGTATTTTATCAAACTGGCGGAATGTGATGCGTGTTGGCATTTCGTTGAGTGACGGACGTTGACTTGACAAAGATTGTGTAATACGATGTAGGAACTTCGTTATTGGAGATTGAAATATTCTCTTGAGCTAAAGTTGTTTAGCTAAGAAGTCGAAAGCAGTGCATATTATACTATAGAAATTTTTTTATTCGTGTACATGGTTGTAATTGAGTGTCCATAAGATTTTGCAGTACTGAACCTTGAACTATGTTAGATCATAGTTATCGTGGTGGAATAAAGAAAATCAGCGAGAAAAAGAAAGATGCCGTATGTGTTTAAACAATATTGGTGTGTGTTTTGATACGTATATGGTGATGCTATAAACCTGAGTTAAAGTGAAGAAAATAAATCTCCCGACAGCGACCGGAGATGAACGAGGGGTAAGGACCGGAAAGACTACAGGTGAGTGACTATAGGTATTGTGAGTTTACTTAGCGAGGAGAAGATAGGGATTTGACATTAATAACAATATTGATTTGGGTGAACCTGAGTTGAGTGGTACTTGTTGTAGGCTATATTTTTCGAGTTATTAATTTATAACATTCAGTGTAGTGTAGAACACAAAACAATGGTGTCTCGATTACAAGTGGCTTTTTCACTAATATTCGACGAGTTAATATATATATTGTAGTTAATGTGCAGTGTGATAAGTGAGGGAAGGGTTAGAACGTTGGGTATTGGCGTGAAACGAGGGGTGTGGATAATGGCTTGATAGCGGTTATATAATCATTGGAATGGTCACGTACGTGCCAGTAGTTGGGGAAAATAAATATTGTGATAAAAATGTATAGTTTTTGTAATTTGTAGGAAGGGATCGTAGTTTAAGTTGACAAATAATTCCCTCGGGTTAAATATTAAAGTATTCGTTTATTGAAGACTAGACGCATTATTTTTTTTTTTTTTTTTTTTTTGCAGTAAAACTGGCAATCTAGTTACCGGGTAAGTGTGAAAATGTTTTTGCACATTTGCTAGAATTAAGACTGTCGACTATGAAATGGTGAATTTAGTTCCAAAAAATGTATGAAAAATAAGCGTCTTAAAGTCGTAGGTTTTAATGTACAGTCGGCCAAAGATGCACCGATCTCACTCTGGTGGGTGTTGTCGTCGCAATTTTATCTGTCAATACTTGGTGATGGAAGGCTGTGTGTGTGTGTATATATAAAGGTGATTGTGACTGGTGGATCTATTTTCGGCTGTATCACTGCCAGGATAGTTATCAAAGAAAGGAAAGGTAAAATTTTTCTAATAAAAGATCAATTGTTATTTAAAGTCGGGAGAAGTTAAAAGAAAAAGTTCGTATATTTGCTTAAATAATGAAGGAAATTGTATTAATGAATGTTTTGTAGTTCTTATAAAATGTATTGGAGGTTTTTTAAAGAGTTTGTAGTAGTTTATTTTCAGATTCTAGCAACCGCAAGGAAGCCGTAGTGGACTGCCGCATGAGCGTTAAGTAGGAGCTCGCTAGCGGGGGAAGAGGTTTATTTTTGCAGAGACGTGACCCGTGGATTTGCTGTGACCGGCACAGAGGTAGACCCAGAAGTTATAGTTTAGGTAGAGGTAAGGCGAATGAAATTTGTGAATGGGGGTGGTGTTTGTGCTGTTATATACTGGAGGCTATATAATGGTACTGCATTCTTGGTTGTGTGAGTGTGCCGTCTGTTCTGGTTAACCTAATGTTGGGTCATTGTTAGTTTTATACGCAGATTTGCGTTTTATCGTGTATATGGTTTTGTTTCAGAAGTTTTTAATTGGTTGTTGTAAATTTTCAGGTTCAGTGGTAAGTACTGTTGGCTGAAATGATTTGTTTATTATGGTATGTGAATTCATTGTAATTTGACATTGATTGCTGTCGGAAAGTCGTATTTGATTTGTTGCCATAGAAGGTAATATAACGTGAAAATAGTAGTTAAATTTGGTTAGTGTTAGATGGGTTTTGAGAAAGTGATTGAAAGCTGAACCTTGATGCCTTTTATTGCAGGTGTACGGAAGGCTTATACTGTGGAATAGAGAAGAGAACGTGGCCTAAGTTTGTAGGTGGTGGCTAGCGCGTCTACACTTGCGGTGAGGAAATCGTCAACATGGTATTTAAAATGGAAGGTGTAGTTGTTTTTGACTAAAGAGAAGTGGTAGCTGTAATAGGAAAATTGATAAGTGGTTCATGGGTAATATATTTGTATTGAGAATTAGTGTAAGTTTTGTAGGTTGTGTAATAAATAAATTTTTTCAGGTTGGAGTTGGAAGGAGTCGGTATTTTTTGAGGTAGACTAGGGGAATAGTGATGGGTAAGTGACGTTGAAGTTTGTAAATTAGTTCTGAAAATTGAACTAGATTTGTGCCGTAGAGCAATAGAAAGGTTAAAAGTTGACATTAAAATCAATGATTGTGGCTTGAGTTTGGTAATGTTAAGTATAAAATGTTGAATTTTGTGCCTTGTGTGTAGATTAAAGGAAATGTAAATGAGTTTTGATAAATTGAGTTTATTATGTAGTGAGAGAGTTTTGATAAATGGGTAACGAGTGACCTTTTTTCAGGTTGGTGTCTGTTCTCTAGTGCAGCCAAAAGTGCCTAGTTTATAGTAGACGGGCAAGGGGAGACTAAAGTGAGGTGTATAAACCTGTGAAAGGGCACTTCTTAGTCGAGGAACCCTACCCGTAGCTGACTGACGGTCGCCTCACAAGGGGTCACAGCCGAAGTGGGGGGCGCCGGCGGTACTGCTCTCGCCTCGCAAGCGAGACGTCTTGGGTTCGGTTCCCGGGCCGGTGGAAAGTGGGTTGGACACACTTCCTTGACCCCCTCGGTCCCTGTTGACTTAGCAGTAAAGTAGGTACCCTTTGTAAATCGAAAGTTGCGAATTCGTATTTGGGGAAAGTGGTCGGAGCTAGCCGACCAAATTTTAAAGACTGGAGGGTTGTACGCCCTTGACAAAAAATGGTATGACCCTTTAGTCATGCAGAAAGTTGGCATGCTGCTTAGTTGGGCGGTGTAGCCGCTTGTGACCTTGCACTTGAATAAGGGGGGGGGGGGGGGTGCCCCTTGGCGTGTCCAAAAAAAGTGTGGTAATGAGAAATCGAAAAATGGTGGAGTAGACTATAGATTTGTGTTGACTGTATCGACTAACCAAGAGGAAGTATGGTCGCCATGCAGAGGTGGGGGAGAAGCCGATGTTGGAAAGGAGCCAAGTGTTGTAACCAGTCGCCCTGTGCAGCATGTGCTAAAAGGTAATGTACATTGTTAAGTGGTTGAAGGGGGGGGGGGGGTCAGTTTGATATGAAGAGGGACTTTGGTTGTCGTTATTGATGTGGTAATTGTTTTGTACAGGAGTTGTTGCAGTGCAGAAGACGTGATTGGTGTGTGATAATGGAGAGGGACATTAACGGTCGACTGAATGAGAGCCATTAAAGGTGTAAGTATTGTTTATTGTAGTTGTAGCTATACTTTGTTTTAATGTGAAGAGTAGAGTATTTGTAACATTGACGTATGTTTATTTTTTGATGTTGGTGGTGGAGGAATTTGGCGGAATTGTGGAGAGGAGCGTGTAGTGGACGTCTTCCCTACAACTGCGTAGCCACAGCCACCACACCGCACCTCCACGCATTCTTGGAAAGGAGCCAAGTGTTGTAACCAGTCGGCCTGTGCAGCATGTGCTAAAAAGTAATGTACACTGTTAACTGGTTGAAGGGGTGGGGGGGTCTGTTTGATATGAAAACGAAGAGGGACTTTGGTTGTCGTTATTGATGTAATTGTTTTGTACAGGAGTTGTTGCAGTCCAGAAGACGTGATTGGTGTGTGATAATGGAGAGGACATTAACGGTCTACTGAATGAGAGCCATTAAAGGTGTAAGTATTGTTTATTGAAGTTGTAGCTATACTTTGTTTTAATGTGAAGAGTAGAGTATTTGTAACATAGACGTATGTATATTTTTTGATGTTGGTGGTGGAGGAATATGGCGGAATTGTGGAGAGGAGCGTGTAGTGGACGTCTTCCCTACAACTGCGTAGCCACAGCCACCACACCGCACCTAGACGCATTCTTGGAAAGGAGCCGAGTGTTGTAACCAGTCGGCCTGTGCAGCATGTGCTAAAAGGTAATGTTAACTGGTTGAAGGGGGGGGGGGGGGTGTCCGTTTGATATGAAAACGAAGAGGGACTTTGGTTGTCGTTATTGATGCAATTGTTTTGTACAGGAGTTGTTGCAGTCCAGAAGACGTGATTGGTGTGTGATAATGGAGAGGGACATTAACGGTCTACTGAATGAGAGCCATTAAAGGTGTAAGTACTGTTTATTGACGTTGTAGCTATACTTTGTTTTAATGTGAAGAGTAGAGTATTTGTAACATTGACGTATGTTTATTTTTTGATGTTGGTGGTGGAGGAATCTGGCGGAATTGTGGAGAGGAGCGTGTAGTGGAAGTCTCCCCTACAACTGCGTAGCCACAGCCACCACATGGCACCTCCACGCATTCCGACGTGCAGTCTCCTAGCAACCAAGCGAGAGCTGTCCCCAGATGGTACGGTTGCCTAGCATCACATTAGAGTTTCCTTCCATCCTGAGTGCTAGACAACATTAATATGTCGATACCCCCTACAATGGTGACTCCTGGAGATTAGCACTCGCACAGGAGACACTGATCATGCTCCCAGTCTTGAAGCAGACACCGGCTCCTCTTCTTGCTCCAAGCACCACATCCTATGACCCCAGCACACCCGTCGTGCCTCAGACGCTGACCCAGGCCCACACACCCCAGCAGGTGCATCGGACGACTCGGTACCTGCCGTGAGGGAAGCACACAACATCCATCGCGTCCACACCCCTTCTTTTCTCCCTCGGGTACACCCTGCTGTGTCGTGGACGCAGCTTCTGTCACGAGCCCTAATGCGCTTCTGCTGACGCAGCCCCTGCTCCTGACCTAGGCCCACACACACCCCAGCAGGCGCATCTGACGACCCTGTACCTGTCGTGAGGGAAGCGCAACATTCATCGCCTCCACACCCCCTTTTTCTCCCTTCTCCCACAGAAAGTGTGTATTTAGACAGTTGTACTTCAGCGACCGGCTCATGACGCCATCGCCGTTGTTTCACATTAGGCATGCACCGCCCGGTCTGCCTCACATGTGCTAAGCAACTCTACAAACAACAAGTCTCCTACACTGCCTGGAGGGAAGGGGGAGTATTGTAGTGGACGTGTCCCCTACAACTGCGTAGCCACAGCCACCACACTCGATACGGTGATGTTAAATTTTGCAATGTAGTATTTGAAGGTGAGTTATTGTATTTGAAAGTTGTTGGTGAAAAGCTTTGGTATAAGAGGCAAGTATATGAGCTTTTTCGGGTAGCAGTACCCATTGACTAGTTGGTGCAATAGGAAATGAGTCAAGTTGTTTATGGATAAGAATATGGAGTTGAAGTGTGTTTTTGCTAATGAAATAATTTTTGTTTTCAGGTTGTGGAAGTGCTGGTATTGACTAATTGGACTGCTGATGGGTAAGTTGAGAAGAGGTGATAGGAAAAAAAAAGTAGAGTAATATGAAGTGTTGTGAAGAAAGGTATTATTTGTTGTGTAAATGTTTGAGATTTGGTAAAGTAATTGAATTTGTTGTAAAGGTAAAAATGGTGACAAGTGTATTTGGTTTTGCAGGTTAGATAGATAGGTTTAGTTGTGTAGTTTACGAATGAGCGAGATGCGGAAAGTAATAATGATGTAATTGAAATTTGGTGAAGAGTAAAGTTGTTTATATAGGGCGTGAAATAATGTGTTGATTTGTTTTGAGGCCGGTTTGGAGTTTGAGAATGGTAAGCTGCAGTGATGGTGGAAGAGGCAGTGGTTACTCGGCGTCGGAGATGGGAGTGAAAGGGTAAGGAGCCGATTGTTTGTGTTTAAAGAGGAAGCGTTTGTTTGAATTTGGGTAAGATGAAAGGTTTGCAAGTGTAGGGGCGGGAAGGTGAATTTGTTGTGGGTATGTATTGTAATTGCATAGAAGTTAGTTGGTAGCAGGCTAGTATTGTTGTTACACACTGGAGGCTGTGTAATGATTGGTACTAGCCTTGGTGAATGGTTTGTAGTAGAGTATGTGTATATTGGTAAGAAGTTGGCATTTGTAGCGGTTTAAAAGTAAGAAATATGGTTTTGGTAGACATGCCTAAAAGAGTTGTTGATCGTGAAGTAGAGTGGATGCATGAATCTTTTTGGAATGGTGTTTATTATGGATATGGTTTTTTTTTTTTCAGTGGAGCATTGGAAAGAGTGGTGTAGGGTATGTTCCTCGTGGTAAGGAAGGAGAGGACCTAGTATTGGGCATTTACCGCGGCGGTTACGAAGAGGACGCGTCGACGACGGCGCGGGGAATGACCGCGGCGGTTGTGCCATAGCAAGAGATAGTGTTTTTGTGGGTGAATTATTTGAGCAATGGGAATTGATAGTTTGCCTAGAAGTGTGGCCATGAAGTGTATATTGTAGGTAGTATAAGAAGAGCACCACGAAGAGTTTCTGGAGTGCGATGCAGCACGACGAAAGGCCGGGATTGCGACGAAGCAGACGAGTGCACCGCCTTGTAGGTATAATGTATTTGATAGAAAAGGCCATTATGAGTTGATGTCCATTGTTGTGTTTTTTTGGTTTCAGATTGAAGCGATGGGGCGAAGTTGCTGTAAGGAGGCGAGAAGATGTCCTGTGAACTTATAGCTGTTGTCCTTGTGACTGGGGTGTATGGAGTCGAGAAGATGACGTCCTGTGAAGTTGTAGCCGTCATCCCTGTGACTGGAGTGTGTGGAGGCAAGGAGAAGATGTCCTGTGAATGGATAGGTGTTGTTCCTATGAAGATGATATTTGATGTACTGTACTGTATTATATTGCTAAGTTTATAGAATATATGTATTTGAGTTGAATTTTGTGTTTTTTTTATTGCCTGATGTGCATTTTGAGTGACACATAAGGTAGAAGAAGACGACGACAAGTGATTTAGGCACCAGAGGAAGTGGAGTGTAGTGGAATTCTCCCCTACAAACGTTGTCGCTACGTAGCCGACCCTACCAAATCCCCAGTGTATGCCTCGTGGTCTAGGTCAACCAGCGCCGCCATACACCACGGAGCGGGGGTCAACTACTAAGCCACGCCAACACCGGCTATTTAAGACCTGACCTCGTGGTGACCTGTCTCTTTCTACCTACACCAACCAGCCAGCAACACCTCCTCCGGCTGGTGACCCACAAGCTGTCCTTCTGTGAGCGTCCTCGCCAACCAGCTCCCTCTACATCACGCTTGTAACCATGCTGCATTGTACATTCAATATAACATTTATATAGAGAGCACAGCGTGAGTGTGAACCAAACAATCTCGTGAGAAGATGAAGGTAATGTGTGAAGAATTGAGAATAGTTAATGTAATGATTATATGTAAAGTACAGTAAAGATGTTGAAATGTATTTTTGATGAGAATAGTTAATTTGACTTGTGAGTTTTAATGGTGTTTTTGTTTCTCCCTTTTCTTACAGGTACACGGGAACACATGTGGTGTTGTTTTGGAGTGTTTATTGAGCAACAAAGGTGAATTTTCAACTGAAAGAGTAGTTATTCCTCATTGGTTGTGAGTTGGTGTTTGTTTGCAAACAAAGGCTCGGATATTGTCGATCTATCGCACGACATGTGTGTTGAGAGCTTTAAGACTAAACCTAAACCTATTGTTGAAGTCGGTTTGCAAACAAAATACCAACTTGCAACCAATGAGGAATACCTACTCTTTCAGTTGAAAATTCACCTTTGTTGCTCAATAAACACTCCAAAATAACTTTAAAAAAAAAAAAAAAGGAGGGGAGGGGTGGGCGGAACCTATCTTAAAAAGATAGCGACTTTGAAAAAAACCCCGTTTTCTGTTCAACTTGGAAATCATCAAAGAAAATGGGCAAGTTTCCTCCGTTTTCTATGGCTCCAAAACAACCGTTTTCTACATGATGCTTTTGTTATCCAATAGGGCTGTTTTAAATTATGAAAAATAAAGACATTGATTATATTCTATCTTTTATTATGCTGAAAATATTTCTATGTCCACATACATGAAAAATATACAGTCCACAAAGGATGAAAAAATACTAAGTCCACAACACATGGAAAAAAAAAATACGTACACATTAAAATTATTGAAAGTCCACAAACAATAAAAAAGAATACTTCCATAAAGGATAAAATAAAACTAAGTCCATATACATACAAAATATACAAAGTCCACAAACAATACAATTTATTCTAAGTCAACCAAGAATGCAAACAAAAACTAAGTCAACATGAAAAATATTCAAAGTCCACAAAGAATAAAAAAAAAGTCAACACAACGAAATAATACCAAGTCCACAAAGGTTAAGAAATATTTTAAGTCCACATACATTATAAATTAATTTAAGTCCACACAAGATAAATTATACAAAGTCCAAAAACATAAATTATTCTAAGTCCACAAACTAAATTATTCTAAATCCACGTACATTATAAATTATTCTATATCCACAAACAAAAATATTTCAAACTCCACAATAGATAAGAAATATTCTAAGTCCACCAACATAATAAATTATTCTAAGTCCACAAAGAAAAAAAACAATCCACACAATGAAAAAAAGTTTAGGTCCACACACAAAAAATTATTCTAAGTCAACAAAGGATAACAAATATTCTAAGTCCACAAACATAATAAATTTTTAGAAATCCACAAAGGATTAACAATTTCATAAGTCCACAAACATAATAAAATAATACTAAGTCGACAAAGGATGACAAAATATTCTAAGTCGACAAAAAATAAAATAACACTAAATCCACAAAGGATGAAAATAATTCAAAGTCCACAAGGCATAAATTCTTCCAAGTCCACAAAAGATACAAATATTTTCCAAGCCCACAACAGATGAAACATATTCGTCAACAAAACACAAATTATTCTAAGTCCACACACATTATATGTTTTTCCAAGTCCACAAAGGATAAGAAACTTTTCAAAGTCCACAAACAATGCAAATTATTACAAGTCCACAAAACATTACTATTTATTCAAAGTCCACAAAACATGAAGCATTTTCTAAGTCCACATACATTAAAAATTATTCAAAGTCCACAAACAGGAACAATATATCAAGTCCACACACACACACGACAAATATACCAACCAAGTCCACAAAACAAAATATATTCAAAGTCCACAAATAACAACCAAAAAAAATAACACAAGTCCAAAAATTAGTCAAAGTAAAAATAATTCTACTCAATTAAACAACAAATATACAAGTCAAAACATATTCAAAGTATACAAATAACTACTACATTAAAACAAACTGCATCTCAAAAAATATTACAACTCCACAATTCACTTTCATAAATTAAAACGACAAAATTCACAAACGACTCATTTTTAACGACGCCCATTAATTTACGAGTCCACGAATAAATCTCGCGACGACACGGACGTAACTCTGCGATGCTATAACAGTACCGATTTATAACGATACGCAAACGGTCCATAATATTTCAAGTCCACAACAAAATACACACCACAAAACAAATAACTACAAGTCAACAACCAACTTAAAACATTTTATACAACTATTCAAACAACAACACAAATTCAAAGTCAACAAACAAATCAATAACTACTCCACAAAACAAATTATTCTTCTCAATTTCACACGTCCCCAATATTAACTAAACCTCTTCAAATCCTTAATATCTTAACTTAAACTGCTTCGCAATAAATAACTACACAAAACGTAAATTCCCGGTACGCGCTTCTCACCGCACGCGCGTGACAAACGCGTATTCGCACGCCAGACGACAAATACTTCAAACTGACGACATTCGCGCATAATAACTTAACATTATTATTATCAATAACAATTACTTTACAAATCACAATACAACTCTTCCTCTTCACACCTTCATTTATTCAAATATCACCACAATATCTCTTTCATACTCGCGACATTTATAAACCACAAACGACATATATGTACATTTAAACGCCAATAAATGAAATCGACGGAGCGGCAGTAATACGACAACGAACGTATAAAAGGACGCGACAGACGGGCGACGCGGGGAAAAGAGGAACGGGAGGGCGACGACAAACGGGAAGGGGGCACGAAAAGCAAGGCACTCTCATTGAAACACAGGAGGAACAAGCACAGGAGGACAAACAGAGGGAGAAGGAAGCAAAGGATGAACAAGGAACAAGAGGAAAGGGAGACGGGGGAGGAGTACGAAAAAGAAAAGGAGACGGGGGAGGAAGAGGACAGACAACCGGGGGAAACAACGAAAGGGACGGGTTACCCAATAAACGCCGTGCTCGTATTCCTTCCCCTTCTCGTACTCGTCCGCCGACTTTTATTATTATGCACTTTCGCAACGGAGACCTCGACGCGAGCGGAACCAAACGCGCACTTCAAATGCCACCGTCACGAATGCGGGTATAAATTCGTACCCGACTGACGACCAAAAATACATTACCGCCGCTTCGCATATTTCCCCGAGTACGTACCGATGTATGTCGCAGCGTCAAAATGTGTACCCGCGCGCGTTCCGGTCTCGGACGAACTGCCCCGATTACGTAAAACCCCTACCCCCGTCGAACCTATATTTAAAACTTCCCACCATTTAAAACCTATTCCTCTTAACTAACTCTTTCCAGACCGTTCTTTGCCCGTCTCTATTTCCCTGACTGCCGCCGTACTTCCCTGCGGTTCCTCCGAGACTTCCGTTTGTGCGCCGCGTCGTCTCCCTCTCCGTACTTCCCGCGTCGGTCCTCTTTCCCGTCCCGTACGCGCGCCGCGATCGACTGCCGTGCGTATCCTCAAATGCCTGCACCCCCCCTTTACGTGTTACTCTCTCCCAAACCGGCATTTACTAAATTCGCAGTCGTCCCCCCCTTCCGCGTCTCCTCGTACGCGGACGCTACAAAACGCCGTCGATTCGATGGTCTCCCGTGACCGTGCTGCCGATCATCGACTCGTCCTCCGCAAAATTGCGGTCGTCCCTTCCGCCGATTTCCCCGCGTGTCCTCTGCCGCGCGAGTTCTTCTCTCTTCAAAATCCCTATTGCATCTATTTTTCACAATTATCCTACAGGTTGACAAACCTTTATCCAAAAAGCTCTGAAAACCAAAGTTTTTGGTGGTGCAATTTTTTTTTTTTCTTCTTTTTAACAGGGATTAGCCCACCCAGGCATAGATCACAGACCCACATCAGAGCTTCGGGGGCAAAAATGTAATAGTAATACTAATAATAATTATTCATAGTAAATAAAAATTTTAATACAAAATACAACAAAATAAAATAATAACAACAATAATACTAAGAAGAAAATCTAAAAATACAACTAATAATAATAATAATTACAAAATATAATAATACAATAATAACAATAAACAACTACAAGATTGAAAAAAGATACAAAGTGAGAAACGCAACCTACACCTATACATTATTATTAGTATTATAATTTTCATTATATTTTCACCTCCCACGCCCCAATGTGGGTCAGTGACTTGTGCCCGCGTGGGCACGCAAAAAAAACCACGACATTCTCAAACCCAAAAAATTACGAAATCCCAAATGCCTCTGGCCCCCGAGGACTTCGGATGGAGGATTCTCGACCTGTACTGCGCAAAATCTATCGATCGCTGTCTCTCCCACCATCCTTATCTCCTTTTACTTTATATCTTCACTAATATATACGTACTACCTCAATCTATTTCCTTTACTCTCTCTCTCTAAACAGTCAGTCCTAAAAAAAAATAGCTTCTAATTTTCCCTTCGCATAACTCGACAAAATAGTCGTCCTTTCTCCGTTCTCATCGGTTACCTCCGCAACGCCGTCTTCTTGATCTACGTCGGTCAAATCTCCCCCGTTCTTTTACTCTCAAAACGCGCGCGTCCCGCCGCAAATGACGTGCGTGCCGGAGTTCCGCATTAACTGACGTTCCAAATGCTACGATCTACTTGCAACGTGTCTACTGTGATAATCTTTTCAACAAATTATTGCAAACACCTAGTCATCACAGGCAACATCTTCAATAAATTCTTTCTCATTATGTATCAACTTCCAAAATCATCCTCCATCTTCACAAACTCACTCTGTAAAAACAATACGACAAACATCGTTATTCTACGCAAACAAAACGTCGATCAATTTTACACCTGAACGCATTAAATTCGTCTTTAAAAGAATCCGACTGCGACGGCACGAGACGTACGTCGCGATGCAGTCTCGATGCGCATCTTCTTCTGCGTCGACGAGTGTCTTCCCGCATTCGCGGGCGTATTCTTCCCGTGTTCCGCAGCGTCTTCCTCGCACGTCGAGCGGTATCTTCGTCCACAATCGAGAAGTGTCTTCGTGGCGCGTCGAGCGGCGTCTTCGTCCTCGGTCCACGAACGTCTTCGTCCGACACCCTCTCCGACGCCGACCGTCGAATCCGTCTCCGTTCGTGTCTCCGACTTGCTTCGGCTCGCTCCTCCGTAACTGAAACGAACTATAAATTACTGCACAGACATATAAACAATTATCTACTAATTAGAAATCAAATTGAAAATTAAAGATTGAAAACTGTAGGCCTACGTCGCAGAAGGCATCGGCCTTCGGACGTGCCCCCTCCTTTCCTCGACCCGCGTCGGTGAACTTCGTCTCGGAGGATTCGGCCCTAAAACGGGACTTATGGCAGTTATAATACCTTAAACCTTTGCCCGACGTATAAAGAGAAATAGTAATGTTAATGTGTGCGATGACGGCCCGTGGACATCATTTCTCGGCGTACCCCGGTCCCCCGAGCGATCCGAACTCGCCGGCCCTTGCCCCCCCCCCCCCCCCCCTCCGCACGGAACGACGCGACCGTAAACGGCCCCGGCACGGGGAGAACCTTCACTCCGTCGTAACAAAAAATTGAGCAATAATCAAGATACTGTATTGAAATATATCCCCACAAAATACATACAATAACACCTACTTACATTACAGTATAAAATATAGGACATAAATACATATACTTTATCCTCCATTACAAGCTACTACATTCGTAACCCTCACGCCCGAGCGGCAACGCCCTGACCCGTGGGTTAAACTCCCATTTTTATTAATACTTTTCATCTTGAATCCAACACTTTTACACCAGATATGAGACCTTCAATTCTATATCTCGATGCTAAGTTAAATACTCTCGTTATAACACTCGTAATATCGATCCCTCTTCCGTCTACGCGTTTTCAATAGCGCCCGAGTCTTATTATCGGTACGCTATGTTAAAGATTAACAGATTCTTTAATGACTGTGCCACCCCTTCTTCCCTCCGCCGCTTAATATTTTCTAATCTCTCCTTAAAACTTTCGACTTACTCTACAAAATTACTACAAAGACACTAAGGCAGACCACATACACATTCCTAATCTTTAAAGAACCATTAAGTAAATACTGTACACTGTGATATAAACATTACAATGCGGTGTCGTCCAACGTTATTGCCCGTAACTCCCGCGGTTCGAGCGGCGTCCTCGGCCGGGGTCCGTCGAGTCGCCGGTCCGCGCAAGAGTGACGTCTCCGACTCGCGTCTGGCGACTCCGACCCGTAACTGCGAGTGACAAATACACGCATGTAAATTATACGTGATCCCTTGAGAACTGACTAAAATATCCGAGTACATTTTCTAAATACCTGGATACATTTGCCAAACATACACTTTCCATTGGAAAATCATACATACTTACAACTGTATACGCATTAATTATTTATTTTCCACTTTCTCTACGTACGGGTTCGAGCTCCGCCGAGACGTGCGAGATCGCTCTGCCGTTATTTACGTAATCTTATTTCTTGCGCCCCGAGACGAGAAGACCGCTCCGCAATTTCGACGAGACATTTCGTCGAACGGCGTTCCCGACCGTACCCTCGCAGATAACTACGAATAGCCTCGAACCGAACCCCACGCCTCCTAAAACGGAGTCGAGTGAGGCTTCGGTCTACGTGCCGACTCGTCGCCGCAATATAATACTAATTGAGACGCTGTGGACTGTACGGCAAGTCCACGCTACGTTGAATCCCCAAATCTGTCGTACCAAACATTCGCTTGCCTAAAACGGTTAGCAGAAACACATCCACCCACACAAAAGAGTCGACTTCAACCAACTACTCTTGTTACTAATAATGAAATGTACGGCAGAGGAGCAGCGCACTCGGTCCTCGGGCGTCGAATCTCGGCCCGAGTGTTCCTTTAATCGTGGGCTGCGGTTCCGCCGGGAGATGCCGTTTCTTAATTTCTGCGACGTAAACGCCCGTCGTGCGAGTCGAGAGTCGGTCGGGAAAACCCCGGAGACGTCGACTCTCGGCCGGAAGCCGATCCGCCGGTCTCCCAATTTCTCGCGCGGCAACCGCCGGACGTGACCGCCTACCGATGCCCTCTAGGTCCCGGACCGCCAAAAAAAAAAAAAAAAAACCTAACTTTAGTAAATGCCCAAGAGTAGTATACAAGTATTATATGCACGTCGCCACATTTATTCTCCTGCCAAATACGTTCGCCAATTCTCTACCCTGCGCATTTCGGTACGTTTTGCACCGAATGACTACGGTGTGGTTAGCAACTGATTTGTTCCTCTTGACATATGTAAAACTTATAAACCCTTGTAAGAGCCTTGACACTCACACTTTATAATTATACTCAGATATTTTATAACAAACTACAATAAACTTCTATAATATTTATCCCATTAACATCAACACTAATAACTGGTCACTTTGACCACGTGTGTGTAGTAGTGTAATTGTAATAACAGAAAATGTTACAATATTAGTAAGGTGACCATCATATGCTATAAAAGCTCTTAAATAAACCAATAAACCACAAGTGGAAGGAACAAAAAGTGGTATGTGGAGGGAGGGAGAGGTGGTATGTGAACGCAGGCAGAGGTGGCATGTACAGGGACGGAGGGAGGGAGGGGTGGAAGGAAGGAGGGGTGGTAGTTGGATGAAAAGAGGGGTGGTAGGTGGAGGGATGGAGAGGTGGTATGCGGAGGGAGAGAGGGGTGGTATGTGGAAGGAGGGGGAGGTGGTATGTGGAGGGAGGGGTGGGTGGTATGTGGAGGGAAGGAGGGAGGGAGGGAAGGGTAGTAGGTGGTGGTGGATGGGAGGGAGAACTGGTATGTGAAGAGACGGAGGGGTGGTATGTAGAGAGAGGAAGGGAAGAGTGGTAGGTGGAGGGAGAGAGAAGAGGTAGATGGAGGGAGAGGTGGTAGGTGGTGGAAGGGAGGGGGAAGTGAAGAGGGGTGGTAGGTGGAGGGAACAAGGGGTGGTAGGGGGAGGGGGAAGTGAAGAGGGGTGGTAGGTGGAGGGAAAGGGGTGGTAGGTGGAGGGAACAAGGGGTGGTAGGTGGAGGGAACAAGGGGTGGTAGGTGGAGGGAACAAGAGGTGGTAGGTGGAGGGAACAAGGGGTGGTAGGTGGAGGGAACAAGGGGTGGTAGGTGGAGGGAACAAGGGGTGGTAGGTGGAGGGAACAAGGGGTGGTAGGTGGAGGGAACAAGGGGTGGTAGGTGGAGGGAACAAGGGGTGGTAGGTGGAGGGAACAAGGGGTGGTAAGTAGAGAGAAGAGGGGTGGTAGGTAGAGGGAAGAGGGGTGGTAGGTAGAGGGAAGAGGGGTGGTAGGTAGAGGGAAGAGGGGTGGTAGGTAGAGGGAAGAGGGGTGGTATGTGGAGGGAGGGGTGGTATAGTCATCAAAGTATCTGTTAATCTTTAACATAGTGTACTGAGAGCTTCTCAAGTGCTGGAACACATCATAATCATCACCACCATTTGTGGGTCAACCATCAGGCAAATTTTAGCATTCTCACTGCCGTTGCCCGAGGCGGCTTGTTCTGTGGGTAAAGTTTGTAATGTGAATGCTCCCTGCATCTAATAATTATACTGCACTACAGCTATACAACCATTGCATTGGGTATTATAAATCAATCATAATGCCCTTATACAATATCACGCTGATAAATTTCCATTTGTGTGGTATACCGGTAAGCGGTGTCGAGTAGACACGGGTGCGGCGAGTGTGTCCCGGGCCAGCAGTGAGAGGCTACCGCACGTGGTGGAACCACTCTACGATCGTTACTGGTCTACCGATAGAAAATTCAAAATACAGTCGGCCCTTAACATTCGCGGGGGTTAGGTAACAGAGATACCCGTGAATGTTAAAAATCCGTGTACTATTGCTGCCCCCCCCATGTCCTTATTTACCGTATATACCTGTGTGTAGTTCGAGTTTTTAAGACCAAATTATTTGGCAAAAATTGGGGGTCGACCTCTAAACGGGTAATAGTTTCGTTAGGTTGAAAAATATTTACCAGTAACTACCAGTAAACAATGGAAACGATGCACCGACACACCACCAGCTGTGAGTGTCGATACAGTTGCCAGAGCAGATCTCTTGAGTGCCCAAAGTAGCCAAATCCATGGTATGGTAACACAGGACGATGTAAAACAAAGTATTCATTTATTAAAGTTAATTTACAGATAGTTGACATAAATTTTGGTTCATTACATTTGAAACATCAATCTTTGTTAATTAAATTTGAAACAAGAGAAAACTACGATACTGGATTTTCATTAAAATATTACATCACAAGTATATTTTACCTTAACTGTGACCGAATGAATATATTCTCGGAAATAAATATGGAAATGTAATATTTTTGCTGGAATGACGTACATATTATAGTGGGAAGTGGGATAAAATCTTGACGAAAGACTTTCGCTTTCTTTCGTTGTTCAAAATATTTTACCGTAATCGCTTTTCGA
The DNA here is from genome assembly GCA_958450375.1 of Homarus gammarus. Classification (NCBI taxonomy): domain Eukaryota; kingdom Metazoa; phylum Arthropoda; class Malacostraca; order Decapoda; family Nephropidae; genus Homarus; species Homarus gammarus. The sequence goes on along the minus strand of CAUDMG010000485.1, from coordinate 269,363 downwards.
ATGGTTTTCGGTTAAAAACCTGTTATACTCGTACTGTATTACAATAATATTCTATCCTATCATTAGCCTTATAATCCCACGACTGAAAACCATTCGAAAAGCGATTACGGTAACATCTTTTGAACGAAAGAAAGCGAAAGTCATTGCTTTCGTCACTTTCCACTGTAATACGTACATCGTTTCAGCAAAAATATTACATTACCACGTTCTCAGAAATAAATGGTAGTTTTGTTGAAACGTAATGTACGGTATTTAACATTAAAATGCAAAAATAGCTATAAAAACAATTAATACACCCGTAATGTACCGGCTGGCATCTCCACTCGTCCCTGCTCCCGCCAGTCACCTCCTCCCCGCTCTATCCCTCCGCCTCCTCCACATCGTCGCTAGTTGTATTACAATAATATTCTATCCTAATTGACTTGAATAAATACTATGATACCATATTTCTGAATATTTTCATTAAAATCCATCCAAATCATTTTCCTTGCCATCGTCTGCAGCACCAAACAGCTTCTCCCAGTCCTCTCCTGGAACGGGGCTAGAGGGTACGTGTTTTTCGAATCGTTTTCAATTAAAAAAATGTTACATCACACGTATATTTAACATAAACTGCGCCGGAATGAATATATTCTTGGAAATAAATAGTAATTTTGCTGAAACGTGATGTACTGCAATGTAAAATAGGATAAAATACATGACAAAAACAAGAGACTTCACCTAACCTTCCAATGTTCAAGAGATGTTACTAGTTTTTTTTAATAGTTTTCGGTTAAAATACTGCTACATTACAATGATATTATATTCATACTGTGCTTGATATACTACATTCACAGAAATGCAATATTTTTGCTGAAATGACGTAAGTATTACAGTGGAAGGTGGGACAAAATCGTGACGAAAACAACGACTTTCGCTTTCTTTCGTTCAAAAGATGTTACCGTAATCGCTTTTCGAATGGTTTTCAGGTGTGGGATTATAAGGCTAATGATAAGATAGAATATTATTGTAATACAACAGTTTTTTTAACTGAAAACCATTAGAAAAGCGATTACGGTAACATCTTTTGAGCGAAAGAATGCGAGTCATTGCTTTCGTCACTTTCCACTGTAATACGTACGTCATTTCGGCAAAATGTTACATTTCCATATTCTCAGAAATAAATAGCACTTTTGCTGAAACGTGATGTATTTCAATGTAAATTAGGATAAAATACATGACGAAAACAAGAGACTTTACCTATCCTTCCGATGTTCAAGAGATGTTACACGTTTTTTTAGTAGTTTTCGGTTAAAATACTCTTATATTAGTGATATTCTATTCATACTGTGCTTGATATAATACATTCACAGAAATGTAATATTTTTGCAACTACAATGCTGATGTCAACACAAGTGTGGTTACAGCAAGACTGACCGAGTGAGAGAGAGTCATGCGTGTGTGTGTGTGTGTGTGAGGTTGCGGGAGCGGGCGATGTCCCGTGTTCGGTGCCGCGCGCGAGTTGAATGGCGCGCGATTTGAATGTACGTCAATTACTTCAATGTACAGAATATTCCTCTGGCGGGGCAATCCGCGTATTTGCGAATCCGTGAATGCTAAACCCGCGTATGTGAAGGGCCGACTGTACTGCACACGAGACTTTAAATAAACGAGTACCGTACTTCTTACGAATGCGCAATAATGGCCGAATCTTAAGCGGGACCGGATCCGCGGACGGAGACGAGAGAGCGGTCGGTGACGGACCGCCCTCGGCGTGCCCGGGACTCCGTACGTTGACGGATGCGCGTGATAAAAATCGGCACGACCGCTTACTAAATGTAGAAACGGTACGCCCGAATTAACGATCTCACGGCATTATTGAATATCGCAATTGACCTCTTTTCGTTGTCGACGTTTTCACATAAAATTGTTATCGGTCCGATGTACGTGACGGTTATTACCGCACGTACCGTAGATCGTCGGTGCGATGCGAGATACGTTCCCAGAGAGCTGGCTTTAAACCGATTTCGCACTAAATTAAAGTGTTATTTCAATGGAACAATTTAGTTTGGTGCTTGAGAGAAACACAAAATAATAATAAGACCAAGTAATGTATACCCAAATGCACCTCAGCCCTACAATAAACAAAACATTATTTTTTGTAGTATTACTTTAAAACATTGAGTTTTTGTTTATAAAATTTCACAGAAGTGACTAGGGAGAATACAATTTACATTGCAGGAATTCTTATAAGATAGTGATTGTGATTAATTTGAATATAATCATACTATAATTTGCACTAGACAAAGATCATTTAGTACATTATTTTGAGTAGATGTACAGTACAGCTTTGCCCTTAGGATAGTGTAGCATGTCCAGAGAAACTTTAAGCACAGACTTTAAAATACGATGCGCCGGATTGACTTGCGCAAAATGGGAAAGATCCGCTTTCGATTTAAACGTCGTCCTTAATTGCGGGTGTCGCCTTAAATCGACGTTCTACTGTACCTACATTTTTTTTCAGCTTTTTTAAGTGTAAAAATCATAAAGAAAGTATAAATACACACACATTACATTCTGAACATTATAAAACAAGTGACGAGTACCCGAGTGATTGGTGTTCCGGGGGTCGATTATTATTTGTGACGGTAACGACAGAAAGGGGAAGCGGCTGGGGGCGGTTGCTCACGCGCTTCGTCGCCTTACGTCGACGGTCGGTGCAAAAACGCATTCGGACGAGACCGGCAAAATATGTCGCATGCTACGCGACAAACAAAATGCAGATAATAATATCGCAACCGTAACGTAAAAGATATTTTTGTGGTCTTTATATGCAAAGGTTTTGTACAATACCAAGTTGGAGAGTTACCGTGCACAAAATATTCCACAACGGCGAGGTGGGTGAGGTTCGGTCGATAACCGAGACAGACTCTGCCCAAACGATTGACTTTGCTTTTCCAAGGCCTGTTACAGGAGAGAAACAAGGTCACCAACAGTGCCATAAAGGGGAATGCAAAATGTGAACTATTTTTTCTCCTCGGTCAGAGTAATTATACCCATACCTTACACGAGACAACGGAATTTCGGCGAGAGCGCGTGTCCCGTATATATGGCGACGTCCCCATTAACCGGAACGATCGGTACGCGGCGCTTCCGGGGACGATCGATTTCCGGGCAGGGGATCGGAGGTCTCGTATTGCCGACCTTCTCGTGCGACGACGGGTTATCCGTCGTTGGGCGAACGATAACTGGGTCTCGTGATCTCGACGTGTCTTCGACAGAGACGAGAGCTCGGGTTCTCTGCCGTTTCCCGCTCTCCGAATGTTCGGCACGGTATGCGCAACGGTAATCGCTTACGTTCTCGACGCTGCTTGAACGCTGTATTCTTGGATGATTTTGTTCTGGTACAGTACTACACAACACAAATTGTAAGCAAACGGAGCTACTGGCGACACAACGACCTTCTACGGCGGCGGCGGAATACGAACCGAGCGATCCAAACGGCCACGCCGCCTGCGAGCCTGGCGTGTGGGGCGGGTCGGGGCGCGTGGCGACCTCTCCGAATGCCCTCAAAATTTATTACGGGGCCCATAATGGAGTCGGTTAAACCCTCTAGTTGCTGTCTCCCGTACGCTACATTCTATCGAGCACAACTACGGAATTAATAATGCGTTATTACATTACTGTACTGTATTTTTACGTCTACAAATACCCGATACAAATCGAGATTTACGGATGACTTTCTTTTCGCATTTCCGTTTGTTAACATCGCTGGCGGCATTGTAGCCGAGTTAGACTCGCACTAACCGCTGGGGTACTGGGTCGAACTGCGAGGTGTTACGGTCGTTTTTCGACTCCTATTTTTTGTTAGATTTATGTAACTCTCTTCATTTATTGTTACTCGGTTACCTGCATATTACAAAAAAAGTAAAAGAAAAAATAAATGTCATATGGGCAAACTCAAAGGGGATATAAATTTTTTTGCACGAGTTGGGAGAGGGGGGGGGCTGCTAGGGAGACGGCACAGGTAGTGTCCCCGCTGATCTGCAATGCCATGGCAAAGCAGGGAGTTTATGCAAACATATTTTGTTAAACCTTCATTTTACTTTTATTTTCTCATTTCAGCTGCATTTTTACCTAAATTGTATAAAAATTGTTAAGAAACAAACAAGGTTGGTGGTACGGTTTATGAATGCTGGGAAAAGACGTACAGGGAGTTGACAGTTGGCTTCAGCCTTTTGACTTACCATGTATGCTATCATCTTACATCACTGATAATATTCCATACATTTTTGTAATAGTTACTTGTTTTTCAGTACTTATATTATTTTGGTATTTGTGACGATAACACGAGACTCGTCGGTATAGACACGTACTCCTACTCTTCCCCTACCACTCTAGGCCGAGGTGTCGGCTATGCTATGGTTATTTTTCGACTCGTAATTTTGCGAACGCACGTATATTTTTTTCTTCGCTATTTTACACGTGAGCTCGATCGTACATAGAGAATGTACAAAAGAAATAAGATGAATACCGGTAATTATCGCAGTAAAAAATCCTTACATACCGGTAATTATCACAGTAAAAAATCCTTACGTCGTGCCCGGCAACAATGACGGGATGGCCAATTACGAGCCGAGACGAAAGAAAGGACGCACGGCTATCCGATATTTCCATAGAGGCGACTATACGGCACTATATATAGTTCCTGTTACTCACACTTCACACAACCAGGATAAATCCCCCTTGGCTAATATGAATACCCATTAATCACTATTTTATTAATTATTTTATACGACGACGGTCGAGCGCGGGATTTTTCGTAAACGACGCATCTACGATTAAAGTGAAAATCGACGTGTATCTAAATTTATTAAAGATGTTTTACTTAAAGTCGTCTACCGTTAACTTAACTTACAAACTTCATCGACGTCTTGTAAGTGTGAATATAACATTATTATTACCCTACGAGTACTGTATTTTACTTCAAATAATATAGTTATATAACGGTGCTCCTCTACTTACCAACTTTCACAGATACGAATAAACCTGGATATCAAAATACAGTCGGCCCTTCACATAATGCGAGTCTATAGGAATATTCATTCGAGTTACTATAGGTTTTTGTAAGACACAATACTCTTATAAACTGGGAAATGCCTGTAGAACTTTCCTAACATTCTAAGTACCACAAATATTAAATACAATACCACAGAGTACTTGAGGTCCAGTTAGCTTCAGGTCCGGTTCACTTGAGATCCAGTTAACTTCACGTCCAGTTCACTGCAGGTCCAGTTAACTTTATGTCCTGCCAACTTCATTCCAGTTCACAGCAGGTCCACTTTAGGCAGTGATGGAGAAAGTGCCTGAAAATATTACTTAAGATAAAGTACTGCACTGTTGATATGTACAAATTTAAACTATGTACTGTAGTCTTCTTCAAAACTATGCAAATTAAAGTTTAATTAACTCAACTGAATCATACAAGTAGAAAAAGGTATAAAAAGTAGCACAGTATTTGTAAAGTATCAAAATTAATAAACAATGAAATTATGTTTTGAAAACAAAGCTTAAAGTTATTAATATACTGTACAGTACTGTACTTTAAAACAAAATACACACACATTTAAAAATTTTTATGGGATGGAAAACGTGAATCTGGGCCAATGTAACGGGACTGGCTGAAATACCCAAAAGATAAGCGTGTAAACCTTCATACGTTACATCCATCACTAACTGTGGTTAGGTCTCGACTTCTGTCGTTAAGTATTACTTTAATCGTATGCGTCTTTCAAGTCTAAGGTAGAATACTATTCATTTCTTGCTGCTCTCTCTACTAATTTATCTAAGCTGGGTAATTCTAAGCATACTTAACAAAAGATCTATTCAAATCCCTGACTTCCCCCTTTCTCACCCGCAGTCTAGTACCCATGATCCCATGATAACAACTAGCTTCCTCAGCCTCGCCGGCAGTTTTCCTTTCGTCAGGTTCTGATCCCGACGGGAAATCTCTAAACTTGATTTTCTCACTACCCCTCCGAGCCTTGGCGTTCCCCACCGATGAATGCTGGCCTCCACGGCTTTGGCAAGTTCTCGGAACTCACACATAAGTTGTAACTTATTCACAATTACTGTGATCATTGTGCGCTGATGTCACAACAAATCTTCTACCAAACTACCCCACCAAAGATAAATTCAATTAACACCCTTCAAGAGCAAAGGGGTAAACATTGACACACAAATGCCTCGGATACTTCTTAAATGGATACTCACCAAAATAAATAATCGGCAATAGTATCGGTGACTCGCTCGGCAAATTAAGTATCTCTAAAGAGAACACTACAATGGGACGGGACTTTAGACACAAACATTTATATAAATGTCCACTTTTGTAGGATTACTGTACAAGTGCACTTAAATACAAGTACCGTACCCTAATACACTCGGCTCGTACACCAATGACACGACGTGAAGTAACGACGTCGGTCTTACCTCCCACGGGTCGGTGGCGCTTCTCCGTTAACGGCGTCGTATACGAGACCAGACGGGTCTGTACGGTCGAGTCTGAACTTGCCATGGAGATGTGTTGTTGGTCCTTGAAGCTTCCTGGAAATGTGACCAAGAGCTATATAATACACAACACTGTAAAACTATTATATCATATTATAGGCAGGGATTATTTGACCAGTACTCGGCACAATAGCCACTGGTTATTTGACCGAGATCTAAAATAAAACTAAATCCTTTTGGTCACAGAAACTTCTACAATTAAATAATACCATAATGTAATGACTTGTTTAATGCCCACAATCATCCCGACTTAAGTCTCATTAAAATTCTATACAATCCCCACAGGTCCCGGTCAAATAGCCGACGGTTATTTGGCCCAGAATCCGGGGCAAATAAAAACTTCGTATAAATTATTAGTTTAATGCCACATGGAGAAACTGATTACTCAAATAGGTTAGGTTAGGTTGAAATTATCTTGTTCCAATGGTTTTTTATGTATTTTGAACTTTTATGACCTTCGGAAAATAGGTGCACGGCCGAAAATATAATTTTACCAGTGTTTATTTGTATTTTTTCTAATACAGTATAGTCTCGGTTTACGCGGTCAATTAAACCCGCGGAGGTCCGCGTAAAACGAGAAACGCGTTAACGAAATAACAGAACGTATGGAATTAATTGAAATAGAGACCGGGCCGACCCAAGACTACCCTTTTCTGATACAAAACGTACGTTGCAGTAAAAATAACATCTTAATTTTATGATGGTATGCACACACAATTAATATTTAAGAGAAATATTAATAATATTAGGTTTTTTAACACTTACGTTAGTAGAAGAGATGCCTGGGCACACGGGGATGGGGGGGTTGGTTCCGAGGCAGAGGGCAGATTATTGGCCCTCGCCTGTACCACTATCCACCACAGAGGCTTGCAGGGCCCCTTTGTCAAACCCATCAAAGTCCATATGCTAACTATCACTGACTTGAGCTGGCTGTGGTGGGCGAAGAACTCGGAAATGTTTTGTTGACTGGGCAAGCAAGGTTAAATAGACCAATTACAGCACTCGGCGAAGGGGGTGCATAGGTGGTGGGGATACGTGGCCCAATCACAGTCCGAAATGCCATCTAACGTCAGCGGTGACGTCAGAGCGACCCCGCGGGCACCTTGTCTGCGCCGCTTCCCGTGTAAATGCTGGAATGCAACGCGTAACTAATAATTGGCGCGTCTGGCCAGGTGCCGCATACATGACCAACCGCGTAAAGGAAATCCGCGTAAACCGAGACTATACTCTAAATAAATATGATCTTAATTTTCTCTTAGACTAACAAAAAAAAAATGAAGTGATTTACACTTTCAACATGAAGGGTTAAAAAACAACATTGAAAACCCTACCTAACCTAATCTAAACTACCTAACTTCTTGCGATGGACGAGCAAAAACTGAATCGGTATACCAGTTTCGTACACATCCAATAGTGTTTACATTTCGTGGACGTGACAGACTTAGAACGAAACTACGTCGCTATTGACGGATTCTTATTGTACTACCGGGGAAAACACAATTTTGCGGGATTTATTATTTAAATCTCTTTCACTCGAAATTCACATAATCTGCTGTGACCAACCAGAGGACAGTTCAAATCTATTGTGATATTCACAGAAGAGCAAAAACTTTTTTTTCTAGATATATTTAAGCCTCCCTCGTGACCCAAATGCTGAAAACAAGAACTGACTTACTGACAAAACATTGAAAATACAAAAAGCAAAACATTAAAGAAATAACTTTTTCTGTTATCATTAGTTAAATACAGCTACTCCTCGACTTACGACCACCGGACATACGACCGCCTCAGTCGTACCAAAATTTTGTCAAATTACCTATTTTCGAATCCCGACGTTAGTGATTGCACCGAGTACTGTGCTGACAAAATTTTTGTTTGTAATTCCCTTTAAAATGGCTGGCAAGCATAAAACTGAGAGTTTCGTGGTGCCGAGTAGAAAAAGAGACACCCATTTTAGATTTTCTATGTACAGTATTATTTTCGACATGCGACCCGGTCACCAGTCCCTAACCTCGTCTTAAGTTGGGGACTGACTGTACTGTAATGCGCTGGGTATATACAGTATAGCTCTACTGTACTGTATATCATTATCTACAAGAGTTAAGTTGGACTCGCGAACAAGCCTCGGGAACTTGACTCATTTGTCGGTCGAGAATCTCCTGTGCAGAATTGGCTTATAATCGACGTGTACGGTCACCCCAAAATAATATCTTAAGCCACAGGGTCGATGTTATTCAAAGTTTTCCGACCAATGTTACACGACCTGTTTCTGAACTGTTGCTAACTCTATATCTACACCTCTGAGCACAAATGAGTATATACTGTACAGTATATGTTTTTGAAAGATGCGAATCCTCCGAGGCTTCGGATCGCATATTACGTGAATTGAGATCGTGTGTTGTAAATGGACGCCAACGCCGTGCCAGTCATTAATGGGATCTTCCATCAAATGAACCGAGGAATTATCAGAAGGACCCAACAAGATGAGAGGGTGCTATTATTGGCCTCGGTGACGAAGGTATACGTAACGCTCTGATAACTTGGCAGACTGGGGCGAGTAAACCCTCAGTATCGCAATGGGTTACCCGCCACGAAACGACCGGCGACGTGCCGATTTAAAATCTCATCTTTGTGTTAAACCAATACCATTTACGTATCAATAATATTTGGCAGATCCCATTTAGACCAATATATTGTATATTGCTGTCGCTGTTCACTCTAATATCAACTACTATTTGCTTAGTCACTCCTCATAAATCAGACGTGTCGTCAACAACTACATTATGCAACTCGGTACGAATGAAACAGTTACTACGACACAATGGTGAAATGTCCGCCTCAAGGTCCGTCTCGGTCTCGCTGGTGACGTTCCGAAACTCTTCCATTTAACTTATCTTTTGATATTATTGTAATCCTCAGTTGGGGCCTTGCTTCTACCCAGCACGATACCTACATTAATATAGCTTAATGGATTTCATGTTATAGTAAAGCATGTACAGTTGTATGACTCCCTCGCTACCCGCCGTCTATAGCTATTGCCGATATAGTGAGCGGGTGTACCAATTTATGCTGATGCACTGGGGATCACATCAAAGTATTTCATCTTGCGTTTCAAATTTTACTGCTGGAAAATTCAATCGATACTTTTTGGGTGACTGTACATAATTTGGGAGGAACTTTTTTCTTTGTAGAAAAGTATCTTGACTTTTATAATGTGAGTCTATAGGAATATTGATTCGATTTACTATAGGTTTTATAAGACACAGTAATCTTATAAACTGGGCAATACCTGTAGAACTTTCCTAACATTCAAAGTACCAGAACAATATCAAATACAATACCACAGAGTACTTGAGGTCCAGTTAACTTGAGGTTCAGTTCACTGCAAGTCCAGTCAACTTCCTTCTAGTTCACATCAGGTCCAGGTCCACTTTAGGCAGTGATGGAGAAAGTGCCTGAAAATATTACTTAAGATAAAGTACTGCACTGTTAATATGTAACAATTTAAACTAAGTACTAAGTACAGTACTGTAGTCTTCTTCAAAACTATGCAAATAAAAGTTTAATTAACTCAACTGATTCATACAAGTAGAAAAAGGTATAAAAAGTAGCACAGTATTTGTACAGTATCATAATTTATAAACAATGAAATTATGTTTTGAAAACGAAGCTTAGTTATTAATATTGTAACGGGCCGAGTTCTTCTCATTTTATAATTTACTCTCCAGATATTCTTTTCTGTTATTATTCTTTAATTCTTTTTCTATAAATGTATTTTATAATCTTGCTTATATTCTTATATAAGTAATTCTTTCCTTAGTTATGTATGTTCTTTAGATTAAACTTTCATGGTGTAGCTATTTAATAATTTCTAGGCTGTGTCTTTAGTTCCACAATTTACATACATGTCTCATCTGTCTTTTCTTATACTTTCCAAGTCTTTCATTTCTTTTCATATGCTGTATATTATATTTTCTAAATTTATATGTCCTTACCTTTCTGAAGTATTTACTCTGTTTTACTTATATTCTCATATATGGGTTAGTCTGGGGAACCATGATATTCTTAGTGCAACACTTATTATACTTACATAGGGTAACTGCCACCACCCAGCTTTTTAGTATAAAACATGACTCGTGGAAAGTTTTTGGGTAGTGTGGTAGATGTATAGGCACGTGAGTGAGTATTATCTTCTGGGAACCAATGTTTAGAAGGAGTAGAGTGGTGATACGCGTAGATTACTAATTCAATATTTATTAACACAGTGAGTGGATAAGATGCATCTTAGATTCACTCAGACAAAACAGAACCGCAATTTACTTATTAAGTCATCAAACACTTCAAGAACTTATTACCTCATTAAACACCTCCAAATACTTATTACTTCATTAGACAATTGAGGTATTATTACTGACAAATGAGATTCAGTAATTATTATACACAAGATATCACTGGACCCTCAGGTCTTACTTTAACAGGTAACAAATTACCTCTTCAATTCTTGGTTATAACATTATACTCTCAGGTTATTCTTTCATGGTCACTACCGATGAATACATAACACACTGGACAACTCCACAATTATAGTAACATACACTACCTCCTGTTAGTTCGCAAGGAGCAACCTGGCACCTTGAACTCTCCTTCAGTGGTTCAATACTTAACCTGGGACACTATATTTCTGCTAGTTACCCCTCCAAACATGGGCCGATACTGTGGCCATGCAAATAGATGGACTATAATTACCAGGTGGAGTCAGCAGGGCACATTTGTTTACAGCGACCGCCAAGTTCAAGGCTCGCTCGCCAGGTGCACCCAGGGAGGTTGACTCGTGACAAACTGGCAGAGTGGTGGGTGACGCCTCCCGGGGAATCAAGTCCTGGGATTCTAAATGCGCCCCCTTACAGACATCCTTCGAGAACCATCTTGCCCGTAGGCGGCTACCGAACCTCAGGAGTGTCGCTAACACATAATCAGCGTCCTGGAGACGTGGAGGAGAAATCACAGAGGGAGTGAATATTTAACTTCACCAAACAAACATACATACATCTGGCAACGGTCCAACCGGTATCTAAATCTCTACGTTACTCGACTTAATTGGCAAGAAAATTACTATGTTAAAACATGAACACTGATATTCACAAAATTGACTAAGTTAAACTGAATTAATATGGCGGCGTGGAACACACGTGAACATACCCGGAGACGTGGAGGAGAAATCACAGAGGGAGTGATTTTTCCTCGCGTGCCGGCATATATACGGGCCTGAGGGCATATCCCTACTAGAAAGACTAATTTCGTTGGACACCTAGCTGTGACCGTCAGTGTCACAGATCAGGCTAATTTTCTACATCTATATTTATGATCTAATCAGAGATTAAGTTTGTCAGTTAAGAGGTGAAATGGAGTTATATATGCGTTCGCAACTCTATTGGCCTGACCGCAAACCACATCCCAGGTCAAACGGCCGATAAGTCTTGGAGAATTTTGAGTTTGACAGGAACTGTTCGGGAGATTAATGACTTTCTTAAATAGACAACTGTCACTAACTAAACTATAAACATCAGATTCTCTGATGTCGGGGCAACAAAACAATATAACTTCAGTAGCGATCAGAAACTCGTGGATATCCCCACGGACGACATAAAATACGCCACTCTAGCTGGCAAACTCGACACTCACTTACTTGACACGTTTTACTAACAATAAAGGACAGTTGAAGCTTTCAACACCACTCACAATGGACCTTGAATGTTTCAACTGTAAACACATATATCTAAGTTGACTCAAAACAAGGGTGTTCTCTCTCACATTCAAATTCATTTCATAGAGAGGTTGGTTTCAGTAAGTCAAAGAAAATGCGATAACGGAGGACTGAGGTGTCTTGAAGTGATGAGAAAACGGATTCCTCAGATGGAGGACTCAAAATAAAAGCAGAGTTACATGTTTTGTGGGCTATTGAGCGTAATATGAATCATTTGATTTTGCCACTAACTGACGTGTATGACCGTGGTCGTTACAATATATTGTATTGTACTCTAAAGAAAAACAAAATAAACACACATTAAAAATTTTTATGATATGGAAAATGTGAATCTGGCCCATATTTTTGACGTGTCGCGTACCACCGACACCAGTGGGACGTGACTTTAGACACAAACATTTACATAAATGTCCACTTTTATAGGATCACTGTACAAGTGCACTTAAATACAAGTACCCTAATACACTTGGCTTGTACACCCAATGACATGACGTGAAGTAACGACGTCGGTCTTACCTCTCACGGGTCGGCGGCGTTTCTCCGTTTGCCTTTAACAGCGTCGTATACGAGACCGGAGGGGTCTGTATAGTCGAGTCTGAACTTGTCATACTGAGATGTGTTGTTGGTCCTTGAAGCTTCCTGGAAATGTGACCAATAGCTACATAATACACAACACTGTAAAACTATTATATTATAGGCAGGGATTATTTGACCAATACTCGGCAGAAAAACCACTGGTTATTTGACCGAGATCTAAAATAAAACTAAATACTTTTGGCCACAGAAAATTCTACAATTAAATAATACCATAGTGTAATGACTTATTTAATGCCCACAATCATCGCGACTACAATCCCATTAAAATCGTATACGATCCCCGCAGGTCCCGGCCAAATAGCCGACGGCTACTTGGCCCAGAATCCGGGTCAAATAACTTCGTATACTTATAATTAAGGCACTTGTTTGTTTAATACCACATGAAGAAATTGATTACTCAAATTGGTTAGGTTAGGTTGAAATTGTGTTTTTCCAATGGTTTTTGATGTGTTCAGAACGTGTCTGTCCGTCAGAAAGTAGGCACTTTGCCGAAACTACAATTTTTTTTTGTTTTTTCTAATAAATACTTATGACTTTTATTTTCTTTAACACTAGCAACAACAACAATCATTCTTCCAAACTGAGTTACACTTTCTACATGAGGCGTTGAACAAAATTGAAAACCATACCTAACCTTTTGTGACGGACACACAAAAAATGAATAGGTATATGTACCTGGTTTCGTACACGACCAATCGTGGTTACATTTTATGGAAGTGACCAAATTAGGACGAAGATACAACAATATTGACAGATTCTTATTGCATGAGCGGGCAAATACTTTTGCGCAATTTAATATTTAAATTTCTTTCCGATTTGAATTTCACATAATCTGCTGTGACCAATAAATGCTCAAGACAAGAAATAACTCGCTGACAAAACATAGAAATATGGAACACACAAAATACAATTAAATAACCTTTTCTTTTATCATCAGTTAAATAAAGTAACCTTTATATATATTACTTGAAGTGTTATGGGTTAGAAAAGGTTAGGTTAGGTTTTCAGTTTTTCTTTTCTCAGAACACCACTACCACCAGAAAGAGATGTTCGATTTAGTTCACATTTTCCATAGATGTTCTTTTTATAATATTTTAAGAGGCCACAATTTTTTATTTTAATTAAAAGCACTTTTTTTTTCTATGATCATAAATCACCTGTAGTGGGCAGGAGATGAAGGTTGAGGGAAATGGGGAGGGAAACACTGAAAAACTGAGCACGTGACACTAAAATGATGTCTCCTTGCTTTGTGGGGAATAATTATTTTTACCATAAACACTCCTCCAAAAAATATGCTGATTCCTCGCGTCGTGTTTGTTTATAACCGACCCGCCGAGTCCGAGTGTACTTCCGCGTCCACAAAAATACAAATTACACCGAGACGCTTCAACAGAGTTACTTTCATTGGTACCAAATATCAAAATAAGTACTTTCTGTTTAATATGGCAAGTCCACCCCCTGGCTAGGAAGTTAGGTAAGGTTAGGTAGGTCTCTTTGTTTGGTTATATTACATCAGATTATACAGTATTAGCTTCTAGTAAATGTCCCCTCTTAAAATTCTATAATGATAAGAACACCTGTGGCAAAAATGAACAAAATCAAACTCGCCCCGATAACCGAGGTCATATCTTCAAAGCAGCTCATTTGTGCCACAAATGAAGGTCACACTTGCTCGAAACACAAAATACACTAGGGAAAACCTATTTTTGCCATTTCACTGGTCACTAAACAAATCTGGGGAATTATATAATGGCAATCATTAATTTTGACAATTCTGAGACACTTTTCTTCAATGACATTTCTGGCACAATACGTTTCAGCGAGATAATTAACATTCTATTATGTATGTTCGTACATGGTGGTACACACCCAGGTTAGTTTAGGTTAGGATAGGTTGTTTAGGTTAAATCCAAAACTGTTTTTCCGATGGGTTTTTATGTGCTTTGAACACCTTTTACTTTGATTCTTATAGCTCTAGTTTTTGAGATGTGTGGGGGTGGAAGGGGGGATTTTTACAAATGGACAACCATGGATTTTTTTGTTGAGCAATGTGTTTTTTCCGATGGTCTACACAATGTTAAGACACTTTTTTTCGATGACGTTTCCCTCGCAAATGACTTAAAATTACCGAACCTAACCAGGGGTTCCACCCCGCTGGATCCCCTGGTATATTTAAGTCATTTGTTGGGGAAACGTCATTGAAGAAAAGTGTGTTAATATTAGTCCATTGACTGTCTGCAGGTTCCCGCCGTGTTTACCTGAGGTTATACTCCTCACTTATGAGTCTCCTTACCTCCTCCTCCTCCTCCTTGTAGGTTAAGTTAGGTTAGGTAGATTGGTTGCTTCCTTTATTATGAGCATATATAATTTTGTTTCTTTGGTATTTTTTTATGTTTTACTCAAATTTGACCTCCATTTTTGTGAATAAGGGGACTGTCTAATTACCCAAACGAACTTAACCTAACCTAATTAATGTCAAATTTATCACACGGGTGACGGGTGTTGACGCTCAAAGAGAAATGTCTGGAGTGTCGCATTTATTTCTCTGATAACTTTGTTCCCTGGATAAAAAACGACCACCAAACACACTTTTAACCTTAAACTGGTCACGTCAACACTAGACTACATTCGTTTGGGTAGCGTTTAGCTTCGTTTGGGTAAATTGGGTTCGTTTGGGTAATTAGACGCACCGAAAATAAGCAGTTGTTAAAAATGAAAATGCTCATTTTCGTTTACAAAAATGTATGTCAGATTTGAGTAAACACTGAAAAACGTTGAAAAAAACTATTCTCGTACAAAACCTAAGAACAACCAGAGGATGACTATTTACCTAAAAGTGCCTTAACATGGTCTAAACCAGAGGAACAACACAATGATCAACAAAAAATTCCCTGGTTGTCCACTTGTAAAAATTTACCGGTGGCTTACCTAAAAAAAAAAAAATTAATTTGCACCAGAAATTATACTCAAATTAGTTCATAACAAAAACCATCGGAAATACATACTTTCAACTTTGATGTCATATAGAGGCAACAAGTGAAAAGTTACTGATACAGTTAGTCACCACATCGACAAGACAACCCAACAAAACGGACTAAATTAACCATTAAATAAATTTTGTCTAACCATAATAATACTCCAATAACTACTTGGTATTATAATATTATGAATAAATATCTTACCGATGCCTCAGGCGGATATTTTCAGAGCTGTCAGGTCGGCACATACTTGATCCATCCTCCATCTTGTCTCTCTGTCTAGTGGCTCTGCTGGTGATGGATTCCAGAACCACCAGACGAGAGACTCTCCCCTGTACCCCAGAGTGATGAGGGTTTAGTAGCGCTGTTAACTCATAGATGGCGTTTACCTCCATCATCTCTTATTATCTTCTTACTTTTTTATGTTGAAAATATAAAACCGCCTTTTGAATAAATATTTATTACCATTTAAATAAAAATATATTAGTAAGTCTATGAAAATAAAGTGATTTTTTGGTGTGAAATAACTGAAAAACATTTGTAAGTCAGGATTTTAACAAGAAAATGTGACTTAGCTCTTGAGATATTAAAGAAAATGATAGTTTTTGGAGGAACTAAAGCAAATTATAAATCTATTACATAACTACAAACTTTGAAGTATTCTCACTATCTACAGTACATTCATTAACAATACTGTACGTTAGTAAAGCCTATATGTTGATAGTACATATATACTGCCTGGAGTACTTAAATACTGCAAGGTTTACTTAAAGGGTGTGAAACTTTTACTTAGAGTCTGTGTGTTAAGATGAAGCATTTTTTTATCGTTTCTTTTCTGTTGCCGATACTTGTCACGATGATGTCAAATAAAGCTGTGGGTAATAATGTAGTTTGCTTAAAATGATAAACGCCGTTCCTAGAGATTCAGATGTATATTTACTGTATGTGAAAGTGACAAATGTAAAGAAACTTCCAACTCTGATAATTATTTTTTATTCATAAAATCTTTCAAATAAAACTAAAATGTGGTCTGCCCTTTCTACTACCGTAAAGCTGCTAATGGTTGTTACTCCTGTTTAACTCCCGGTAAAAACCACATTTATTAATCTCTACCCTGTATAGTGAAAAGTTAAAAGGTTATAAATAGAAAAATAGTAAAAGTAACAATAGAAAGGAAATAGATAATCGAGACATAGTGAAGTCTTATAGAAAAATTAAACGTCTTAAACACTTGTGATGAGGTGGTTAGCCTAGTTAAGATTTCCCCGCCTAAATCCAATGTCCCCCCCACCCCCCGCCCGCCGCCGTGACCCTTAAATACCTGAAAGCTGTGCCGAGAGGTCAGTGCTGAACATAACCTCAAAGGAAATAGTGCTCCATTACTTAAGAAGATACATTTCTACATTTTTTAGCTGTTGTTTTTAATTTACGTGAGTATATATTTTTTCGTGTTTGTTTAAATTAAAGTGTTGTGGAATTAATTATATTTGGTATATTTTGGCAATATAGCAGTGTAATTGGTGAGTTGTTTCTATTTGTGGTAGTTTGATACTTAGTTAATTTCTGTATTTGATCCCCACTACTTGTTTTATTTCAGAACTTGGTTGTATACCTGGGATAACTACTATCCATGTTACAGCGGTGGGAGGAATTAAGTCGGGCTTTCGGTCAAAGTGGTTAAATCTGTGCTTTAACCAGAGTACACCAACCTAGCTTGGTCCTGTGGGCAGCCAAGAACGAACCAGGCGAAAGTAGGGACGAATCGGGGAGTTTCTACTGATAATTCTGTTAAAGTTAGAGTATATATATTAAACACTCTTATACAATAAACTTAATTACATTATGCCCGAATTCTTACCTCTTGGCGATATGTCGATTAAATAAACAAATTTTTTTAACTATCATTTCTCTTGAGTGATCTAGACAAATTTAAACCTTCACTTCCCATTTGTTTCGCTAATGACTTGTATACAGTGTACCGCGTGAAATTATTTAGTTTTACTAAACGTCTGAGCATCATACGAACTTTTCTTTCCAAGGAACATTGGGAGACCGTGGGGTCCACTGTTAATGACCTCCATCTAGATGATCCTTGATTCACCTTGGAGAAACCTCCCAATCCTCTAGCTCGATACACTTGCACTATAGCTTCATCAAGCAATATGTGAATTGTAAAATTTCATCCCCTTGAATTCGTATTCAAACACTTCACAAACGAAATAGAGCCTCGACCCAAATTTTTTCCTAACCAGTCGTAATTGGTCCTCTGCCATGGAAGTCATAATAAATTTAATAAGCATTAAGTGCTGATAAAGGTTCTTGTATCGTTACTCCACTTGGTCAAACCTGCACACTTAAAAGCCCTCCTGTAGTTCGTCAAAATCAGGAAGCTTAGTTGGCCGAACTTAATGAAATGACCTGGAGAGACTGTGGTCGTGATCCAACCATTTAACTCTGAACTCCTTTTTAAATGCTTACGAATCTCCCGTGCTTTATTTTCCCTCTAGTTTCCTTCGATAAACTACCAAATTGACAATCTTCTTTAATTCCACGTTACCCTTCTCGATTCATAATCGGTATAAATGAAAAGGTCCGTGTTTGGCATCCAAAAAATGTGGGATTTACCGAGGTTAGAACCATTTTGTACTTGTGAGGCCCGATTCCTGTTGGCACTGATCAGAATTGGGAGGATGGACTAGGGAACGAATTTCATCAATTGCGTGTTATAACCTCCCACAACAACGTAAATGCTAAGAGGTCAGTAGTTCCCCTGGTATGGCTACTGAGGTATGTTGGCAGCATAACAACGCCTACACTTACTCAAAGTACCAACTCCTCCACAAACACTGGGCACGTGTACTGGTAGCTCCGAAACTGCAGGCGGCAGCATTTCTGGAACAATCCACTCCTACTGCAGGTGTTGGAGAACCTCATTAGCCACCACGTTTAAAGCTCACTCGTCTTGGGTGGTGGAAGTATGTGGTAGATTGACAGGGTTTACCAACTGCTACTTACTACCAGGTTACATTATTTCTATTACTACTAGAGCATATTACCTTAAGTATAGCTATACTACTACTCCTACCACTGCTAGTACTCCTATCACCATAACTATTCATTACTAACTACTACCATACTCGTTAGTAGTATACGCACCCACCACCACCATTAATGTACTGTTATATTCACATTATATTATTACAACATTACTATACACGAAGTAAGTTATACGAGCAACTCTGATCATTGTTCATGATCATCTCCCTACATTATATACCTCAGTACGTAGATAAACCAGGGAGTGGTGAAAAATAACGGCTTCAAATTTTCAGATAGTTACTTAATGTTGTTACCCTTAACTGTGTATGGCCTCGGTGGAATATCCCTCGCACACACCTAAGGTAGCTAAAGACACACCTCTGCTGTTGTTACTCTTCTGTAACAAACAAATTTTATGTAACTGCACCTCCATAAACATTACAATTAGAAGGATATTTGCTTTAAATGAATATTTTATAGATAACAATTCACAAGAGGTCATGTTACCAATTTATTTTCTATTTCATACAAAAGAGAAAACCAAAGGCCGAGTTTTGCAATAAGGTCAAAATGTGCATTATACAGGTAAACAAAAATAAGGGTCTCGATAAACAAAATGAATATAAACGTAAGTTGCGTCTGTAGAATCCCCACTGAGCATAAAAGGCACACCTACAGTATCATTACTGCTCGCTTAGCATCTCACTTGTGCTGTTAAATATATTATAATCTAGATTATAATCAGCTGAATTCTACGGTTCTTGTGATTTCTGGCAAAGGTATCTAGACGGAAGGACTTTGCTCTTCTACATTCTATGCTCAAAACCCCCAGATCGCTCAACCTATTTTCTGACATGGTAGTTCTGAGGTGTCTTGATCAGCTTCTGGCAGGAAAAGCTGCGCTCACATGCAGCAGTGCTGACGGGAATTGCTACTGCAATTTTACACAGCCTAAAGAACTCTTGGAAAACATCCTTATATGGCTCGATAAACACAGCAAGCTTTAATATGATGGATGGTTTCTGCATGCCATTTCTGACTTTTCTATCCAAAATTATTTTTACTGGGTACAGCTCCTATATAAGGTCTTCAAGACAGACCCATACATCCTAGCAAATGGAAATAGAGTATCCTTTTCACAATGTTTCACTAGTTGGATTTAGAGCTTGGATACCTCGTGTTACAATTTTGATTGGAAACTCTATTCCTCAGCTCCTTTAGCATCATGTCCAGAACCTGGTAAAATATTCCTGTTCTGTAACTATCTTTGATGTTCATAGTTGTTTGACTGCCTACTGTGGACAGGACGCAGTGCGCCTCTAACTTAAGAGCTCGGTTTCCTCTGTCGTTTGGGAACGGTTTGCATACAGATATTGCACTGCTCGGCAGTACCCAAAACTGTCTTCCAGATATCATCAAATACCTGTTCATTTATATAATTTTCAAAGGTGTGAATGAGTGCCTCTACAGGGTCTACTGCCTTTGCCAAATCAAGCAACGAAGACTGGAGAATGTCAGAGAGGAATTTTGTATCTCCCAGAAGTTTTTTAAACGTTGCTAGAAACGCAATAAACTCCAAGTCAATTTGAAATAGCAGGACCCGAGCATCTACTGACCTTTCTCCACATTGCTCTCCAGCTATTTCTTCTAGCACAAGCAATACTGCCGGCAACCTGTCCATTAAATTGCGACAGGAAATATACCTGGATGCCCACAGGGTGTCACTCGACCGTTGAACTTCTCTGGGAGCACCCGGATACATTTCGACCTGAACATTCAGCCACTTTTGGTGCACCACTGACCCTGACACGAAGACGTAAAGCTCTTGTAAAAGTGAAAAGAAGCATCCAGTTTCTGGGGTAGCTTTTACTGTGTCAACAAGCACAAGGTTGAGGCAGTGAGCGTTACAATGGACATAAAAGGCCCGCTTTGCCACCTGCTTTACGCGTGCTTGTGCACCACTATCTTTGTCACTCGTGACTGAAGCCCCATCATAAGCTTGACCTACCAGGTTGCTCTTGTATTCCAGACCATATATTTCCAGAAAATCTATGATATTTTGTGTTAAACTTTAAGCATCTAAGCGTTCAGCCTCTTCAAAGTGTAAAAAACTCTCATTTATTACACTATTGTAATAGTACCTAAGTACAAGAGAAATCTGTTCGTTCTTTTTAAGGTCCTTGGTTTCATCTGCTAATATGCTAAAAGCCTTTATTTCCTTCACCTCTTTCATTATTTGTGTTACGGTGTAACGCAACACCTCGGCTAAAGTTTTAACATAATCCCGGTTCTCTTTTAACCTTCTTGTTGTACTCTTTGTATAGGGTTCCTATTAGAGATTCCTGATTTTTTTCAGTCATCTCAAATTCTTTTCATGCCAGCATTGTATCCTTATGATGCTCTGGTCTATTATGTGCAACAAATCCCCCATCTGTAAATGTAGCTTTCTTCCAGTGTTTAAATCCTGAGCTTGCAGTAAACACCGAGTCTGTGTGGCTGGTCAGTCTGTGGGTTGATAAAATGTTTCCCCTCATGTACACTGTCACAAATATATGTGAAGTTAACAACTGTTGGGAACTCCTATCCATCAGGATTACTATCATTGGTCCCACTGACTCCAGCTGTGCTGGGAACTCATCTATGAAAGTTAACTGTTCTGCAATTATTCATATTCACTCATATTCATATACTTTTCATCATAATATATATATATATATATATATATATATGATTTTTCTCTGCTCTGACTGCTTCGCTTTGCATAACTGGGGTGGCCAAGCTTCACTCTAGGGTGGCACTGGCCACCCTCGGCCACCCCGTAGCTCCACCCCTGGGGAGAGGAGAAAGAGCCTATCTTTAAAAAGATAGATCAGTGACTGCTCGAAATTCCCGTTTTCTACATGCACAGCCTGTTCTTTTCCATGTCCAAAAATCACTGTATTTTGACTTCACAAAAAATAGAGAGCTTGTATGTATACATTCTTTTATTGTGGATCATTTTTTGCTTTACCTTCCCATCAGTAGTCACACAGGAGAAAATATGTGCGATAAGGTCCTGGACACATTGCATGAATTGGACATAGATATTCAAAACCGTCGTGGACAATCGTACGATAATGCTGCCAATATGTCTTGGAAATATGAAAGTCTCCGAAGATGTATATAATCTCATTGATTATGTACCTTGTGCTGCCCATTCACTGAACCTGGTAGTACATAGTGTTAGTTGTTGTTTGGAAGCCATAAAATTTTTGGGTTTGCTGAACAAACTTTATGCTTTCTGTCCATTCTGGGCTATCTTGACAAAGGGTTTCACTCCAAATGAAAACAAGATTTTAACTTTAAAACGCTCGTCAACTACGCAATGGTCTTGCCATGCCGAGGCTACAAAAGCATTGTGCCTGAACTACAAAAGTCTCTATGAAAAGCCTGAAAGACTTTGTGGCTAATGATGATGAACCTGAATCTATGAGGTCAGAGGCAAATGGATTAATTGCTGACCTAGAAAAGCTTGAAACAGGTTTCATGGCAAAACTGTGGAATAGAATACTTATTCGGTTCAATAAAGTGAGCCCATCTCTGCAAAAGGAAAGTGTGGATTTGCTGACGGCCGCAACATTGCTCGAGTCTTTAGCGGAGTTCGCCGAGAAACTGCGTGAAAAATTTGACGACATTGAAGACGATGCAAAGAACAGCGTGCCATGCATAAACCAACATTATCGAAATGAAGAAAAACATCAGAGAAAACGAAAGAGATATTTTGACGAGAGTAAATTACCAGATGAAGAATTCACAGAATCCCCGGGTCAGATGTTCAGAGTGCAAACTTTCACTCTAATCGCAGATAAACTGCAGACTTGTCTTGCACAATGTAAAGAAGCTTATAGAGGACTAGCAGATGATTTTGCATTTCTAAAATCTTTCTCAGATCAAAACAAAGAGTGTTTGCCAGCTAGAGGAATCCATCTCCCATCAAAATACAGAGATGATTTTGATTCCGATTGTGCTGATGAATTTGAATTTTTTTTTTTATCAGATTGAAGAGAAAATGGATTCACCACTGTCGATGCTCAAGTTCATAAAACACCAGAATTTTTTTAGCAACTTTTCCAAATGTCAGCATAGCTTTGAGAATATTTCTGTCATTGCATGTCACAGTGTGTGAAGTAGAACGCAGCTTCTCAAAAATGAAACTGGTGAAAAGTGAAAGGCGTGCTACAATGAGCCAAGATAAGCTAAACTGCCTCACCTTCGTGTCCATTGAAAGCAATCTAACACGTGCTATGAAAGCTAGAAAGGCTAAATTTTAGGTAAATACATCTACGTATAAAGTAATGTATATACGTATATATGCGTACAAGTATATATATATATATATATATATATATATATATATGCCACTATATACGGTAGAATATTTACCGAAGCTTCTTAAGAATTAAGTTCATACGTAGGAAGAGTCGATTGAAAAATATTCAAAAACAGTTCTTTAAGGCTTTATTTCATTGAAACTTCATTCATGCAATACATATATACATTTACACTGTCAGGATTTGACAGTTGAGCATTATTATCAGCTCTGTTCTCAACATAAATAGGATAAAATATGTCTCCTAGTGACAGCACAGCAGTCTCAGCTAAAGTATACTAAGTAACACACTTTTAACAAGTGTACAGTAACAGCTTGTACTATGAGTACAGTACAAAATTAATATTGCCCTTGCATTTAAATTATACATACAAATTGTGACTCAACAGTTTCTATACATAAAATTACATCAAGTCTGGGCACCCAATGAGAATTGCAATACGATCAGCATTATCGCGGGAGTACCACTTTTGTACTCGCGTTCAAAGTCGAATGACGTCAAGGCTGTCAAGTTGAACCCTCGTGGTTCAATATTTAATGGCCGACAGCAATCGTATTCACAATTACTATAATTTAAGAACCATTTGTGACTGCGTCTTTGGATTATTATTGGTTAATATTCAGCATTGATTTAGTGACCGATTTTAATGAATTATGAACACGACGGGTATCACAGCTCCAGGAATCCAGAGAAGTCTTTGCTATCTGTATGGCACTCCTTCCCACCTACTCTTTATCAGCTTATGTACAATAGAAAACCACCTTTAGTACTGAATACAAAGTAACCAATAAATATAGTTTGTGAGCCATATGAATTAACATAAATACAGTACAGGTAAAATGAGCCATTGCATATTTCTTAATAAATAAGCAACATCATTTCTTTTCTACAAAATTCTTTCATCAAAATACAGTAAATCCCGCCATTGCTAACAATCACCTTTAATGATGCACATGAATTGAGTACAGTATACATCATTGAAGATATATAAGATTTCAACTATTTGACTCACTCGAGAATAAAACAAAATATGACATACACACACCAAAAATAATTAATATACTGTACGACAAAATAAACACTTTGGTATATAAATATCACTAAATTAATACAACTTAATGTAACACTTTGTCACAAAATTTACTAAATCTCATTCACCTTCAGTGCCTTGAAGTGTGCAGAAACATGTTGTTTGCAAACTAATAGATCAAATGAAGGACAATAAAATAAGACATTTACAAGTTAGCGAGAAATAATTCAACACGAGCTTTATGTTCAGCAGTTATTACTCTGATTATTGTTTTTAAAGGTTCCTCATTATGCCATGTACAGTCCCCTGTAGTTCCATATACAACAGGGGCTGGAGTGTTTGGAGAGATGTGGCTTCACTGTCTTTGTTTACATCCCAGGTAATTACGCAAATGAACCGGAGTGACCCCGTAATCGTGGCCTGGCTAAAGACTTAACATAAAAATCAGTCATCATCTCTGAATGCAGACTTTCCAGTCTGAAACTGGTTTTATAGAGTATCATACAGGATGCCATTAACCCTTGTTAGCTGTTTCTTGGACATTGGTGGTGTGGTGAGGTGCACCATTATAAAAGGATTATCTTGAGTAACTTGTTCAATCCTGGGGTCTTCTTGGAGAGTAATCGCTCGGGGACAATAAAAAAATTTGCATATGCTTTATGATTATCCTATAGTATAGTACAGTACTGCACACTACAATAAAATATTTCATGTATAGAAACACACAATGCACAATATATATGCAATCTTGACACGAGAACGAGTTAGTTGGACACAAAAATGAAACGGGGAGTATGAATTCCGGACACATGATGTTTGGTCATATGAATCAGTAGAGATGCCCCAGATGTCTTTGAGTGTGAGTGTTAAATAGAACCAAATATGATTATTATAATAATAATTAACATTAAGGATGGTTTACTAACCAGATACAGTAGGAGAGTGTCAGTGTACTATCTCCTCCCCCCCCCCCCCCCCTCCAGTCTCTATACATCATTTCACCTCATCACACCGCCACTGTCCAACAGAGAGCTAACATAACGAGTTAAAGGCATCCTATATGATACTCTGTATAAAACCAGACTCAAGCTGAAAATGTCTGCATTTACAAATGTAGATTGACTTTTATTATAAATCTTTAGCCAGGTCACAATTGCGGGGTCACTCCAGTTCATTTGTGTAATTACCTGGGATGTAAACAAACACCGTGGTGCCACATCTCTTCAAGCACCCTAACTCCCATCGCACGTGTAACTGTACGTTAGAGCTTAAAATTTACGACAAAAGAAAAATCAAAGAAGGTTAGATAAATAATATATCAATTGACCACAGATGCCCATGGAAGCACTAACACTGGGAGATACACAAGAGAGGTTATAGAAGAGACATTTCCTTAACATTTTACAGTATACTTCCGATTCCTATTTACTGTACCGTACAGTAAAACCCCCATAATTTGAAATAATAGGGGCTCTAGCTCTTACGAATTATGAGATATTACGAAATATGAGGGACACCTCCCAAGAGGGGGGAGGTAACAACAGTGGTACTTTTTTCTTATCTACGCCAATCAAATTTTAAACATCTCTACGTACAGTACCAGATTTAGGGTTATCAAACATAATGGCTCAAACACTGGGTAATGGTGGAAAAGCAAGTGGGAAAAAGCTTGTGAGGTAGACCGTAGATGTGCACTCCACGACTGACTGACGTGAACCGTGACGTTACTGAACGTGACGTGTACAGCCCAGTACCGAGGCAGGCGGTCGTATCTCATGTATTCGCAAATATCTCTCATAATTTGAAATTTTACCAAACATTATGAAAATTGTTATATGTATCATAATATTTTGAAATGTTTCTCTTATTTCAAAATTTTACCAAATAGTGGGGTATGCTATAACGAACGGATTCTACTACGAATATTCCTATAACGAACGGTTTTACCTATAAAATTGAGAATGCTATAACGAACGCAACTCCTACAACAAACGCGGATGAATACGGGACTATTTCGTCTGGCGCATGAATATTGTTGTACCGCGGCTCACAACAAGAGCGTCAGGTGCCATATTGGTTCATTGTGTAGTCAGTGCACCACTGAACTTGTTGAAATTTCGTCTTTTGATGTGGAAATTCGTGTTTTTTTATAACTATTTTGTTATATAGGTGTACAATTGTAACAATGAATCGTCAAAAGCAAGTGAGAAAGCTAATAACCCTTGAAACTAACAAAGAAATTATAAACAGACAAAGTGCCTGGAACACAGTCACCAAAGAGGGCTAGGAAGGATGACTCCTCTCCTTCCACCTCTTCTCCATAATTCTCTCCTCCCCCCTCCCCCTCTGCCTCCTGCCCTGCATGTTGAACAACACTAAGGTAAGATAAAGTACCGTATTTTTTACAATTTCCGCAGAAATTTTTCAGTGTTAAGTGGTTGTATTTGGGGGCCTGGAACGGATTAATCCTATAACGAACGAGGTTCTAGAACCAATTACATTCGTTATAGCATACCCCACTAACAGAATTAACAAAACATTATGAGTGATTTCGAATTTGAGGGGAATGAAGTATGGAGATTTTACTGTATTGTATATACAGTACCTATTTCCCAGTTTTCTTTCTGAATTCCCATTGTGCACCATTAGTTTACTTCTTAGAAGCTGTCCTCATTGCTTCCCTGTACAGGGGTATACAGTAATTGTCTTTTTCTTGGGAAACAGTTGATGCCTGCTTCCTTTATGTTGTATCCTATCTCATGTGACTTGTGTCATGTCACCTTTCTTTTTTTTCTCAAGGATGTTCTTGAAGGATTTAAAATGAATGAAATTATGGTACCTAATGACCTTCATCTTATACAAGAGTATAGCAGGTTAACAGTGGTAATCTCGGGGAGTGTAAATAAATATACAGTACAGTAGACGATCATTTTATCACCGACTGATTAACCGAGCCAGGGCTTTATCGAGCTTTATTAATTGAAACCGATACTACTACAGGTATTTAACCACACCAAATACCCCTTAACTGCGTGGGAATTGCCAAATGAAGGGTAACAGTGATGCTATGAGGCTACCACACTCGGTGTCCACTGTAGTATGTGAATCTAGGCTACTCGCTTTCGTCTTATAATGTACCAAGGCATATTGTACGATGATTTTATAGGTTACGAGTTACATAAGATTAATGCGTACTGTATTTTATGATTTGACTAAATAAACCTCTATGACATGTTCTATGATATAATTCCCTCTAGTACCTTTAGTATTCAACAAAACATTTTGAATCAATGTAAAAGCTGTATGATAATTTAATTAAATAAATTTATCTATCTAAGCTAAAAAAAATTAGTAAGTTTTCAGATTTAAAAAGTACAGTACTGTGCAGTAATACCAAAATTTAACCTCGAGTTATGAGTTTGACCACGTTACGTTCCAGGCAAGTCGGCCGTTAATCCACAACCACACACACTTTAACGTACAGCTCCTCCCCGACTTACGACCACCTGCACTTACGACCTGCCTCTGTCGTACCAAAATTTTGTCAAATTACGTATTTTGGAGTCCCAACGTCAGTACACAGACCACAATTTTCGTTTGTAATTCACTTTAAAATGACTGGCAAGCTTAAAAGTAAGAGTTTTGTGGTGCTGAGAAGAAAAAGAGACACCCATTTTAGATTTTCTATGTATTATTTAAGCATTTTCGACTTACGACCAGTTTGCCTTACGACTTGGATTTGGGTCCCTAACCCCGTCGTAAGTTGGGGAGGGGCTGAAATATATTGCTTTATGTAGGTTGACTTCGCAAATTAACATTAATAATGCACTTATCATTTTTATCATCAATTAAGTTAATTTTAAGTGCACTACTTTATAAGTTATTTGGTAGTTATAAGTAAAATAAAAAATGTGGCAACTTTGCAGTGGGTGGCCAGCCACATGGACTGTAATTGGAGAAAATTGCATTGCTTATACATAAATATTGATGTCACTTGATGCAGCTACTAAATTTTTTTATTTTACAACATACAAGCATGAAAACAACATAAGCTTGTAGGGGGTCCCCGACTTACGAATGTCCGACTTACAAATGCCCACCAATACGAATGGGGTTAAACTTGAAATTTACAGTATTTTATTTACCCGATTTATTTTTTTTTAACTTTCATTCACTGTGCTTTGGCATTCGATTTTTTCTTTTGTCTTAAATTAAGTGATTTTAGATGTATATAAGGACTTAGGCTATGATATAGTGGGATTTTAAACATTTTTTCAAGTACAGTATGCACGTAGCACGTGTTCTGACTTCCGTACAAATCTGACTTAAGAACGTCCTCGGGAACGGAACCCGTTTGCAACCAGGGGACCCCCCATTATTTATGATAAATGCCAAGAGTTATGAGCTGTATCCTATGGCATAAATATTTGTAAGCAGGATACATGTCACTTGTAACTGGGCACACGCGACCCTCCCACTCAAATCCCATGAAGTTAGCCACCCATGATGTAACACCACCACTCCATACCCCTGACAGACAGTTATTAGAGTTTTGTCTGAAAGCTATTAAAGTTAGCCACTAAACAAGCAAGAATAGAATGATAGTGGGGGTGATACACAACCCTCGCATATAGTTGTGTTAGAAGCTCGTTATCTCAATTTTTCTCCAAAGGGAGACCCCCAACCCTGCTTAGGGCTTAACTGTATAAGTGAACTGGCTCTCAAGCACGGTAAAATGATCGTCTACTCCATATGTTCAATCGCATATTGTTAGAAGCGATCCCAGATATGGCAGCCTCCTTGCTCATTACCTCTTCCCTTGAACCGCCACACAGCCGATCCTTTACCACTTTTTGCAACAAAATAAATGGAATTAAATTTATTTAAATGATTTTGAAGTATTTTTTACTCGTTAGGTTCAATGAGTTAATGTCATGTGATTAAACATCGTTTATGCTCATTGGCATAGGACAGTAGATATTTCAATTTGCCCAATTCTCAATTTGTTCATGTTTTTACAATTCTTTTACCTTTTTAAGTATTAATAAATACAGTATGTGTTTTTGAAGGGAAATTCAACTTAATGGCTGTGAACCACCAATCTGAAGATTAAATTAGGTCTTTTCCAGCCACCAATATTGACAGCTTTTCTTTGGTTTACTTGGTCCTTTTATAACAACTTAATTCAACAATAAAGAATATTTTAAACTCTTATGTAATGTTCAGTTTGTGTTATCCAGTAATAGACATCCATAGGACTGGCTTTTAGCTATGGAGGGTGGCAGAATTGCCTTACACTACCACATTTGTTTAACAAAAACTTAACTTTATATGCAGCCAAATCATAAAGAAAACTGTGATACATTAGTAAAGTTATATATGACATTTCCAAAAGGTGTGGCAAAATTTGGTAACAGAAAACATTTTGTGAATCTCAAGTTTTGAATTGTGTGAACAACATAGTCATAAGATCCACCAATTTAGTCACTGAGCCTTGTCTGAGGTAAGGTCTAATTCCTGTAGTTTTAGATACCCTTTTCATCAATGGGAGACTTTGTTTACAACCAGAGTTAAAAAAAAAATGAGTTACGAAGGACACCACACTACAGTGCCCGACAGGGAGGTGTGGCAGTAAAAAAAACTTGGTAAATCCCCAATACAACGGACCTTGGCTTTAACAGACACTGACCTGTTTGGATTAGGTTCATATATTACCGACTCGGGTACTTTCAAGTAAAAATAATGGACTCGGGTCCATTAAGGTAAAAAAATTATGGTCTCTGGTCCATTCGTATCCAATTTATCATAAATAATTACACTAATATCCTGTATAATGCCAATTCGTTATTGGGCTCTTTGGTCCTCTCATCAGTTATTTTTTACAAGGCCATGCTTGTTTTCAGTCTCTCCGCCAATGAGAGCGACATACCCATGTACGCTCGCAGCCAGTCAGCGCTCTTCTTATTTAAAAAATTTTCCCAGTAGCATTCAGCTTACTTGCTCATTATATGAATGAGTTCCATATATTATACTGAATATTTATAACCAAAGTTATTTTTTTAACCAAAAACTAAAAAATTAAGAATATCCATAATGCATACAAGTCAGCTGTTCACTTGCACCTGGCAGTACAGCAGTCATTATTAACCCCCCCCCCCCCCCACCAGTACCGTACATGTTACTAACGTGTAGAGCAACTTTGTTTATCTGCTAGCCTGTCACTCTATCACTGGATCCAGTTTAAACATGTTTTATCCTGTAAACACCAGCTGGTGATGGGGAATGTTAGTGGTGATGATTAGTGTTGGTGGCAAGTGGTGGTGGTGAGTGTTGTTAGAGTGTATTCTTGGTGGTGGGGGGGAGTGTTGGTGGTGGGGAGTGTTGGTGGGGGGGAGTGTTGGTGGTGGGGAGTGTTGGTGGTGGTGGGGAGTGGTGGGGGGAGTGGTGGTGGGGAGTGTTGGTGGTGGTGGGGAGTGTTGGTGGTGGTGGTGGTGGTGGGGAGTGTTGGTGGTGGTGGGGAATGATGGTGGTGGTGGTGAGTGTTGATGGTGGTGGTGGGGAGTGGTGGTGGTGGTAGTGGGGAGTGGTGGTGGTGGTAGTGGTGAGTGGTGGTGGTAGTGGGGAGTGTTGGTGGAGTGTGTTGTTGGTGGTGGGGAGTGTTGGTGGTGGGGTGTTAGTAGTGAAAAGTGACTCACATAGTCACTTTGGACTATATGTTGATATATAACAGACAGAGTCCGTTATTATTCCAAATGTGGATATAACGGACTTTTAGCTTTAACGGACAGGCCTGCCTCCCCATTAGTCCATTTTATCGGGGATTTACTGTATTTTTTATCAAGAGCAAATACTCGTATACTAATTTACAATTTTAAAAACTAGTGACCAATACTCAAACTACAATCTAATAAATTATTAAATGTTCAATTAAAATTTTATATCAGTAATAAATGCTGAAGAAAATATAAACTCATTTATTTCCATAAATATATACAGTATCACAAGTATTATTCAAATACCTGTATTTGGTTGAGTATTAAAACACTTTGCTCAAAAATTGTGCAAACATTATAAAATAACATTAATAAACGTAATAGCAAGGATGAATGAGTATTTTGTACCTGCAACTTTGAGAGCTCTTCATATTGAAGAAATATAATGTAATGAACTGCTCTGACAGTACAGAAAACAAAAAAATAAGTGCCACCTGCCATTTCCCATTAATGAAAATTGAAGGGATACTGCATTTATTATGGCAAAAAAGAATATGCAG
Source organism: Homarus gammarus (assembly GCA_958450375.1). NCBI lineage: Eukaryota > Metazoa > Arthropoda > Malacostraca > Decapoda > Nephropidae > Homarus > Homarus gammarus. The sequence continues at coordinate 237,763 of CAUDMG010000485.1, read as the reverse complement.
GAATTGTAAAAGGTATACATAATTGTAACCATGAAATTATAGTTAAAATCAACCATAAAAAAGGAGTGGACATTGATATGGTCATTATTTGGTGTTTTCAGTGAATTTTTTTTTCACACACAGCAGAGCTACTTTAAGTATACACATTACACATAAAGCTGTTAAAAGTATATGAAACCATCCTCTCTTTTATGTATACGTACTGTTAAAAATTCTCTAAAATGGATTTCTCCCGTATGCAACCTCGGAACAATATTTTGTGCATGTGTCAAATATAAAATTATTCCCTTATAAGAACACTGATGTAAACAATAGGCCACATGTATTCCCTACATCAGCAAGACCCCATAATCTGGAAAGCCTATATTACAATGGCACAAAATTTCTTTGGAGTGTCCTATCATAAATTTCTAATCTATCCCACGAGTCAGAGAGCTCTCAAGTGTAATCTCAAAATCATTAAGAGCAGACAAAACATTAATGAGATCTCGGACTAGCTGTGGGTCTCTGAGAAAGGAAGAGTCATCATACATATGACTTGTAACTGGAGAGCGTTGAAGGGGTAACAAGATGCGTGGTAAGAGGTGTGCTCTGAAAAGGGAAAATTTAATGCATTAATGCAAGCTAAATTTAATGGTTGCTCCTCGTGTAACGAGGATGGCCGGCCCTAGGGCCACCTAGGCATGAATTTGTTTAAGGTGTAGAAGCTGTCGCCAACACAACAACCACATCCTAAGTTAACGAGTTGCATGACCCAGTGTCAAGGAATAGTCTGAGAAGACCAGACAACTCGCCAACTGCACTGGCTAACCATTACCCCGGAATACGATCCACAAATCGATTAATGTCCAGGTCCCCAATTACTACTGGGTAGACAGAGGGAAATGGCATAAAGAAATTTGCCCATAGTTTCACCCTGCCCAGGGACTGAACCCGGGTCCGCTCGCTTGCAAGCTGACCGTTACACCACAGGTGCTAGCTAGACATTATCAATTAGATCATTTTTTCTTGTAATTTTACTCGAACTTTACTTTAGCTACATGATTTTCCTCTTTGTAGAATGATTCACCCCCTAAATATAGAATTCGGGGGACAATCGAGTCACATCGACCAGAGTGGATAAATCGCCAGAAAAAAATATGGAGCCCCCTGGTGCTTTCCTTTTTGTGTCCTGCCGACAGCCAGCCCCACACGTTGTAACACATGGATAGTTGTCGTTTTACTTAAGAGCAAAACTGACCATACTGACATTTTCATATGAGGTTTCCCTATTCTTTTGTGAATAAATCTTAATTTTGACCATGGTGGCACTTGTCCACTATCATTATTTGCACCTCAATTGTGAATGGTAATTCTATTATGTGTCTAATGAGAACCCAGGGATCTAAAAAAAAGAACGAGTTAGTTTTGTGGGCAGATTGCTCAGGCGAGGAAGCCATTACTAAGCTTGTGTTTTATATAATGATTTTTAATAGTTTTCAGCACAAAAGTAATTGGTAGATGTTTTTCCTGGTAATTAAGTATTTTAGTGATGATCACAGTCAACCAACTGAAACCATGGCATTAAGATGAATCCTACAATGAAGTATTTAAAATAGCACAAGATAAAGCAGATTCACTTGCCATCAATCCAAGGATATGCAAACCTCCCAAGAGACTGACAGGCAAAGGAGAGCTACATTACTCTGTTACAGTAAGAGACCAGTACAAAAGCCAGTACTTTGAGTATGTGGACACTGTCATACAACAGTTGAACACAAGATTGTATTCTGAAAACTGATCTGAAGTGCTACACTGCACTGGAAACCATGATCATCACTGGAAAAACTGATGAGGTTACCAAGCTGTATTCAGAGCTTAATTGAGACAACTTAAGTTTCAACTCCCCATGTTCAAGAGCACAACCGGGGCAGCCTCACTCAACAAGGCAGAGGAGGCATATCATGGTATGGATTCAGCATGCAAACACTTTTCTTTGTCTGCCCTGTATCAAGCTACGAATGTGAGTGTAGCTTGTCTGTTTTACATCGCCAGAAAATATGGCCAAAGGCATCTGAATCACGATGCAGTATGTCATATTCATAAGCAGGACCTAGACAAGCCAATGTGAATGTGCAAAAGTTGGCCACAGAATTTGCAGGCAGATCAGTTCAAATATGATTTGTGTTTGGTAACACTGGTAGTATGTGAAGTGTTTGTTTTTATTCACAGAAAATTTCTTGGATACGTATTATTGTGTTACAACTGCAAAAAATAAAAAGTATAAATGCCTTCTTTCTTTTCACAGCATAATAAACATGCTTGAAGAAATCTAGTTTTATAGTTACAGAATATATTCATAGATATATATACTTTATTTACAAGTCTTCGCAGTCATTCTCCCCCCCCCCCCCCTAAATTCACAAAAATTCTATGCAACTGCTACAAGTACTGTAATCCAATTAACAGTTTCTGTCAGCATGACTGCTGACATGAGAAGAAAATAACAAGCTAGAATATTTAGACTTACCTGGCTGCAAGACAAACAAATAACTGGAATTTGTCATCTTTGCCAAGATGTGTGGAGGAAGCATTGATACGAGACACCAGAGACACAAACTCGGCCATGCTTGCTAATCCATGATCCCGACTATCTCTTGCAATACCAGTCAATTGTTCTCTTTCCATTTCTTCACGCAAGACCACTTCAAAATGTTGTTGTACTCTTTCTGTTAATTAAGACATCATTATGGTGAATAACCCCAGTGTTCAATACATGTATAAACTTTAACATTTCTTTTTAACAACCCTTCCTTCTTTCTCCAATAAGAAGGTTGGAAATAAAAGTTTTTCTAAAGTGAAAATGGCTATAATTTAAACACTACATAGTCTACCAACATGTTAAACAATCTATCCTATTACAATAAAATATTTAATCCAAAGATTAATGAGTTACCAAGGGTGTCCAAAGGGTTACTCCTCGGTGCCTTAAGTGACCAAATGTCAGTACAGTATTGGGTGTCTCGGGTATAAATATTCTCACAGCCCCACATATTTTTCTGTCTTGCATTACTCTATTATGAACTCCTACTTTTCTAGTTCTATTTTTGTTAAGCACAGTTCCCAAATACCAGTATCTCGGTTAATGCAAAATTATCAGACACCCAAACTTTAATATTAACAAATAACTTTACAACAATCAATTAGAAAATATATATTTTAACTTCTCTGCTGCAACATTATATAAAAAAGGGTCCCAGAGGCTATAGGAGCAATGTAGATACAGCACACCGTATACAATAACTGACTTCCCAGCTAAGTGAACAAGGAATGCCCTACATATGAATGTGAAACCCCGTAGAGAGGAGTTGAGGGCTTGCAACCACTCAGACACTGGACCCCTCTATTACTCTATTATTTCTTTTACTCGATATATGATCTGTTCCAGTTACTAATATGTACAGGAAGTTGTTCGTGGTACAATTACAATATTTTTTTTTTCAAATACCTGTATGGTTTTCTGTCATGGTAGAAACAATATTGTACTTACCAAAATAGTCCCAGAGATATAGGTTCTTGCCAAAAAAACGCGTGGATTTAAAGCCATAAGAGAAGACTTGTTCAAGGCAACAGACGAGGCCAAAGTCTCCACACAGCAGGAGTGTTAGGCTCCCCCGTTCCTTCTCTGGCTTGTAGAAGTACTTCACCAAACTATTGACAGAGTCACCTGTTGAAACAATAAATGATTATTCTACAATAAAATATGAAACCAAACTAATGTATTGCCTAATACTGTGATTGGTTGGCAGTTTGATTAAAGGAACAAAATGAGCTAAAAATTAGGTATAGTATTATTTTTACTGGGTGCCTGCTAGAAATTCACTATACAGTACTTCCATAATTTAATTTAGAAAGTACAGTAACTGTTACCCATTTATTTAAAGTTTCGATCTCGGTTGCTTTGTCTACTTCACACGTTGCATTCCTTTTTAAATTTTTGGTGTACTTGTGCATGCACAGTTTCATCAAACTCTGCAGGAGTGTACATTAACAAATACATAGGTAATGTTTATAATCATTTAAGGGTATGACATACCAAGGTGTTGTTGTATATCAGGAACTGTAAGTCTCAGATCTGCACGTCTTGGACCGGGAACATTTGGGGATCTGCATCGTGGAGGTGTTCGACATGATTCTACCAAATCGTCTGAAGTAATATGGGACGGAACCAACTCTCCAACAAGAATTCGTTCTAAAGACCCATCATCGATTCCACGACCGAGCCAACGTCCACAAGGGAACCTAGTGAAAAACATAACAGGTTTTGTATAGACATAAAGTAGCTAAAAACTCCTACTTATAATAACAGTAAAGTACTATTTTACCCCCACATTTATAACCAGGTGAAGTATGTACTGTTTCTTTAAAGTGCAGTACTTACACCACTTGTGAACTTCCTAGTACAGTATCAGACAATGGACAAGGTTAAAAATATTTACTACTGAATTTTGCATGTTTTGACATATTTTGTCCCTTGACATATATTTAGGATGAATGAACAGGCAACAGCAGAAGTTCATCCAAGCCAAAGTGCATGATATGAGGCAGGTGACCTGGCAACACAGTATGGGGATGAGTCGACAGATATGCTTTAACCCCTGGGCTTCTGACTATATATGCAGGTATATTCGGGAACATTAAAGAACAAATATAAGGCAATTCTAGTCCTATAAACTAGCCCTGCAGGATATAAGCAGGAAATGAATACATGCCCTAAACACAAGTTGGCAACTTTTACGGCAGAAGGGATGTTTATGCTAGGGATGGGGTGGCAACCCTGGCTGGCTCTCTCGAGAGGGCAGTTCAAAAGATGTCGAAGTCTTTAAACTGCTAGGGGAACATATGAGCATGGAGGTGGAGGAGACTGCAGTGGGAGCGGGTAAACAAAGTGAAAGGTTGCAGGGAAACAGTGTTAGGAATGATGACAAAACTAAATTAGGCAGGGAGTTAAAACCTAAACGCGTCAAAGAGAGGACAGGGCATCGGTATGTACCGAAAAAATAGATATACCAATAGCATTCACCAAAACATGGATAAACTTAGACTCACGTGAGTTACCTGCCGAATACCAAATTGCAGGTTACAAATTATTCCATACCGATAGGCAGATTAGGAAAGGAGGCGGTATAGCAATCTACAGTATGTCAGGGATAATCTGAAGTGTGAAAAAATAAGGAAATAAAAACTGAATTGAATACAGAAGCAATTTGGATATAATTAATTGATGGTAAGGAAAAATTAAACGCAGGAGTAATATATATACCTCCTAATCTTGATAGAGTTAATGAGCAACTTATATGGGATGAAATACACAGGGCTTCCAGGCATAGCAATGTCTGTATAGTAGGCGACTTTAACTTTAGCCAAATAGATTGGATCGACCTTACAGGGAATTCAGAATCAGATGATTTTCTTGAAACAGTTCAGGACTGTTTCCCAAGTCAACATATAACCGAACCCACCCGGGTTAATAATATACTCGATTTAGTTCTGTCGAACAGAGAAAACCTCATTAGTAATGTCGAGGTAGGGAATGAACTTGCCAACAGCGATCAGAAAGAAATAATATTTCAATTGAAATTTAATGGCAGTCGCAAGGAAAATTCCATTAAAGTCCCAGATTTCAGAAGGGCAAACTTTGATAGGTTGAAAAGGCAGCTGAGAGAAGGGGTATCACATTTGGGGATGGATTACATGACCTCACACAATGTACCCACAGAGGGCAAGCTCACTTTATCTGGAGACCTGACAACAATATCCTCACAAAATATGACGGTTGAGGATTACCTGATCACGAGATCTGCGATTGACGAGTTCTACAACAATTTAAATAATGAGTTACTTAATGCACAAAGGCAGAACATACCATACAGAAAACTCAGATCAGACAACAATGACCCTAAATGGATAAATAATTTTTTAAAGAATATTATTGGACAAAGGAAGGCTATAGGTAGAAGAATAAATCGTGGTGAAGTTTAACTCCGACATTATTATAAGGTATTGGCCGGTAGGATTAAGACCGCGATAAGAAAAGCAAAGAGGAATAATGAACTGAAGGTAGCAAGGGAGGCAAAGTCAAACCTCAAGGGATTCTTTCAAATGTCTCAAACTAAAACACGAGAAAAGATTGGACCAATACAATCAGATGATGGAGAAATGAGCAAAAATCTGAATAAAATATTTTTCAACAGTTTTCACCACCGAAAATTTAAACATGATACCCGAGAAAGTGAAGAAAATAGATTAAGTGAGATAGTAATGACTAGTAAAGATGTTAGTAAGCAAACAGATAAACTAAAGCCGAATAAGTCCCCAGGCCCCGATGAGATATTTGCCAAAGTATTAAAGGAATGTAAGGAAGAGCTTAGTCTGCCCTTAGCAAATTTGTTTAACCTGTCCTTAAAAATGGGTGTAGTACCAGAATCCTGGAGGATAGCAAACGTAATACCGATTTTCAAGAAAGGAGATAGAACGCTGTCCTTTAACTCCCGTCCAATCAGCTAAACATCAATTGTAGGCTAATTACTGGAAGCAATAATTTCAAACTCTATTCGAAATCACCTGGAGATGCACAAGTTGATCAATGATTCCCAACATGGCTTCACAAGTGGGCATTCATATCTAACTAATCTATTAACATTCTTTTCAGCTGTTTTCGAATCAGCGGACGAGGGGCACGACTATGATGTGGAATTTCTTGAATTTAGTAAAGCCTTTGACAGAGTCCCCCACGAAAGACTACCGTAATACAAAAAGTGGAGGCTTGTAGCATTGGAGGAGATATTCTAAAATGGATTAGTGTGTGGTTACAGGACAGGAAACAGCGAGTGAGCATTAACGGCACTAAATCCGATTGGAGTAACATCACTAGTAGAGTACCCCAAGGCTCAGTACTTGGACCATTAATATTTATTATATACATAAACGACATAGATATCAGCGTAGACAGCAACATAAGTAAATTTGCTGACGACACTAAAATAGGGCGTATAATTAAATCTCTGCAAAACTACAGGAAGATCTAAACAAATTTTTCGAATGGTCTGAAAAATGGCAGATGAAATTCAACGTGGACAAATGTAAAGTACTTAGTCTAGGAGATGTAAACAGGGAAACCAGATGAACAATATAGAGATATTCGAATATGAGAAAAATTAGGAGTAATGAGAAGTAGGAATCTTAAGCCAAATAAACAAGATGTGTTTATTCAAAAAAAAGGCTAATAAAGTACTGTACTTGGGTTCATACAAAGGAGTGTTAGTTACAAGAATAGAGAGGTCATCATGAAACTGTATATTGCGCTTGTGAGACCTCACTTGGATTATGCAGTTCAATTCTGGTCATCGTATTACAGAAAGGATATAGAATCCCTAGAAAGAATTCAGAAGAGAATGACAAGACTAATCCCGGGCATTAGGAACCTTGAGTACTGAGACAGGTTAAAGCATCTTAATTTGCATTCCCTCGAGAGACGTAGAGTGAGGGGCGATATGATAGAGGTGTATAAATGGAAGTCAGGGCTAAACAAAGGTACTCAAACTATCCAACCAGGAACGAACTTGCAACAATGGCTTTAAATTAGACAAATTTAGATTTAGGTGCGAGATAGGTGAACATTGGTTCAGAAATAGAGTAGTGGATGAATGGAACAAGTTACCAAACATCATCATTAACTTGAATATGCTGGATAGCTTCAAACATAGATTGGATGGATATATGGGCAATAGGGGTTGGGTGTAAATGGGACTGCCCAATATGGGCCAATAGGCCTGCTGCAGTTTCCTCCATTCTTATGTAGTGTATCACAATAATAGACATGTACTTGGGGGATGGGGGTAGAAACACATGGTGAAGGGAGTGAAGTCCAAGGGCGAGAATCCTACATCACAAAAGCCGAAAAGCTACTGAGAAGAGACTGGGAGGCTCTCATACCCACTTGGCAACATAATCTAGCCAGGCCCACCTTTTTTATTAAAATAAGGACACAAAAGACCAAAAAGTCATATGATGTGACTGGAAGACTAGTGGGTTAAATGGCAAGCTATCTAAGATTTATGATTGGAAATCGTCCGAGAATATATTCTTGTACAGTATATAACTGAATTAGTTATCAATGTATAAAATGTGGAAAAACAATGTTATTGACAAATATATGAGTAACTGATAATGTGAACACTGCAGCCATATTATGTGTTCTGACTCGGTTACTCTCAAGACATTATGGATAGGCAAAAATGCCTTGTATACAGTAAACATAAAATGTTTTAAAACGTGATTTGAAATGATTTAATTAATGTACAGCTGTAACTACAAATTTTCATGAACCAACCTTTGTGAATCGGGGATGGCTTCCTTCTGTCTTAAATTCAGTGTGACAGTTTCAGTGTTCTGGTGTTACAGACTTCAAATGTCTGAGACCTTACCAAATTAAAATTTTCATTTAATTACTATCATTGTCTCTGGTTGATTTACTGAAATCATGACATCATTGCTTTAAACACAATTGGCATTTGGCGCCATGAATTTAAAGTTGTGTGCTAAGAATGGAAAGTTGATTAGTAGACACTCTAGAGTGAGATACAGGCTGGTGGAGCCTCAAATCAATTTTGGTATCATCATCTTTGAATGATTTGGCATTATTTATGCCTCACCCATCCCCTCTCCTATCCTCAGTGGCTGCTAACCCACACCTATGTCACCACAGCCTGGCACACAGCCTATGTAAAGGTTTACCAACCACTTAACACCACAAAACCCACTACTGCACCACAACAAGCACCTTGTACATCACAATAATAATCAGGGCTCGGTAGTTGCCACATTCTAATGATTGGGGAAGCATCCTCATCATGTCACACTGTCACAAAAATTGAAGCGATTGCTGCTGGTACAAGAATGAAATAAAGTGTCCCATTTGAGAAGAAAAAAATAAAATTCCATGCAGATGCAAACCCTGCTTGTGAACTATTACCATACTGGTAAATACTGTATCAAAATAGTGATGCTTTTACTGTAATTTAATGTAGTCATTATTGAACATCCTCATGTAATTTTTGAACCACTCAAAAACCCCATAAGTTACTGTGCAAATCCACAAACTCATTGTCAAACTGTATTGAGGACACACAGAGAAGACCAAAAACAATATTCTGTACCTCAATTGTGGACTGGGCAGTGGGCATTTAATATTTTAATTTGTCTTTGCACTACCTTCAGTGTAAGTCTATACAGTATTGTAGTTGAATCTTCTCTGTATGTCAACTTGCATTTAACTTACTTCCAGGTGTGTCCGGTGACTTCATTCCTGACCAGCACGTGTTCCACCATCCATTTTGGAGACATGCCTGTATTGTCATGGCCAATCCTTAATGTTGTCAATAAGCCCAGATTTTTGTGCTGTACAAAGATGAATACTTAGTTTGAGAATATATATATATATATATATATATATATATATATATATATATATATATATATATATATATATATATATATATATATATATATATATATATATATATATGCTGATAACCACATGATCACTGTTAACAAAAGTATGCCCCTGGTGACGTAATACAGACTACAGTAAATTTTAATAACAATATCAGTGACTGATATGTTTGTAAAAAAATTTGTGTTCTGTACTAATTCACTTACCCACAGACCAACAAAAGTAGATTCAGTTTAAGTTTATACATGACAGATGTGTTTAGAACAAAAAATACAGTAATATGATTACACTATAAAAAGAAAAAATCATAACATATCTTTATATACATAATAATGTAGCCCTACCTGAAAGACGAGTTCGACCTGGCTTCTTGGAACAGGAATGTTAGAAGTTTGACCAAGAGTACCGCCAAGGCTGACCCAGGCATTAGCCGAGGTACTCGCTCCACTCAACTTACGTGAAGGAAATACTACCACTCGATATGGCACAACTGAAACACACAAGGATAAATATTATTCAACTTCAAACTTGTGTTAGCCCACTGTGAAGCCACATTATTTATAATATTTTGGTGATATGAAGCAGCAAACCAAATATCACTTGATCCACTAAGAACTTTCCAAGTTAATGGATGGACAAAAATTTCATAAACGGCCAAACAGATAGATGGATGAATGGAAGGAAGGTCAGTGGTACAGATTAACCCAATCCTACTCAATATTCCATCAACTGGCAATCCCCAATTATTGGCAGTGTTTTAGAAAATGCATTGTCAGGCAACCTCCACATTGATGGCATGTTCAACCACCATGTAGTTTTCTAGCTGGCCACAGGAAAAAGAGTTGTACAGTAATAACTCATATACTGTATTTAAATCACTTATTTTTATTTGCTCTCAGAACAAATAATACAAGGCACAGTATTTTTAATAAATAAACTAAATGAATAAATTTTTTTTAAACTTCAATTTTACATAAAGGGGTCTTACAGGTGCAACTCGGTGCTGCCAGATAGCTGAACATTTATTTTTAAATTCTCCACTTCCACCATTTATCAGCTTGCCAGCCATAAAAGAGGCCAGTCTATCAGTATTCTTTGTTATGACCTTCATGTCCAGTTTTAGTACATGAGGAAACCAGAATACAGTACCTGGTGAAAATCAGTATAACACCCTTCTCACACCCATACTGGGGATTGAACCCACAATGCAGTGGGTCAAGTGCAGTCCTGCTGCTGGTGCTGTGTGTTTATAGGTAATAAATTATTATTTTACCCCAAATTTGCAGCAAATATAGTGTTTCTAAGCACTTCTCTTGTGCTGAGGACCAGTCCGTCAATGTCACTGTCACTGTGCTAAAGCTCACACACGAGCTATCATTTCTAAATTTACTTAATAAATCTACTTGCTCTTCAATCTCACCCCCATTCTCTGATTCCCATATTATTTTACTTATTTTTCTGCGCGTCAAGGCTGTAATACTGTGGCAAAAGGTCTTTCTGTCCGATGCATCACTGGAAATGCCAGATACTTCCTCCTTAACAACAAAACATGCTACTGGTGCAAGGAGGTACCACCAACCCAGGGAGGAAAAAGTTGACACAAGTAGAAATCAGGCACCAAACTTAAAAATTATTTTGTGGTCAGCTGAGGTGCCTTAAAAAGTGAGTGATGAAGGAACGTAGACCTACAATCAATGTTCTGTAATTTGAGGTTGTAAGATAAACCTTTACTATCATACCTCTTATTACAGATGAGATGCATTCTTAAAGCTGGTCTGCTAAGCCAAATATTCATTAAAAGAGGCTATTATAATATGGTGCTCATGGAGATGGGCACTTGCTAATGGCAAAATTAGTCATAATGATAAATACCCGGTAAATCCCTTTAAATACTATTTTTTTCTTATAGAGTGAATAAATAATGATTCAATGTGCCAAAATAGGTCTTAAACATTAGAAAAAAGTTGGTTACTTAGAAATACAAGTGATTTTCCACCACTGTCTCCGTACGAAAAGTAAACAATAAGCGGCAAGCAAACGGCTCCAGCGCAATGATGATAATACAATAAATATGGCTGTCAAGAGGTGACAATGCTTAAATTTTACATTTAAATGAACACTTCGTAAACATAAATTATTAATGAAACTTAATTTAATAGCACTCGCAAGTTAATTTTTTCAGAGCTTGTTGTGTGGTTTACCACAGACAAATACTCCCTGTCTCAACTCTTTGTATTACATTCATTTTCAGGTCCATACTAATGACTTTCCTGGGCACCTAGGCTGGTTTACCAACACATTCACTTGCAGGCCATTTCCCAGACATAATGGGCAGAAAATATCCACAGATAGCAAAAATATGAAGACTTACCATGATACAACAGACAAATCTTGGCTGGCTACTGTATACATTTTGAGATGATCACTTATTGGCTTAGACTCTAAGCCTTAGCGGATGTAAACAACAACGATGGCAGCGGAATTTATAGTTTGTTCTTTTTCACTAATGTCAGATTGATTTTTTTTTCTAATGAAACTATAATTACTATTATCCATAGCATTATGGGGCAATGGGCCCCATTATCAACCTACTGTATTATTTAATGGGAATTTCTATTATTCAGCATGGATGGCCCTGGTCCCAAGGTTCTTGGATAAGAGAGGGTCAATCTGTACCCCTATAAGCCACCTATAATCTACTGTAAGGCAGAAGCACGAGAATAGATAAATACAATACACTACATAAATCGCATTTCTTTTGAAAGTTAGTGAACACTTACTTGTGGATGCATAAGTGTTTGTGAAGCAGAAGTAGTCAACAGCATTCAGAGAGAGCAAATAGGACAAGAACTGTTCCTTCTCATCATCACAACGGAGGAAGGCATAGCGCTTGTATAAACTTCTTAGTAACTCAGAATCGCCCAAGAGAGTTGTCAGATGTTTAGATAGAACCTTCTTCTCCAAGGAGAGTCTCACCCAGGCCCGTGCATACCCAATTTGTGTCTTGATTTCTGTCATTGCCAGCACATTACGCATATCAAAAGTAACTGATATAGGGAGTGGACGTAAGGTAGGAACACCAGGGTCAGATGGACGTGATCGGCGGTCAATGCTACGGTCACTGGGCCACCGTTCTTGTAGAGATTTTTTTCGCAGACTATTTGTATTGCTTGGAGACTTTGTTGGTGAAGCTGGTGCACTTTCAGTCTCCAGAGCCATTGTTGAGAGGTCTAAAACAGGACAACACTTTACTGTCGAGGACTATGGAGCCACCATATACAAATATGAATATAATTTATCAATAAAAAAACCAGGGATTGAATTTAGTTATCCAAACAAAACTTTTCCAAGTGAAACACCTTTCTTGTTCCAAGTAAAAAGTAGGAAAGTATGTACAGTACAGTTGTGGACAAAATTTCCTAGACACTTGGCAGTATCTAGCATTTAAGGATCATTAAGTGAAGGAGATTGGAATTTTAATACACGAGTAGTTCTCTGATTTTTCTTTGTGCTATAGATTTGGGTTTTTTTTATTATCTTTTTATTACCATTTTGTATGCCCAACAAAATATGTGATGAAAAGCAATAAGCCAATCATATACAGTATATATGACCCAGAAGTTGATGCCAGATACTGCCATTTGTTCAGGGAATTTTGTCTGCAACTGTACCATTGATAAACTTTTCTTTAAAAAATTAATACAGTAAAAGAAATAATGATAATCTCACCATTAAATGTATAATATTGTCTTTAATATCCATAAACATGAATAATTTTAGGGATATCGTGCATTATTTAAATGAGATAATCTTGACCATTAATGAAGCAGTATAATATTCACACAACAAGCAGAATTAAAACATGCTGAGGAAGTTAAAAATCACCAAAGCCACTTACCAAAATTATTTGCTAACTGGGAAGCCAGAAACCCAAGACCACTAATGTTACCCGTTTTAAGGGATAAGACAATCTCCGACAATGGTGACAAACTGCTAATCTTTGGTGTGGTATTTTGAGGAACTGAAAAACAATTGTGAACCCTTCTGAGCGTGATGTACACACTCAAACAATGCCTTCCTTGTTGTGTTAGTGGAAACTGCAGGCACTTTTACCATGTTAAATAGTTCAAAAACTATGAATATTTACTGAAGTTAATAGAGGCTTTGTTAGTCCAGTACAGTAGTTAGAGGGAAAAATAGCAGGCAATGAATGGAGAAGTCCCATTATAGCCCAAAGGTATGGAGGCATTCTTCAAGCCTTTATTCTACCGATGTATGTCAGAGCAAGGCAGATTTTCAAATGGACCATAAAGAAATGTCCATAAGTTGCACTATAATCTAAAATACTTTAGATTGTAAAAACAAATGAGGCAGCATTAGTGGTCAGAGTCTGGTGAAAGGAGAAAAATTAGAAGGGAATTTCCACTTGCATACTTACACTCTTGAAGGTTCACGTCACAAACATGCACTAACATATACAGGAAAAGGAAAGCTGAATACCTGTGATGCTTTTCTACAGATTAATGTAAAGCCAGAAGGTGAAGACTAACTTCAAGAATGATTAATGTATACAGTACTCTTTGTCAAGCAAATAGCCAAAGCAGAGCCATATTAAAAAAATATATATTTATATGAATATCTATAGAAGCATGAATAAATCAACTTTATCTGGAAACTACATAATGTACACCATCTGTCATTTCATACCTACTTAAATCACTGATATCTGAACTTCTTTAAGAGCATTCAGTTACTATACTCACTCTCAGGTTGATGAAAAGACAGTAATACAGTACAGCCACTCTTTGACTTAACTTACGACCACCCGGGCATACGACCGCCTCAGTCATACCAAAAAATTTTGAAATTACATATTTTCGAGTCCCGACGTTAGTGATTGCGCTGTGTACTGACCAAAAATTTTTTGGTAATTCCTTTTAAAATGGCTGGCATGCTTAAAAGTGAGTTTTGTAAAGCTGAGAAGAAAAAGAGACACCCATTTTAGATTTTCAATGCATTATTTAAGCGTTTTCGACTTACGACCAATTCGACTTATGACCTGGATTTGGGTCCCTAAACCTGTCGTAAGTCGATGAGTGGCTGTACTTCTTTATTATATACTGTATGTGCATTTATTCTTAATCATTCAAGGGTATGTCCAATACAGCATTACTATAAAATACTGTAAAAAAAAAATATATATATATATATACACACACAGTACGCCCCCCAAGTTCGCAGATTTTTACTTCACGGTTCTCGGTTATTCGCGGATGACACCCTGGATGTACCCAAGAATGTCTGAGGGTAGTTTTGAAGTTGCCGTCATTTTTGCGGCTGGAACAGGGAGCCATTCGTTCTAGAGACAGTAATTTCCTTTACCTGTATTGTAAATTTGTGTGTGTGTAAATACACACACAAAACATATACAAATAAATAATAATGGAAAAAATACTCACAAATAATCAGAAACAAATTTAATAAAAATGTACTATATTAATAGAGCATGGACTTGAGGGTAGACTCACATTTTAAAGAAATTTGTTTCCAATTATTTTCATTTTTGTGTTTTGTGTGTATCAACACACACAAATACAATACTACAGGTAAAATAAATAATTGTCCTAAGGGCAAACACTTAAAGGGAATAAACATTTATTTGTACAAAAGTACAAAATTTACCCCCAACACATACATTATACTCCTACACCTATTTGTTCTTATTTTTATCTTTATAGTACTGTACAGTATGCAGTTTTCACTATTTTTATAAGACAAATTATGTGATTACTTACATATAACACTTTACAGTAAATAACAATCATCTCGGTGAGAACAATTGTTGACAACCAGACTTATATGTCTGATTTTCAACCCAGAGAGTTCTGTTTC
Organism: Homarus gammarus; assembly: GCA_958450375.1. Lineage (NCBI taxonomy): Eukaryota > Metazoa > Arthropoda > Malacostraca > Decapoda > Nephropidae > Homarus > Homarus gammarus. Next base: position 222,378 of record CAUDMG010000485.1, on the reverse strand, counting down.
ATATTTTGTTTTAATTGTTGATGTAACAGTGTTTTAATAACCTTGTTATACATTTAAAGACCTTGGTTGTTGAAGTGCAGTAACAACATAACTGATTTTCTTTAAACAGTTTAGATAAGCAGTTATCCCCCCCCCCCCCCATATATTCGCATTTTTTGAACTGGGGTCTGCCCTAATTTGTCCGATTTATTGAGGGTTTACTGTATATATATATATGTATATATATATGTATATATATATATATATATATATATATATATATATATATATATATATATATATATATATATATATACAGTGCTATACAGTATATTGTGTTTCATCAAAAAGACTTTAATCTGACGTATTCAGTACTAAAGAAGTGTCAAAATTACCAGATGCTATAACCCATTTTCTAACTATCCCTTTAACAGGATATCGATTAAATAAATTCATTACAATCCTCTGGATATAATGTTAATCACATATTATGATAGGAATGGTTAAATCAAGTTAACAATAAGTTAATTTTTAATGCAGAAAATGAGACATGCTATTAAGAGTAACACATTTAAAAGTATTGTGCCTTGGATGCAACTGGCAACCGAAAAAAGTGTAAATTTAAATAATATATATGAACATCAAATTAATAAGGGTTTTAATAATGCTGTATACAGTATTATTAATTTTCCTTTCTAGTGAATCATCTGCTGCAGTATATATTCTCTGGATATTCATATAAAGATGTTAATTAAAAATACCTTTGAAACTTAAAGAATACTCTGGCTCATTCATGCAATAAAAAAAATTTGACTAGGTGATGTATCAAATGTAACATACAATCAATACGTTTCCTGAGTATACACCAGGCCATGGCTGCTTGACCAAGAGAGAAGGGAGGGTTAGTGGTTAAAAATTTTGCAGGAGTTAGGTTTTAGAGTCCACAAACATATTATTAGTACATATAGTTTTTACATTGAAAAAATTATTAGTATACAGGTACAGCATGTAGTTTTCAGTAATAGTAAATGCATATGTATCATTAACAGTTGAATACATGTATATGAAGTAACAGTCAATACAGTTTTCACTTGAATATATGAATACTGTAATACATATTAGTGGTATACAGTGTAGGGTTTAAATTGCATCATATAATAATGTACAACAGAACCTTGGAAATCCAGATCAGTTATTCAGGAGTACAATATCAGAAAACTAGCACCCTTAGTAAATAAATAAATAAATGCAATAAATAAATAACAATGATAAATAACTTTCAACATCTAGCTGCCCTCACTATTATTGCAAACATCCATCAATGATTTCATGTAACAAAAATTATGCTTAAAATACAGTTTTGAACATTTACCAGGGAAATTTTTCACAATGTCACACACCATCAAAATGAGGGGACACAACATTAAGCTTGCCAAGATGTCATGCATGACAAATATAAAGAAATACTTCAAACAGAGGGTGGTAGATTGAAGTAAGACTGAAGAAAATATTGAAAGAAAACAATGAATTACAATTGAAGTTATTATTCTATGTCTGACTTAAGAAAATAATAGATGTATGGGTCAAGCAAACAATGAATGTGTGATTTGAGGAAATAGTGTATTCTGTATGTGTCATATGGAAAGGTTCCCCATATGGGTGAGCCTGTGGAGGTATTTTTGTAAGTTAAACATTTAATGGCTATCACAGTATCAGTGGTTCTGACAACTTATGATCAGCTACTGACCTGGTGAGAGGAAGTTGGGGTTCACAGGTTTGGAAGAGTCATTACACTCCTCTAACTCCTGGAAGTTGAGCAAGTGAGACCACAGGGCCGATTTACCCTGTGGAAAAAAGATAATTATGATGAAAACAGAACTTTACATTATGGTTAACTGCATCATATAGTTTGTGTAACTAGTATTTATTAAAAAATAAGGATCCCATAAGCCTGACAGTCCAGCGAGTTAAGTCTCTTATGACACATCGAATACTATGCATACAAAACATAAGGAGACAGTGTGGCCAACACTGCACTGGATCACCCTCACTTTCCGATTGGTAAAGTTAAGAAACAAATCAGTCATGTCAACTGTGGGGGAACGTGTGCAAACCACAGACACTTTGGAAAGGAGACGAACACTGTCTCCACTGTACTGCTATACCTCAACATTTCTTTAAGAATCTGTACTATAACCAACAGGCATATGTGGACAAAAATACTGATAATCTAAAAAATTATTTAGGAGAAAATATAAAACTATTGTACTGTATACTGAAAGAGCAGATAAAGGGTAATAAATACAGCAATAAAAGTTACATTATGAAGATTATGTAAACTTGGTACAGAGCAGTAATGCAAATACTATACTACAGTATATGAACTTTCCAAAATGTAAAATACAGTATAGTACCTACTTATAATTCTTTATGAAAACAAGTTTGGAATCAGTACATTTTTAACCATTTGTTCATATAGTTTGAAATGTCTTTAACACTTCTGTTAGTATCATTTACATAAAAAAATCTAACTAATAATCTAACTCAAAATACTACTTTACCTGTTTGCTTTGAAGTCCATGCGCCCAAACACGTTCAAGAAGGTCACACAATGAGGCGATAAGTGTGTTCTCCTCCACACCCACCAAACTACCCTCTCCATGACCAAGCTCTACTGCCTCTGACCCCATCTTCTCAACCAACATTCGTTTGGTACGAGTTTTGCATTCCTATGGAAAATATAAATTTGAATATTCTTGTCTACAAAGTTCCTGGTATAGAATTTGTAAAATATATTAAGAGATAAATTTTTCTTCCAAATCCTTAACATGTGACTGGCTATTAAGTCTCTTGAAACATGACAGAACTTCAAGAACAGTATTAGAAACTAGTGTTTTCTTAAATACATGTACAGTGCAGTATTACATTAAAGTATCATGGTACTGTAACTTGTTGCTCAACTGTTTTTCTCCATCTTTGACCTTATTTGCCTCTCCAATTTATATCAACTTCATTACTCTTCATAAATATTTTTTACAAAACCTATCACAAAAATATTTCCTCCCATTTCATTTGTAAATAACTAAATCCTTCATAACAATAAGAACTCTCCTCTTTATAAAACAGGGCATTATATTACATATCACATCAACATGACAAATGAATACACAGGACATTCTTTTTGTAAACATGGGCACATCTACATTAGTGCAGTCTCACTGCCCAAAAAATCTGTCTGTGTATATGCATACATGCATGGGTGGGTGTGTGGGTGTAAATTTAAGAAAGATTTCTGTGCAAGCATTAATATTTTCAGTCACTTAGTGCTTACAATATTCATTTATTCACGACTGTGCTAGCTTACAAAAGAAATTATGAAACAAGAAAATTATGGGGTTATTGGGAGCTGTGTGTGTGTTTACCAGCTTTAATCACAGAAAGCCTTTAATGTTATGATCAATTTATCAACTACTAAATAATTTTAAGCTGAATATTAAATTTGAAAGATACTACCCAGGGCTATATAGTACTGAACCACAAGATGTAGAGGGTAAAAATTTTCATCGTGGATGGTCCTGGTAGTTGCTGGATGATAAAACTACAGTAAGTTCTCGCTTAATGTCGTCCCACTTAACGTTGTTTCAGTACTACATCACTAAACTTTAGAGACCAAAAATTCGTTTAATGTCCCAGTGATCCAATACTACGTCATTTTGCGTCATCACAGACTACATTTTACGGTCCATCACCCTCTCTTGTCTAGCCGCGCTATGCTCTTTCGGCTTGGCGCAGAGTCTCAGTGACTTGCCACCCTCCTCCTCCTCCGTTTCCACCATACTCCTCCCCTCCCGCCTCCTCTGCTTCACTACCCACCACATATTCGCTCTACCACCTCCGCCCATCAGTGAGTACCAATACAAACTTAGTAGTTGTATATGTGTGCATTATTTTCTATAGGACTGGGACTGATTTTCTTTATATGTAATGTATTTCATGGGGCACAGGGAGGCGTAGGAACATAACTCCCGCATTTTATCTTTATCTATTTCTTATGGGGAAATTAATCTGCTTAACGTCGTTTCGTATAACGTCGCGTTTTTAGGAACGTAACCCCGACGTTAAGCGAGGACTTACTGTATTTTCTACCATTACCAAAACATGATGTATTGTACAGGTACTCACAATTTCAAATTTATATGACCCCTCTAGTGATACCCCCTTGCATAAAAATGAAGGTTTACTGTCATGGTCAGCTGTGCCAACTAATGCAACAAATCTTGTCACAAACATTGGGAAAAGACAGTCATGATATGCATGTTATCTACCAACCTTTAAGAGTTGTTCAACAAATTTCCAATTAGTTTGGGCCATATGTGCAGGTGACATATCTGCCAGCTTTGGTTGTAGTTTGGACTTGGCTTCATGCATCACTCGGTCACGCTGGTCACCTGAGAGTCCAGTGTGTTCTAAATGTCTTTCTTGTCTCTCTCGTCTCCGCCAAGCGTGACAACTCCGCTTTTTGCTTCTTGTGGATAGGGAGAGGTAATTATTTTTACATAAGAAATAGGCTTCAGTATGTAAATAACAACAAGTGAAAATGGGTCCACAGGAATTAGTGCCCATTATGGAAAGTGTAAATACAGCAAATTATATTTTCAAGGAGGCAGAATGGCCAGCACTACACTTTAACTACCTTCACTTCTCCAAGTATATTCAACAGGCAACTGCTATACTGTATACCAGGCATGGGCAACCCATGGCCCGTGGGCTGCATGTGGGCCGGACCGTATGTATGTGTGGCTGGCGGAGTGATTGCGAAATCCTATTTAATGTGGTCCGCAGCCAATTTGTGGTGAGTAAAGCAATATTTATTTAAAGAATAATCTTCACACACAATTCGTTAGTTTCATCACCTAAGAGTAAGTAACTACGAAAATGGAGCAGTGAAATAAGGATGTACAGTCAACAATATAAAAATTTTAACTTGTGTGGGCCAAGTTCGGCGCAGTCTGTTTGATGGATTAGCTGCTAATACAATATTAACATTACTTTTGGGTTAGGTAGGATATAAATTTTTGGGAGTTGGCCCGCAGAAAAATACCCAAATTGTAACGCGGCCCATGACTGAGGAAAGGTTGCCCATGCCTGCTGTATACAATACCCAGTCATTTAAATTATAAGCTATATAATACTGTATAAGAAAATTAAAAGTTCAGAGCATGTACATCATTAATCTATTTATAATAATAATACCCAGAAAAACCTTCTCAGTTACTATAGTACACACTTTCATCCATAATGTACCCAACAGGTATTTAACAATACAGGTATTGTCAGTAAAAGCTTATGACATGACACACTCAGAAAAAAACTAAAGTAAAACACTTTTGTCTTAAGAAAATAGGTGGACAAAGGAATTATTTACTATATAAAGCAAATTATTTATCAAAGATACCAGTACAATATATACTTTAAAATAAAAACATCAACTTACTTGTGAGGTTCCTTATTAAGTGCTATTCTGTCCAATAGAGGGAAATGACCTGGGTTGAACTGAGTACAGGACTCTGCCTGAGGGTCCATGGGTTGTGGGGCTGGTGCTCGGTAATCTATGTGAGACAGACGCTTCTCCAAGATTTGCTCGGTTTCTCTAACGGTTGTGCATGTCTCATATGATGGTGTGCGCACTAAACTATCATCATATCTGTCCCTAGAAATAAGCTTGATGAGTAACTAGAAATGGCTATACATAAATAATATATTTCTCCTATCTTTTGGAAAGTAAATGAAAAGCTAATTATATCTAAATCTTTAAGAAATCTTCTCATGGTATCTGAGGGTCCTTTGTTGATGAGTTCTGCTCAGTTGCAAGAGTCCGTGAAACATGGACAGTTAAAAAGGATAACATACACAGGCTTGAGTGAGGTGAAATGAGATGGCGAGGTGAATGTGCAATGTAACAACGAAAAACTGGAAACCCTGTTCAGAGCCGAGAGACCAGCTGGGTATTTCGATTACAGTACACTATTGGCAAAGTTTTGCATAGAGGCAGGCTGTGATGGTTTGGGCATGTGGAAAAAATGGAAGATACCAATTGGGTAAAGAGATGTACGGTACGAGTCTAAATGTGGAGGGAGGGAGAGCCAGGGGAAGGTTGTAAGAAGATATTTAGAGTTAAGAACCTGTCAACAGAGTCTGCAGCATAGGAGAACTGTCATCTGGTAATAGTGACTAGCCCACACAAGTGTGCAAAATGGCCATAAAATGTTTATAATGAAGATGATGATGATTAGTCAAGTTCTGATATTAGCTTTGGAAAGCTAAATACAGTATTTGAAAATATAATCATATGACAGCATATTTTTTCTGACCCTGTGATAGAAGAACTTGTGTTTCATATTCAAGTTATTAACATCCTACTAATAAAAAAAAAAAACAAGATACCGGTATATACTAAATATTGTACAGTGAACGAAAAAACTCTATCTTGTACAGGTATCTTGAAAAAGTACATGTGGTAATAGCTATTCAGAAAAACCATATGCAGTGAGTAATTAGCATTAGAAAAGTAATCCAGTTAAAATACTATTAAAATTTTGAGATGTCACTTGAACAAGAAATTATACAGATATCAAAATGTGGACAACAGATCCTTAATCAGTATGTTCAGGAGTAAATATAGTACTGAAATTTTGAACAAAATCGGTGATATCAAGATTATGGCCGAAAACACCTTTTCTCTCAGAACTGAAATTTAATGTGTCTAACTACTTAATTACATCCAGAATAACATAAACACTAAAAAGTTACCTTGAAAAACCAGGGTTGGAATGAGTCATTTAGAAAAAAAAAAAAAAAATGCTGTAATGATATTATGCTGGTTTTAATAAGTTTTAAGTACAGTAAAACCTCATTAAGGCATACCCTGCTATGGCGGATATTGCACAAGCCAGACAAAATTATTTGCTCCAAAATAAATAAAAAATTAAAATACAGAACAGTAGGGTTGGGATATATCGCATCTTTTTATAAAGATTTTTTTTATATCGGGGCTACCAAAATTATCGACATTTTCCAATATACTGTAGTACAGTACTTAATGGTACTAAAAGACTAAAATTTTTATCTCTTGAACAAAATATATGATGTCGATACTCAAATTATTCACTGTTTTGCAAGGATTCCAGCAATGCAATTTATATTCTGCTAACTTTAATGTGTGACATTTTATAAGATAAAACTTTTAAGCCTAAAACCACCTTCACCCTTACTGGAAGTCAGAATGGAGTTGATTTGTTATGACATATAAAGGTGATTTAAAACTTATGGGCATAATGTAATTGACATTACTATAAATCATCAAAACCATCTGCAAGTAATAAAAAGAAAGAAAAAAAAAATTAAACCAAGAAAAGGGTTATTTTTTTACTAATTTTTTTAAAATCATTGGTTTAAATTGACCAACCCTGGATTTACTGCACTCTGAGATCTTGTTAATATTAAATTTTTAATTGTTAAAATACACATCTTACCTGAGTAACCTAATGCGTACATCAAATATGCGGAGGTTAGGGTCATGTTTGCCCCAGTTGGATAGGATTTTATGATCAACAAGTGTGGCAAACATCTGTGACTCAATAAAACGTGAGAGGAATGGTAGATGAACTTCTGGTTGATCAGAGAGAAACGTTGCTTTGTCAAAGTTCTGCACTGACTCTCGACAACTCAACCACTGTTCCATGTCAGTTTCCTGTAGTAGTAAGTTAAAGGATTAAAAAACTATTGACATGAAGCAATAAGCTAAGTCATTCACATCTATAAAGACTAAACCAATCTGTAAAATTTGTCACCATATGTCTGAGAAAGATTCCTATACATTTACATTTATTCACAATATTTAGAAAATACGAGGCAACTTTATCTACTGTATGTATAAAAACATATCATTATGGTGCATGTTACAAGAATTCACAGCATGAACAATATACATTTTTTCATCTAAATTTATATCAAGACATTAAGTCCAAGAAAAGATCTTGAACAGCCACTAAATTAGTCATAAGAGACAAATATTAAAATGAATGAAGAAAGGCTGATGGATATGTACACAGATAAGATGTGTGAACATATCAACATCATCTCTGTTATATCCCCCTCAACAGTCTACCTGTAAGTAGTCCCCAACCATCAAAGGTTTACTTAAAAAAATATATATATACAATACTACAGTATATATTTTTTCACATGATTCGAATTACAGATGAAGAATCCAAAGTTATGAAAAATAATACTATCCTTTTAAGAAGTACTGTACTATAATATAATGAAAATATGGTAAAATAATGTTTTCTTTTTTTACTATCAATATGCTTACTTATTTCCCTAACTTGCTTCAATATTATTTAACACCCAAAATGTTATTAAGTGCACAAATAAGCTTTCAGTGTGTTATCATTCTCCTACAATCACCATATAACCTACAACTCACTGGAGACATGCAGACTTGTCTCAATCAGCACTGTCACTCAGCCAGTTGGTTGATTGTCCAACTTTTCATTTACTCTTACATAATATATGGCAAATTAAGTAAAGAAAGTCCATTCTGTATTCTTAAATTTAATTCCTAAATTATGTACAATAAAGGTTTAGAATTATAAGAGAAACTGGAATTTTGAAGTGAACAAAAGTTTGGAAGTGTGTAAATTGCTGGCATCAGCTGATTGACGGCAGCATTCGTGCCACATAAACAAAGCAGTAGGAAATTAGGACGATGCAATATTGTAACTCGTGACGGGTCGAGAATAGTTTTTCGTAGAAATGTATCTTTAATTATAAAAAATAAATCAATGTAATTCAGGTATCCCCCTATTTGCAGTGGGGTTAGGTTCCTAAAAACCCAATGCAGGTCAAAATATCACGAATCGGGATCATTATAGCATGGGGTTGAGTGGGATATGTTCCCAGACAGTCGAACACCACACATGTATCACCGAAAAAAAAAAAATTCCTCCACTAATACTATACCTACAACACAATTAAACAACGCTCACTACATCATTAAGAACAAGCATGGTCGGCATTACATGTCCCCTTTGAGGATAAAGGAACTCTTGATGGTGGAGTGGAGACGTCACTGACTCCCACACAGCCTCTGGGTAGCCTCATGTTGCTTCACATGTCAAGCTTCACCTCCAGAGACATGATTTTCCTGGGTGCCTTGGCCTTCCCAGACATTTTCAAAGTTACACTGCTTATTTCAGTCACAAAAACAGAGCAAAAGAGCACTTGTCACAAAATAAGAGTGAACGATGATAACGCTATAACTGCAGACACTGCTCATATCATGTCTACAATAACAGAGGCAAAACACTTCAGAGTCACCAAAACAAAGTACAGTGTGAGCATTAGTGATGTCCTCTCACTGTATAAATAAAATAAAAAAAGGGGAAAGAGAGAGAGAAACAACACTGATACTGACTGAAAATTTTGAGCTACACGATCACGGCCATGTGTGATCACCATGGATAGGGAGATCGTAGATGAGGGGATACCTGTATTACAGTTATATATCTTTTTAGATGTTGGCTTACGATTTCAGACTGTTCACTCAAATCTCATTTGGTTTCTCATAAGTACTAAATTATTACTGCACTGTACTGTACAGAATGTCTTTCACTTACTATGTTTATTATTGGCTTATAATCATTGTGTACACCAACACTTTTCATTAAAAACGTTTTCTATTATTTTAAGACTTTTTGGGAAGAATTTTTTTGTAGGAATGTATGAATCTCAACTTTCATAATTGGAGCCTATGAAAAAATGTGATTTGATTTACGAAAGGTTTTTATAAATAATTTTGCCTGTACTGTACAAGCAAGTTAGTAATAAAGGAGTAATTTAAGAGGCTCAGTAGATCCAAAGATTAGTAAATGTGTGTGTACCCCAGGTTGGTTGTACACTTCAACAGGGGTACATCAGGGACCCACTGTACATGCACATTGGGAAGCTAAAGAACATTACTCTTCTTAGTAAAATTTAATTCAGAGTACAGTAGTGCCCCTATCAAGATTTAATTGGGATGTTTAAATGTATGGTGAGCAAATAAAAAACTCAAAACCCTACGGTAATCAAATTATACTTGAATGTTACCTTTTTGTTCCAAAAGAAAATTAGAAAAAGCTTCTTACCTGACAATTAGGCTGGATGACAAAATGGTCATAAGCACAGAACATGTGGACAAATCTATTCAGGAAAACCTCCCGAACAGCATTATTGAACTTGAGCTCTTCCATCATCTCACTGTCTCTCTCTCTTTTGATTCTGTCAACTTCATCAGAGTCATACACACCTGGTAATAAAATTTTATTAGTAAGGTTTGATTAAGAATACAGGTACATAAAATAAAAACTAGACCCTCATTCTTAATATCTAATACCTGTAACATACTCTACTGATGTCGAGGATAAAAAACAAAAAAAAAAATGAGAAAAATATATATACTGTATTGTTTATTTCTGTGAGGTACAAGGAGGAATCATCACTTAAGATCTCTGTTATATTACAGCATAAACAGAATCTTCCTTGTTTAACCCAGAATACTATGCCTTAAAGGTGTGCCTCGAAAATGTTATCACAATGGGAATAGGATGACTATGAAAAACTAAGATAACTATAACACCAGTACAGGTGCTGTAACCCCTACTTTTTTTTATAAGAAGCTTACTGCATGATTGTAGCAATTATATACAGAAAATGCTGAGAATTTAACACTACTGAGGTGTAATGGTCAGCAGGCTCACCTCGTAAGTTACTGGTCCAGGGTTCGATCCCCGAGAAGGGTGAAACTATGGGCAAGTTTCTTTACGCCATTTGCCTCTGCCTACCCAGCAGTACCGGTCAATAGGTATCTGGCTGTTAATCAACTTGCAGATTGTTTTCCGGGGTAATAGATTGTCAGTGCAATTGGTAAACTGGCTGGACTTCTCATATTATTCTTTAACACTGGGTCATATAGCTCATTAACTTAAGATGAGGTTGTTTTGTTGACAACGACTTCTACACCTTAAACAAACTCACACTTAGGTGGCCCTAGGGGTGGACAGCCTCAACCTTGAAGGGTAACCATTATTATATTTAAGTAGCCATAGGATAAAACTGCATGCCAACTTACATTTCTATCCATAAAGCCTTTGTCATGTGACTGAACAAATAATTTTGTATAGTACAGAGGGATGACTAAGGCAAAAAAGAACCATAACTATAGCATACTATATATGTACAAAACCTTCGATCAAACTCGGTCTGGACATGAAGCTATATACTGTAAAAATCTCATTTTGATCTGTGAATCCTCTCTCCAGTTATTGCAAAGAAGCTTACTGTACAAGCACACAATTGAATAAATGCCACCAAATGAAGTGAGTGGGAACATAAAAAGTTCCTTTTCACATCATTTGATAAAATGAAACAAATGTACAGTGCCAAAACATAAAAGCATCTTTGCATGATCAATGAAGGGCACTTCTGAATAATTAATAACACTGTAGATCAATTAAATGGGTACATGACTGAGCCTCTTCTTTATCTACCTCTCACAAGGCATTAATTAAAACTGCAAAATAAATTCAAATATTGTTTCAAAGTTTACACGAATAAATATTCACTTAAATTTTTCTAACTAATTAGACTTAATAATGAGATGCTATTACCAATGTTTAAATTTTAATGGTACATCAGTTTAGGTTATTCACCAGTTTCATAACAAAATTACAGTACAGTACTGTATATGAAAACACACAGTAAACAAATCCTTTAATAAAGTCACATTGTACTTGTATACAAGGTACAGTATCGATAAAAATCCAATTTGCATTTCTAGTTTTACTTACCAGCTTTCTTGACAATTGCAGTGATCTCCTTGAGGTGTGGGGAATGAGGAAAGGGGTCAAAATGCTGACTTCTTGTGGAATTTGGAGGACCTTGTAAAGGGGAAATGGAGGATATTGTGGAGGGTGGAAGGGAAGTGATGGAAGAATGGGAGCCACTAATGGAGCCTTCTGTACTTGACACACCTGAATCCGAGTCATGGGACCATGAGTACTTTCGTCTCCTCCTGTATTTGTACTGACTATGGTGCTCATTTAGATTTCTGGAAAATTAGAACAATTTTATCAATGGTTATATAATCTGCATAATTGTATTTTATTTTATTTTTATTTATTTATGTATTTATTTTATTTATTTTATTTTATTTTTTTTGGGGGGGGGGGGGGACAGTGATGGAATAGTTCAAGGACTACTAGCGAGTGTAAGAAGGAACAAAGTTACTCAAACAAATTTGTTACTAGTACAGTAGTTCCATAAATACTTATCACAATTGTTTTCATAATAAAAAAAAAAAAAAAGGAAACATTCGCTCTCATATTTATAAAATATTTTGGGGAAAAATCCTGCGTATCGAGTATAAATTCCATAACTCACCTATCCAGTTTACCAGTTGGAACCTCCCACTTCAAAAGCAACTGTGTTAACTCCTGAATGAAGTCTGAACGGTGGGGAAACTGAGGAAGATCTTCAGGGACCTCTACTGTGCCTTCGTCAACATCAACCAGACACAGATTGGCCTGAGAAATTAAAAGTTTCATTAATAACATAATTTCTCCTTCCTCACCTATGAAACATACTGATACTTAAGATTTATCCTGAATTCTGAAACTTGAAGTGATGTGAAGAGATATGCCCATAAATGTGCTTCTTTTAACTTCCTATTCATCTTCTATTGATTTATTATACATGTAATGTACTGTACTTACTGTAGTTTTAACATGCTTCTGTAGTTAAGTGTTAAAAAATTTATCATTTTTATTTGTAGAGTAATTTAATGTGCAAGCAAAATAGCTAAGGCAATTATTTTTTAGTATTTTGTAAACCTCAAACACCTTTAAGTGTACCTATGAACAGTGACTCAAGTGTTGGGATCAGACTATAGGGGCTACCCTGCCGTACATGACATAAATAGCTAATGGGAGACTGGGACACTCGTATATGATTCATATTTATTTATTTCAAAGACATTTCGTAAAAATATTATTGATGTTTCTATACAATATTGATTACTGTAATTCAATTAAACATTAATATTTCCAGAACAGATGACCTAATTTTTTTCAGTTAAGTAAACACAAAAGTTATTAACACTGATGGCTGAACAAAAGTCTAACCACATACATTGGATTAGTTGAATATGAAGTAAACTTAAACTAAAAAAAATCTCATTTTGCAAAGTTTATAAAGGATCATACACATATTTCTTATATTATCTATACTTTTCAAAATAAATTCCAACAATAAAGTTCAATAGAATCGGAAAAATACTATACAGTACAGGACTATATAGCAGTACCTATACAGTAAGTCCCCAAGTTACGTACATAATGGGGACCAAAAGGTTGTACTTAACTCGAAATGTACTTAACTCGAAAATCCCCCAACCCTATAATGTTATCTGGAAAATCCTGTGCTGTTTTCCAATCAGCACTCGCCGCCTCACCAGTCACTCGAACATTATGCAGCCTATTTCGCACCTTGAATCGGTTAAACCACCCATTGCTAGCATTGAATGTCACAGTATCATCAGGGTGATCTTTCTTTAGGTCGTTGAAAAGACTTAGGGCTTTCTCCTGAATCATACCGAGACACAGAGGCTTACGTTTTTGTGTGCAGTCCTCGATCCACAGCGCAAGATATTTTTCCATTTCTTCCAGAACCTTCCCTCTTCTTTTAGTTATAATCGTAGATTGCATTGGCACTGCAGATTTCACATGTTCCTTGATCTTTTCTTTGCCCTTATCAATTGTATTAACAGTTGACCGACTCAGGTTAAATTTGCGGGCAACATTGGTCAACTTTTCACCACTTTCAAGCAGTTTTATTATGTCCATTTTTACCTCTAGTGAGATTGCTTGACGTTTCGTAGCACTCCCACTGGCTTCACCACTCTTACGCTTTACACCAGTCATTGCACACAGAGTAAAGTGTACAAAATAGGGCAGAAATTCACAGGAGAAGTACTGTATGCACAATGACCACACTTGTTGTTTTGGTGCGTCTAGCGTGTCGTCTGCATGGTCAGTGATAGTGGCGGTGCGGCTGGCTCGCCCGCCAAATTTAAAAATTGCTCGCCCTTTTAAGACAATATTTTTGCAATTAAAGACTTCAGAAACGATGTACGTATCGGCCGTTTGTACGTAATTCGGATGTACGTAATTCGGGGACGAACTGTATAGAAATACAAAAATATGAAAGAAATTTTAATACCCTTACATATTCAATTTCCTTACAAAGCATTCCAACTTACTTCATTTGGGATTTGTATGGTATCTCTGGAGTCTTGAGAGCACTGAAGACCCATAATGAAAGGCACAGGGGCATCAAGGAAGTGGTGAAGAGATGCAGGTAATATTGGCACATACACATGTTGCCACACGAATGGAAATATGAGAGTGCCTATACTCTCTGCGACCAGCATGAGTTTGTTGTAATCTGTAAGATAAAACTTGAATCAAAATCCGACACCTCACAAAACCCAGGATTAGTCCTTATGCTGAATACAGCTGACACTGGCATATTTTCACTTTTTATTACATTATCTTATTCCTTTAAACTTCCAAATCCTCCTCTCCCTGAAGTATGACAATCCTTACAATAGATTACATACTTATTTTTATTAGTAAAGATTTTCTAACAATTAAAGCTGGGTGCCACATGGAGTCTGATTCAGATACTTCCTTTACCAATTATCTTGATGTGTTAAAGAGCAAATTAAAATCATCATGCAAAATTAAATAATACTGATGAGTAAAGGAAGGCAACACACAAAAGGTATAAAGGAATCACTAAGAATGAACACTCCAAATTGCACATTTGGCTTCCTGGGTATTCATTTCAACTGACTGCACCTTAATTGTACACTCACATTAAACCTTTAAGAACTAAAGAGTTAATCATTCCCCCAGACCTCAGATCATACATTTTCAGAAAACTCCTTCTCCAATTCCAGTCAGAAATATTAACAATAAAACAATAAATACATTTAACTCTTTAACAGCACACTAAATTTCTCCTTGTAGAAAAGCAAAGTGTTTGTACAGAGTTATCAGAGAAGTGAAGGGTGCATAAGAACCCTGAAAATTATGGAAAATTACAAGCAGAACATAATGCTGCATCATCATGAGACTCGGCCAAGAGCAAGCTGGAGGAGGCAGCCTGGGGCTTCGGTATTGAAAGTTTTACAATTGAGGGACTTGTCAACTTTACTGTCTAATATTGCAGAAATGGTACAACCTTTAGGACACTCTTATGCTCACTGCAAACTTTATCTGGGTTCAAACCACCAATAGGTTGTACAACTCAAATGAAAAAGTAAAAGCAGTCCCATGTTGGTAAGTCCTCTTTATGGACAAAAAAAAAGTTCCAAAGCTGACACCGAGCATATGAATTATATATCCTTCAGCTTTGACATACTTGAACCATTGAAGTCTGTACCTTCATGTTCCATTAAATACTTTATAGCACCAATTCTGAGTTTTTGACGTAAGAAAATTTTGGCAACTGCAAGGATAAAAACAGTATCAACTTACCACAAGAGACCAATATAACCTGGTTTTCCAGTAGCACACATGTAAGTAGCTGAACAACATATTCCACTCCGAGGCATGAGAAGAACTCACGTAATGAATACTGCAAATATAAACAAACAAATGAGATAGTTTTTGAAAACAAATTCTAGACACAAACTATTCCATTTCATATAAAAATCTTAAACTAATATATTAAGAGGTGGAAAGGCTTTACTATTTCTCCGTTATCATTTAACGTAGCTACATGGTGATATTTTTTCCTTTTCATAATGTTCACCAAAGCACCGGTCACCTCTTACCTTACAATGATTTAGTTCTTTGGGAGGGTTAGTGATATGGAGCAATATGAAATGGTCTGATGCACATGTAACCACTCTGATCTTTTCAAAAGAAAATTTGCCCAGCCAAGATTATGCAAAGGCACACAAGATATAGCTATGTCCATTGAAGAGGAAAAGTTTCATAAGTAGCTCTACTAAAAGGTATGCCAAGGCTTGCTAACATGAGGTAATTATTAAATTTCTTTCATGACTATTATCCAATGATATGACAAATTCATTTTTATCACAATTCTAAGAGCTCAACATGTATTACTGTTCAACTTAGGTAGTTTAACAAATTGGCCAGTAATTTGAAAGGTTTCTTTAAACTAACACTCACCTCATATAGAGGGAGTTCATGACTTGTGGGACGGTGACAAATGTGTGTCTTTCCTACACAGGAGAACGCCACACAGCGACCAGGGGGTGGTGCTGGTACCTCATACAATAAGTTGTAGACATGTGACTCTAGGCTTACACCACTACTTTCACACTGTATGAAGAACCTGAAAAAGAGGAAGAATTAAGGTAAATAAGTGTTGGGACAAACTATGTATGGAAAAAATTAACACAATAATAAAGCCCTAATTAATAAATGTAACAAACAAGACTAAACTTACCTGTCATCACTTTTCTTAACGATCTTTGCACCAATAGTTTTACAAATACTGTACAGTACAGGTATACTGTACTGCATTAACTTTAGAAACAGCACCTTAATGTATCTACCACAGCCCTACATTAACAGGAAACCAAAGGTGTTTACTTAAGCTTAAACACCTCATAAATTGGAAGGGGCATATCATTTATAAAAGGCATTATAAATATAATGGTGTAATTAAGCCATCTAATATAAAGTATAAGAAAAATAATTATTAGGTGATTGTAGCAACAGTAGCACAATCATCCCTGTACGTCCATAGGCAAAAAATATAAAAATATCTCACCTATACAACCCTTTGAGAAATTTTCTCGCAGCATAAACATATGGGTGTTGACCAACTAGGGCAATACATTTAGCCACATATAGTTGATCTTTAGTTATATCATAGAAGTGAAGAGCTGCTGGTGACTTGGGTGCCGAGAGGCGGAACTGGCGAGGAAGGGATCTGGTGTCCCGGCTATTTGGCGTTGCTCCAGATGAGGCCTTAGCATGACTACTGGACATCTCCGTCAGGTATACAGACTGTTGACATGGATATAAATCAATGTTTTTCCCCTAATAAAATGACTACAGTAGTTACAGGCACCAGTACATCAACTTTACTATTCAAGTATACAATACTGTATGATTGATTGAGAGAAGTGTCTGTTATAAGCAACTGTACTGTACAGTGTATCACAATTGGAAGGAAATATGGATGCAAGATGAAAATTCCATTAAAAAAATTAAAACAAAAACATCCCAACGAATATGTTTGTCCTAAGAAATGGCTACAACCTCTCAGCAAAGGCGCAAAGTTCAAATGTTCATAACTAAGTTAAATAATTACAGACTAGACTGACTCCCAAACTTATCTGAGATTATATTGTAACCTACAGCCCAGGTCTGGTTAGTATTCTTTACACTTTATTATAGTTCTCATCCCTACCACATCAATATCCTTATTCACTAGATCAACAAGGACAAAATATGTTGAAGCCTTTGTATATTACTTCTTTCAATTTGCCTTTCCAGTGGTCCTGGGTCTACATGAAGTTGTGGTTCAAGAATGGTAATGCTTAGGAGCAATAGTCCAAGAACATGATGATAAAAGTGAAACACAATGATGTAGCACTGTACTGTAGAGTAGCAAAGAGAAAGCAGAGAAGTCCTTTGCAGTTAATATATTCTGACATAAATAACTCACAGCTTTCAAATGAATCAAATCATGACTGTAACGTAATAAACACATCCAAATGTTTGTACTGTATAGCGTATACAGGTATTCATAAAACAGTACCGTACTACATTAATCTTCAAATAATGTTAGACACAATTGGGTTTGATTACCCAACATAATACAGTACAGTACAGTACATGGCCTTCATCCTTAATTCTTGGCTCACTCTCTTACTGTAACAATGGCTTACGTCAGTCATTTATCTGAAACATTGAATATACCGCACTGCACTGTAGCATAGTGCTGTAAGCCTATTCATAACACTAACCTCAAATCAATTTTGATAAAAGGTACTGTTAAAATATGTGTTGCTCTTGTTTAATGAACATATGGAATTCAACAATTTCAAATTAGCTGTTGTTTATTGGTGCTGAGAGTTTTGTGATTGTTATCTAGTGAGAGGTTGTTACTTTCACCTTTCACCTACAGCAAGGATATAATTATAGACTTGAAAACTATATATCTTGCTTCATATTTCAACACTGTACAGTATACTTAAACACCACTAATGACTGGCATAATATATACAGTACAAAATAAAAATGTAGATTTTGAATTGCAGTTTAAAAATATCCATATAATATTAATTATTCATTTTATTTAATGTATATATGCATGGCATTTATAAAGCACATTCAAAATAAAAATGCTGCCATACTTTAGCAGCATGTACAGTTAGGGTCAAAAGTTTGCTCTCGCCCAAAATGAAACAGTATCAACCCTAAATGAGATGAAACAGGTAGGGTAAGTAATTTTGAAGACTCATTCCCATGATTCAGTTTCACCATGGGTAGCAAACTTTTGTTCCTGACTGTACAGTCATGGAACAAATCCTGTCAGTCCTCCGCCTCATCTATGAACCCCGAGACTCATGAACCCGTAAATCTGAGACATCACACATTCCGCCATCTATGACCCAACAATGTAAGTTCATCAGTCTCAGGGTTCATGGATGAGATAGAGGACTGTCAGGACATTTTCCACAAATGTCAAGAACAGTACTGTACAATACTACCAAATACAATTTTATTGTTATTAAGCACTTGCATAAAAAAATTACCTTATGCAATTTATTTAAAAACATACTGCACATAGACTCAGGGACTTTGATATCTAACTAACTACAATTAAGATCTCGTACTATACTATAAAGAAAGATTATCACTTTCCCATGCAGTAACTAACTCACCTGGAGTGTGTGCATAGCAGTACAAATCTGCTTTGAGTTAACTTCTTCATAGAAGACATATGCAAAGCCGTGTGCACGAGAGCCATCTCCCTTGGTAACGAGAAATGGATGGAACTTAGGTTCCAAAACATGCTTCTGAGTGCGGAACTGTAAACCCCGTGGTAGACACAGCTGTAAAGAGGTGAAGAATATTTATTAAGAGAAGACAAGGAAATAGACATGACAAACTAATATAAACCATAAAAAATTGTCATGGGTCTCTTCGGTTTCATGTACCGAGTCCCAGTTTTATATATACTGTATGTAAGATCTTTTTATTTCGCGAGTAATATAGACTGGAAAAATTGCGCCAATTCAAATTGGCCAAATGCAAATACATAAACCAATGGGAAAAATAACAATATAGACAGGCCACTCTACAACAACCTCTGATTTTCCCATTTACAACCCCCAAAATGATACAAATTCTGCCTTTATTGACCTGATAGTGCTTTCCAGAAACTAGTTTTTAGGACTTCAAGTAATGTAATCACACGCTGCTTATCCTGCAACAAGTACTTGGCAAACTTAACTCCCTTATGATAGTCCCGCTTCTCCTTATATGGCCGCTTAGGTGGGTCAGACCCACCCCCACCAGAACCAAAAAAAGCACACAATAGTAGCCCGGGTGGTCGCTAGGATGGCGCGGGCTACAACGCGATAGTTGCGTTCTTGTAAACCTCTTTTACGTTCACCACCGGCAATTCGATCACCAGAACACTTCTTGGAAACATTCTACTTACCTTGTCTTTCCATTTTCATCGCCAACACTACAAAATTGGAGAAAACAGGGAAAATCACGGAGCAATCCACAAATACCGAGCGCTTCAACTGATCAGTGATGTAAACAGAAAGGGCTGGTGTAAACCGTTATGTCCTCACTGTGAAACATTCTTTTTACTTATTCTTTTCATACAGTATTTTGGGGTTAACAGCTAAATTTGCCCCTCCCCCCCAAATACCTCTCATAAAACACTTCCAAAACAAAAGATATGAATCAATTGAACAAGTAATGTCGAACGTGTACTGTAAACATTGCATAACCCCGAGCCACGCTTAACACGGTGAGGATGGAATCGTGTTATAGCCAGCATTCGTATGCAAAAGTTTGCGTTTTACAAACAGTGCTCCCCTGTTCATCAATCGCGTTAACAAACACGAGTTTTAGCAGAAATGACTAACTGGTATGAGGGCTGTGACGTCATCCATGACGGTAGCCAGCATTCAGCTGGCTGGATCTCGCGAAATTCATGATATTTTATGCCAAATATAAGACATGGTTACATTAGGTAGTGCTCGCGAAATTAAAAAATGCGAAATGAAATCGCGAGTAGATATTGGAAGCATAATGTGTTGTCTAATGGTAGACCCTGCTGCCACAAGGCATCACAAAAATTATGACCAAGTCCCAGGTTGCTGATCTGACTTTCTGCCTCATTTACACACAATTGCAGGGTCTCAATTGTTTCTCTTACTATTGACAACACAACATATATATATTGTTTCTCACTTTCTTGAGACTAACCCTAGCCCTTCCTTTCTGTTACCGAATTATACCAATCATTGTGTCCGATGCGGGTCTCTCCTCGTCTGCTTGTCCCACGTGATATGTGTAACGGTGGTGGCTGCGGCGGCAAGAGGTCAGTAACTCAGGTGCAAGTTACTGGCGACACACAACCACCACTTTGGTAAGAACAGTATCTTGAGAAAATGGGGGCGTTTAAGTGACGTGAGGGACAGCAGGGACATGTGAGAGAGGGTAGAAAATTGAGGTAAAGTTGACACAGTGGACGTAGTATAACTCACAAACTAGTTAGATCACTGTTAGTCCCCGTAATAATTACAGTATTATTCTTTACTTCTTTCTAGCACATAATGCCATTGACCTACTTTCCCTATTAGTCAGATCGTTTCATGCAAAATGAATAATTTTTTATTTTTTTTCTTTAATTATACAATGACAAGCGGGTTTGAATAAAAATCTAAGTATTAAGCTTTTGTGTTCTAGACGGGTTCATTTATTGACAGTCGTGTGAGACCATTAAATACGTAGTCTCTTTTCTTTCCTCATATTATTGTAAGTACGGTCGGTCAATAGGTCATTTTTTTTTAAACATTTGGGTTACTTATTATTATCCCGAAAGCGCCCTCCGAGCCGTAATTATTATTTTTAAACCAAATACAGAATACGTGATTTGGTTCGGGTTACTATTTAGTACAGTAATCTTAATTTGTATTGGAGCATTTCAGGATAAGTCTTCGTGTGTGGGTAGGTATCAGAGGACTTATCTCGAAAGCTTAAACTACCTAATTATATATGAATAGATAAAGTCTGAAATACAATATATGTAAATTAAAAAGAGAAAACGAGGAAAACCAATATTTAAATGGCGTAATAACCAGTTCCGACGGAAAAATTTATATTTTTTATGACACTCCGAAGATTTTTCGTTTCCCCATCACACATCTCACAAATTATCTAGCATTACATTCCTGCTACTTCCTCTTGTAGCTTCAAGTACAATAAAGAACACACTTTTTGTGATAGATAGATGTAACGTCATATCCAATTCGCCAAAATATTATAGAGGAAGATCAAAGATGATGCAAAATTTAGAGAAAAACAAATTAATCTACGACTCTCAACATGGGTTTACAAAGGGAAAATCTTGTCTAACAAATCTGCTGACATTTATTAGGAAAGTCTTCGAGGTAGTAGATAATGACGAAAATTATGATGTTATTTACTTAGACTTGAGCAAAGCGTTTGACAGAGTACCGAATCAGAGGCTTCTGAGAAAAGTTAAGGCTCATGGTATCGAGGTTAAAGTTTTAAATTGGATAAAATCACGGTTCACCGATAGAACACAGAGGGTCAGCGTAGATGGTAATAAATGTGAGTGGGGTTGTGTAACCAATGGAGTTCCCCAGGGGTCAGTACTGGGCCCACTCTTGTTCATAATCTACATAAACGATCTAGATACCTGTACTGGGATCAGCGGTGACATGAGCAAGTTTGCGAATGACACCAAAATAGAGGGGCAGATTAATTAAGGGCAGGATGCAAATGCACTACAGGAGGATCTAAATAAACTGCAGGAGTGGTCAGAAAAATGGCAAATGAAATTCAACACCAGCAAATGCAGCGTACTTAATATTGGAAGAACAAATACTGTCAATGTATACAGCCTTAACAACATCAACATAGAGAAGTCGACTTGTGAAAGAAATTTATGGGTACTTGTAAGCCCAGACCTACGGACAAGAAAACAGTGCGGTAATGTTCGAGATAAGGCAGAGTATTAGGTTTTATATCTAGAAGTGTAAGTAATAAGAGTGCAGAGGTCTTATTGCAACTATATATTGCGCTAGTCAGGCTACATCTCGATTATGCAGTTCAGTTCTGGTGCCCTTATTATACAGGGTGTCCCATAAGTTTCCATACAACGTATCACCAACGCCATTACAAGCATAACTCCAGCTGTGCTTGAACGTGTTCTTCAGCAGTGGAGAACACGCATTGAAGAGTGTTTTCAACAGAATGGTAGTCATGTAGAGCATATTATATAAATAAACATGGATTTTCATATAAAATTTATTTTTCCTATGTATGGAAATTTATGGGACACCCTCTAGAATGGATATCAATTCACTGGAGTCGATGCAGCGAACAATGGTGAAAATAATTCCGGGACTTAGAAACCTTCCATATCAAGATATGTTAAAGAAACTAAACTTACATTCCCTAGAGAGACGAAGAGTGCGGGGAGATATGATAGAAAGTTTAAGTGGGTGAAAGGAATCAATAAAGGAGATATGGATCAAGTTCTTATAATATCCGAGCAGGATAGGACTCGTAGCAACGGATTTAAGTTGGATAAGTTTAGGTTTAGGAGGGAGAAAGGAAGGAACTGGTTCACAAATAGGGTGGTGGACGAGTGGAACAAGTTTAGCAACTTTGTTGTAAGTGCGGGAACTCTGGAAAGTTTTAAAAGGAGGCTAGATAGATTCATGGATGATAGAGAGTGGTAGTAACTCTCAGCAGGAGCTGCTATGCACAGGCCAACCGGCCTATTGCAGACTCCTTATTTTCTTATGTTCTTATGTAAAATGTGTTTGAGAGATTGTTGAGGTAATAGTTTACAAGTGTCACTTGTGAGACCGACGCTGATAATTACCATGGAAATTTTTGCCCATGCTATATTTCACTGTTTGGGTTGTTGTTCTGTTGGTGCTTACAGTAGGTGCTACCAGTGTTTGTTAGGTTAGGTTACATAAAATATTTTTGGGGGGAAATGTTCAAACCAAACCTATAATCAGGGTTGGAAAAAGTGACATAATTGATTAATGATAAAACACTACTGTAAATTAAATCATGCCATATCATGAATTTATAAAACCACAAAAATATAACATTTAAATACAAATGAGAAACCATGAAAAATTACCAATATATATTAAGCCCCATTTCAAGTTATGTCCTTACAGTACAGTACAGTACTGTACATAAGGCAGATAAAGACAAAACACTAAATTATACTTGAATTTAATTAAAAAATACCAAGAATTAAAATTTTTATAGGAAGAATTACTTAGAAGCTTAAAACCCAGCCTCAAAGATAAAATTAAATTGATAGCTGATCATATAGTAAAACACTAAATAAATTGTCCAGTACTGTACTGTAAAAATTTTCTTAATTCAAGATTATCTTGTTTCTTTAGCAAACTAAAATAACATACTGTAATATAATTTACTGGCAATATTCCTGATAATTTCATAAAGAAGGGGCAGGCATATTAATCCTACAGTACTGTACTGACAATTTTGTCTTAATTTTTAATATTGTACAGACAGGGATCTCTCGCTACACAAGCGTTCGCTCTGCCATTACAGTACAGTATCAACAAATACAAATATTGCATTCTATTCTCACGCCACTTTCTCACTACACAAAACCCATGGTACCCTAAGGTAAAAGACTAAGCTTAAACTTCATTCAGTTCTTAATGAGAAAGGTGCTAAATTGCAGGTTGTTTTTTTTTTTTTTTTTTTTTTTTTTTTTTTTTTACGGAGATTTGCCCACCCGGGCACAGGTCACTGACCCACATCAGGGCCTGGGAGGCGAAAATAATTTTTTGTTTTTATATAAATTTTATTTACGATAAACAAATTATTATTATTATTGTTATTACATTTTTGCCCCCCAGGCCCCGATGTGAGTCAGTGACCTGTGCCCGGGTGGGTTAATCCTCGTGTAAAAAAAAAAAAAAAAAAAATCGGAACTGCTCTTCGGGCTTGATGGCGTTTGATAATGGTAAAAATCGAACATACCCGTCTCTTCATCATTCCCTTGAAAACTTTGCATAATCGTCTCCACCTAACAAATTATACCTCTACAATTCATACTCGATAATTAACTAACACTAAGTGGAAATTGTCTTGCGTATAAAAATGGTAGTACTTTATTAACAGTTTTCGTGATTTTATTTAGAGCATTTTTTTTGGTGTGTTCCTACGACAAAAACCGTGGTTTTCTTTGAGATATTCGAAGTCTACTTCTAAAACCGTGGTGTGACAATCGTCATTTACATTCAAATAACGTAAGAACTGAGACGAACTGAGAACCAATTAGAAGACTAAACTACCGCAATTTTTGTTTTCTAATTTCTGTCTGTTCCTACGTGACCTAAACATTAAAGGTAAAGCCCCAATGTAAATTTAACATTGGAACGTTTGTTGGGCTTATTTTTGTTTTCAGTTACAAAAATGTCTATTCGTAGTACCGTACACACCTGTGATAATCTCGAGTTCTAGACTCTAGTAGGCACTGACTTTCTTTGTAACGCAGGCAAGAGGCTGTAGTGTGATAACCACCAGCGCCGTATCCAGTCTCTAAACAGAATTTTATCCTTGGCCGTATCTACGGCTCTGATTACTCCGCCTCTCACAATATCGGCTGGGTGTACACAGAGTTAAAGGTATAGTCTAGATATACGACATTCATTCTTATTAGTTGTTCCGGGAATACCAAATTTAATTTATATTACCTATTATTTTTAATATATAGTTTTTATTATTATCACGACTGTTTCATTTGTATATTACATTTTGTTGTCATTCCTGCTTTAAAGAAGCAAAAAGTAAGCTGAGACCAAACGCAATAATTTCTTCACTTTAAATTTGAGGTAACTTGGCAGGAGAGCTCGGGTAAGATCTTGGTACAGGTGTAAAACTGTATCTGAGAGGTCAGTAACCTTGCTCAACCTTTACGGAACAAACAGGTCATTTTCACACCAAACAATGTTTTTTGTACTCGTGTTTATTACCGACTTTTATTTTTTTTTTTGAATTACCACTGTTGTATATCAAGGGCCCAAGACCACCCCCCCCCCCCCCCCCCCACCTTCCCCTTTGTGTACGTGCGTGCAGGCGCGCATCATGATTCACCCATCCTTCACCCTACTTTTTCTCCTGGTAAATTCTTAGCGTAGATAAGTACTCTATATTTTGCTTCGCCTGGTGAAAACCGGATATAATTAATAATTATAACCGGCTTGTTTAATCTTACGTCTTACCTGTAAATAACGCAGTGGACTATGAGTCACTGTCTATTTAATACAGCCTTG
Organism: Homarus gammarus; assembly: GCA_958450375.1. NCBI lineage: Eukaryota > Metazoa > Arthropoda > Malacostraca > Decapoda > Nephropidae > Homarus > Homarus gammarus. Next base: position 196,700 of record CAUDMG010000485.1, on the reverse strand, counting down.
AAGCCCTTCCTTCCCTTCATAACGCTGCTCTATTCATTGTACTAAGAGCGTTACTCCACACACCAAACTAAACAGGATTTAGTGACCAAAGGCGTGAGAGTTGGGTTACAAACACGACACGACACGACGACAAAATTTTATCTCCTCTTCTTCACACTCCCACCTACCGTTGCCACTTCAAAGGTCCCAAGTTAGTTTCACACGCTTAAGTATCTCTCAGGCATTTTCACAATGTACGGTCATTTTCACCTGAAACCTTCACCCTTTTCGGAAATCATCCTAACTCTCATAAAACCTCAGTCACGTCACCCCTCTTATTTCGAAGCTTCCCTCACGTTTACGAACCCCGAAGCCAACAATTTAGAACCCCCCTCCTCACCTTCCTTCTAGAGCTGCCGACACTCAGCTTTCAGAAACCATAAACTTTGAGACTCACCTCAACTTTTATATCCTATTTTTTTTCAGCCCACACTCACTTTATAGTAAGATTAGGTTCGGTTAGGTTAACCTCCCCCTCTTTCTGGAATATACGGCATGAATTTCAGAAGTCTACACTCACTTTCTGATTCTCCCTCTCACACCTTCAGCTCCACACCATATATTCCACGGGCCCCACTGTTTCACCCGCTTTCGGCATCAGTTACTTACCCCTTCCGCCACCCCGCCTGGTGATAGTGCAGGAAGGGCCAGTCTCCCGAACCCTGCAGGCATCGAGGCAATAGCAATTAACAAGTTTGTGCTGAAAGTGAGAACAAGTAGCAGGTCACGAGGCCCAACTCACAGCTTCACGCACACCAGCTGCTGTTCAGTCACCACACTCCCTCGCCAACCTCAACTTCTCTTCCTAAATTATTTACTCAATATGTGGATATTGATTCCAATGATTATGGTGGAAAGCCGTGAAATTTATCTTTTTGTTAAAATTATACTGACGTGATGTATGGGTAGTAAAAACGATACGGAAGCCAACGCCCAGTGAAAGGATTCGGACGTGGGACCTTCACGGTGAACGGATATGGTTCCAACTGAAACTTCCACGTGAAGAATCAAACCAGATGGGACTCACGAGGTAAACAACACCAAAGTCCAAGATTTGTCAAAAATTCCAGCATTAATATTTACCTTAATTGGAACTGTGTGAACGTCTTTCAGTAGGTAACTTAACCCAAGGGGCACTCTGAACTAAACCTCGACCGTAATTTGACGTATTATATCAAGGTTAAAGTAAAAACTAAAATGTAACGAAGAAACTTAAGAGACTCATCCCAGTCTCTTGCTTGACTCGTTCATCTCCCGATTTCGGCCTCAATTTCGATGATTGATTTTGCTTTCAGTCAAAGCCTCTGATTTAAACATGATTAATATCAATAGGACACACACTACAAGAAGAGAGGCAGACAAACTGTGAAGACGGACAAAAACAGAACAGTGTCTTCTCCTCTTAGTGGCAGGAAATAAGTTCAAAATATCACCCAAGTTCATCTGATTTGGTTTGTTTACGTGAGCATACTGTAGTACTGTACACTATTTCACCACTAGATGAAGTTTGTGCAACCACTAGCTTATGGTTAATACTGCAAACAAGAGACATGACACGCTCCTCGATTTTTATTTATTTTTTAAATAAGTCAGGTAACTGATACATGATATAATAAGTACAGTTATACAATGAGGTTAAGGATATATGAATCAGTTTAAATGGGACACATAACCTTGGGAAGTGCGATTAAAATATCTGGATCAATACAAGAGTTATGCTACGGACAATGTTTGACCTTCATTTGTGTCCTTGACATTAGACACAGCTTAAAAGGCCTACTGTGTGAGGATCAGAATAGGTACAGTCACTCATAAAAGAAACAGCCCATGGCAGTTCAGGTCTAGTAACAGTGTGCAGTACCTGACGTAGAGGGTTGGGGTGGTGTTGGGGGGTCGTATACTTACTGGATCAATGTTCGAGTGAGTATACGAATGAACTCTCCTTTTGCAGAATAAGCTTAGTTTGGGTATAGGTATAATGCGATAAATAAGGTCAATATAATACTGTACATATTGTATTGGTAAGATACATTTATCAAGTTATACTTACCCGTTGAGATTTAACGTTCAAGTCTTTATCAAACTAATTAGAATGTTTAATCGTATCGACGAAGTATGATTAAACTTGATTGGTAAACCATTATCTCACCTTACATATGGAGCCATAATAATAATATAAAAACGACGAATTGAAAAATGTGATTGTGATAGCTTATTAATGGACCTATGTATTCTTGCATGCAAACCACCCAGGTTAATATACTCTATATACATATAGGGTTGTAATATTACATGGTTATTTCGTAATGTTATTAGGAGTTTAGAATATAATGCCTCGTAGTTGTGCATGAAACGAAACATGAAACGAGGCAGTGGTTCGTGCACGACGTGATCTACCACCTCCCACCCCCCAACGTCAGGTACTGTACACTGTTACCAGATCTGAACTGCCATGAGTTCGAAGAGTTGTGGACCGGGGTGGGGTTCTTTTATGAGTGACTACACAACTATATACAGTAGTGTAGATTAAAGAGATAAGGAAATCTGTAATTCTGAAGCAGGAACCGCCTTATGCTGGAAATTATGGAGGAAAAAATTATGTACTTTGATGTTATACAGTATTTGAGTGTATCACTATACAATACAAGAATTATACTGTACTAACAATATCAGACAGGCACCAGTGGTTATGAACTCTACCTACTAGATCGCTGCTCCTATACTGAAAGGATGCTATCGACTCCCCATATCTTTGAATTGCTTAACCTTACCTAGCACTACACATCTACTGGAGAGGGGGGGGGGGTGTGAATAACCATACCCCTTGACCCAGTAACACCCCCCGCCCTTCCAGAAAACAATTAAGTCGTATAGGGGGTCAAATGTCCTAACCTACTGCTGGTGGTCTACTTAACTGAATTTTACGGGGAAAAAATTAGCATGTGTGGTATTTTCTCTAGTGACACACAGTTCCATGATTGTTACTGCGTTAAGTTCACAGCACAATCACCAACGACCAGAGTTGCGAATCGCCCAATGAGACGAAAAACAACAACTGATGAGTAGAAACGCTTGTAGAATAGAGCAAAATCAGAAGACTTCACCATTGTTTAACTGACATACAAGGAGACACATCTCATAACCTCACGCACGCCAATCAAAGATGGTATATGGGAATTGAAACCTTTGCTCAACTTAATCACAAATGTACTCTTAACTATTGGAATACATAAAATATAGATCATCTTTTGTTTTCCAGGACACTTCTCTTAACTAGGGATACAGACGGCCAATTATTGACGTCATCATTGTTTGAGTAGATTGATTTTGTTTTATGCAAGAAAAGGGGTCGTCATTAAATTACAACTTAAAGCTTAATAATTATAGGTTAGGTTATTTAGGTTGATTGTGGTAGGTGTCGGTTGGTTTCTACTTACTAAAAAAAATCCACCAATAAGCCCAATAAGCGCTTGAGCATAGATGACGTCAATATTTGAACCCTCCACAGCAAAGGGGTTCTGTGTGTAGCGTCTTCCCAGCTGCCTGCCCCCTCCCCCTACCTCAAACTGGAGATAATCTGGTCAGACTTCTTTAACTCAGCATCACTTCGACGTCATTTAGTCACCTGTCATTTAGCTAGTGAGCATCATTTAAATCAAATGTCCCCATTATATTTCCACCAACTTCCAGTCCCTTGATACGCCAAACACTTCCAACCACGTTAAATCATCATTACGAACTGGAATGAAAATGTAGGTCAGAGAAGCGAGCCCCAAGCATTGATCTCATATCTGTGTCACCCCGTAAAAGGTTATATAACACGCTATACCACTGATACACGTCAGTATGGGATAGGGAGGGGTGGGGTTTATTCTACTGTGGGTGTGGGTGGGTGGGGGTGGGTGGGTGTGTGTGTGTGGGTGGGTGGGGGGGCATGCACCTTAGTGTGGGTGTGTGAGAGTAGGAGGTGGAGGCTTAGGTACCCGGTGGCAAGGACTATACACAGCCTTGTTACACGCAAGTCCTGTGACTCACACGCTACCTACCTGTCTTGATGCCTCACAATCCACCTCCATTACTCCTACCTCTCCTCACACCTTACTCCTACCTCTCCTCACACCTGACTCCTACCTCTCCTCACACCTGACTCCTACCTCTCCTCACACTTGACTCCTACCTCTCCTCACACCTGACTCCTACTTCTTCACAGGTTCCTACGTTTACCGATGACCTGTTTTACAAATTAAGGCTTAAGTGGTGTAAATACTTGTTGAAATCTACCAAAAGATTGTATGCACCACACAGTAGATAAAATAATAAAAAAAAAAATTGAGAATACCTTTAATAATAACATAGAAGGAACGCAAGTCATATGAGAGACTATAATTCCATGTACTTTTGGGAGGGGGCGGGATGATCACACGGGGAGAGAGAGAAAAAAAAAGCCCCAAGTATTGTTTGAAAATTTAAGCTTAATAAGAAAATAAATGGCAATTAGCTTCACTGATCAAGAAGGATGTAGTGAATAAAAAAAAATCATGGAACGTATATAATATTTTTTTGTCCATTAAGTTGGTGTTACTGAAGTTTGGAACCATATGATGTGAATAGGTCCGGAAATAAACCTTTTTTTTTATGTTAAGACGTATTTAAAACAAAACATTTTTATTTATATTTAGTGTGTTACATTGAATAGGGGGAATGGGTATAGTGACCCCTTGTGTTCAGTTGCCCTCTCTTTGTCCCTTTCAATTCATTCGCTCCTTTTCTTCCCACCTCTATCACGTCTTCTTTCTGTAGTCAATAACCTCTCCCCTCCCCTCTCTGTTCCACACTGCCAAAGGTAAATTCCGTTCCTGCTAACTCACATCCACCGACCCGTGACTGCCATATTCCTTCAGCTGTCCACCACTACTCCCTCTCGCCTCCATCACTACTCCCTCTCGCCTCCATCACTACTCCCTCTCGCCTCCATCACTACTCGCTTCACTTAACGCCATATTATTTTATATCACTCAGCCGTTAAAGAGGACATTCACTCACTCGGTGGGAATTCGTGGGGAACACTGCTCTCTCTCTCTCTCTCTCTCTCTCTCTCTCTCTCTCTCTCTCTCTCTCTCTCACCTGGCAATGACGGTATTCAGGTGTAACAGTGGTAAGTGTCCCGCCATGGGTGTGATTCACGGTGCACAAGAACAATGTCCCGCCGGCTCGTGTAAACAACCACCACACGTGTACTTTCATTTTTCATTTTCTTACTTTTTGTTTACCGTGACGGCGGGAAATCTTCCAAGAGGGAAATGACTCCTGAAAATTAAAAAAAGAAAGAGAGGGGGTGAGGAACGAGAGAGAGGGGGGAGGAGCGAGAGGGGGAGAAGCGAGAGAGGGGGGGGGAGAAAGAGAGGGTCAGGAACGAGAGAGAGAGAGACCTGAACTGTTTACTCGTTTCCAAAGCTCTAAAACCTGGTAAACAAGTCAACAATGGTGCGGTCTACAAGCTGAGAGGAGTGTGACCTGACGCACTGACCTTGGCTGAGATAGTCCCCACACAGCCATATTACACACGACTCATTCGCCTTTACTGCTGGTGGGAGAGCTTATCTATAGTTCACTCGGGTAGTCTCTCAGTGCAATAATACCGCCATCTTTGGTAGCTCAATTGAATCACTTTAGTTTGTGTTTTCATTTCTCTGGTTAGAAGAAAGTATTGGCAGCGTTAAAGCTTGTGTGTGAACCGAAGGAGAACCTAACCTAACCTAACCTGCGCTGATGGTGAAGTTGTGCGGAGGGTCTGGTAGTGCGCAGGGTCTGGTAGTGCGCAGGGTTGACGACACGGCCACGAGGACAAGGGTTGACGACACGGCCACGAGGACAAGGGTTGACGACACGGCCACAAGGACAAGGGTTGACGACACGACCAGGATACGGGTTGACGACACGGCCACAAGGACAAGGGTTGACAACATGGCCAGGACACGGGTTGACGACACGGCCACGAGGACAAGGGTTGAAGACACGGCCAGGACACGGGTTGACGACACGGCCACGAGAACAAGGGTTGACGACATGGACCAAAAATAACACGAGGATCTACGAGAATCTCTGGCCATGACAAACAACGATGATTGTCAGAACTCATAACCTCAGAGAAAATATTCCACTCACTGTGAGACTGTAGCTTTGTTTCTTCTTCTCTCATAACACAACAAAGATTTCATCCCCTCTCTCTCTCTCTCTCTCTCTCTCTCTCTCTCCTTTCCCTCACTCTCTATCTATCACCTTCTCTCTCTCTCTCTCTCTCTTCTCCCTCTCCCCTCTCCCGGTCCATCCTTCTTCGTCCCTATATTCGCACTTTTACCCTTGACTTTCCATTCAGATTTTCCTCATGTTCTTTCTTTCCCCGTTTCCCCTTCTTCTTTTAACTGTCGTTTCCAATTCTCACTTAGATTCTTTCCCGCCCTTCTCTCCTTTAATTGATTTTCCTTAAGTTCTTTTTCTTTCTCTTCTTGTGCATCCACCATCTCTTTTATACACTCTTTTCCCTTCTCTCTCTTTCTTCCCTCCCTTTATTTTCTTTTCCCCTCTCCCCATCCCTATTACTTCCTTCCTTTTCCCTTCTCTTCCTTCCATTTCCTCCACTCCTTCTCTCTCTCTCTTTCTCCCTTCAACCCACCTCTCCTTCCTATCCTTCCTTCATCAAAATATCCCCTCCCTTTCCTTTCACCCCATCACCCCCCCCCTCTCTCTCTCTCTCCTTCACTAGACAGGTAATCCTTAGAGGCTCTCACACTCCCAAAAGGACTCGTAGGATCCAGGACCCCCGTCTGGCTGAGGAGTGTGAAGACGACACTGAACACGGCAGAAGGGAGCTTGGTACCTACCTGAAGGAGAGAAAGGGGGGGGTGGGGTAGGATAATAAGGTACAGCAGCGTGACACAAAGAGAGAGAGAGAGAGAGAGAGAGAGAGAGAGAGAGAGAGAGAGAGAGAGGCAACAAAACACGGGTGGGGAAGGAGGAGGCATCACTGCGTCAGTAACAAGTGGCTGAAGGATGCAAACATTTCGTGATGGCGTCTGTCAGTTTACAGGAGGCTGACACGCACCAGGCTTCAGTGCGTCTCTGCATCTCTGAAAATGCATTTGCTAACTGTGTAGTGTTGGTGTGTAAGTTTGTCCCACTGAAATCTTTGTAACTTTTCTTATTACTTAACTACAACAGTAATATTAATGCCGTATTAATAATGAAGACCAGAGGCGTTTATAACTGAACGTGGACCACTTTGTGGATTGGGCAATATGTAAATTCAGAAAACTGCTGAAGTCTTACAAATATGCAAACAAATTTAAAATTTCATTCACACAAGTTTCCTTATTTTCCACGAGGAACAACTTTTATGCATCGTGTGGCTCTCAGATGCTTCCTTCTTACCCAAGTTGATATTTTGCATAACTTTTGCCGATTTTGTGCAAGAATTTTGCAAACCTAAATTTCACTTTCAGAAACATTTTCTTACTTTGCAAGAAAATTAACCTTTATTTACATATATTCCTTTAGATTTAGTCTGGATTTTTAAATATAATAAATAAAAAGATAATAAAATAAAATATTAAAGAAATCAAGAACACGTGTACGGATAAACATCAACAGTTGCTGATTTTGGATTACTTGGTCCATAACACGGCAGTTCAACAGACATACATACAAACACCTACAATAATACATTAATAATTATAGTACCAAAAGTCTGAAGGTTAAAAAAAATCCTGTGGTAAAAGTTAGGTTACGTTAAGTTAGGCTTAAGGTGAATTAAATTGGGGCTAATCCTCAGGTGATTCTGGGAACCTTCTTAGACTGGAATTAGTTAAGAAAATCTCCTTGAGTGCAGGGGACAAATGAACCGTGGTAAGGGGTAAAGAGATCTTGGTAAGGGTTAAAGGGAGTATACAAGAAGCTTAGGACCCTAGGTGTAAGGGTTAAGGGGTGACTCCTAGGAATAAAGGGGAGTATGTTGAACCTGTTGACGGGCAAGGGTAGGGGGGAGGGGAAGGGGAGAAGCCGTTGTGGGCGAGGTACTGACCATCTGGACAGCGTGGTGGTCGAAGGGCATAGCGGTGGGGGTCTGGTCGGGGTAGTGACCCAACACCCGCGCCTTGTAGCTCCTCTCCAGCGGCGGCACCACCACCGCCCCTCCTGAAACACATCAACAACAACACGTTAGTAACTCATGGTAACACTCCTTAAGTCTTAAGAGTGTATTCACTAAAAACACGTATGGATAGTTTTAAGTAATCAGTCTAACCGACACCTACAGGCCGCAGTCCCCGTGTTGCCATACTGCAGCGTACAGTACCTCCTCCCTTGATAAACTGTACCGCTCACTAGAACACACTTCCATTACCTTAGTGCAAAAAATGAAGTATAAATTCTAAACTTTACAAGGCTACCAAAATAGACGACATCGAATGCTTTAGGGTGTTGCTGTGAGGTAATACAGACACTCTCACTCCCTGTTCCTCGTCTTTCCAACCTTGAGTCGATCAGGTATTTTCTACCCGTATATTAAACTGAAGCCGCAACTTAATATACCTGGCACTGGGCTGAAGAATTTACCTGCATGTTTCAGTTTCTCGGAAATTATTAGAGGTGTACGAGGTAATAGTAAAAACAAAAGCAGGGGAGGGTGCGCACTCTCCCTGACTCTACCCCCCCCCCACCCCTTCGTGTCGCGGTGGCTAGTGGGAATCCAATTTAATCATAACTGAATTAATAATAATAATACAACAAGTCAAGTTATCAATCAATTATGGTGAAGGGATCAAGAAAGCGAATGCGCGGGCGTGGTGATGGTTGTGGTGCGGGCGTGGTGATGGTTGTGGGAGGGCGTGGTGATGGTTGTGGGCGGGCGTCGTGATGGTTGTGGGCGGGCGTGGTGATGGTTGTGGGAGGGCGTGGTGATGGTTGTGGGCGGGCGTGGTGATGGTTGTGGGCGGGCGTCGTGATGGTTGTGGGCGGGCGTGGTGATGGTTGTGGGCGGGAGTGGTGATGTCTATAGGCAGGCATGGTGATAGCAGTGCGCAGTGATACGAGGGTGCAGGTCCTTGGAGCGCGGGTGTGGTGATAGTGGTGCGCGGGCGTGATAGTGGACCTTCCGGCGCGGGCGTGACAAAGCCGCCGGGGTGGCTGCTTGCCTGACCTAGATAACCTGACCTTCACTCACCTCCCTCACCGAAGCCTCCGCCTCTTACACACACGGAGCGGTTCTCTTTAGCTCACGAGTAAAATTTATATCTCTTAATCTGTGAGGGAGTTAGAGGGAATAACGAGGTACATCAATTACACTGGGGTTCGACTCCTGGGTTTAATTCTCGATCGAAACTAAAAACCCGGGTTCCCTTCTTGATAACGAACCCGGATCACCTGGAGATTATCTGATGAGCTCTTAGCTTATTTCACCTGAATATTAACAACCTTAACCCTAACCTAACCTAACCCCCAAGGACGTGTGAGGTTGTTGAATCAGGGAGGCTAATCACCAGGTGTACTCTGTGAAAGATTACTAAAAAAAAAATCTACTACTGTATTACACAATTTTAAATTATTTATGAAAACCCAAAAGAAATGGCTACGTGTGTAATTGTAATCGGTAATAACAATGGTGATAACATGTCGCCTTATGTTCACAGGAAAAATAGGTTACTAGCTTAGGTTAGGTTTAGGGTAAATCAATTTTGTTCTATAACCCGTGACACTCTCTCTCTCTCTCTCTCTCTCTCTCTCTCTCTCTCTCTCATAAACACCAATACGATCGTCGCAGTAACTTGTCAACATGCCGAGAAATAGGTCAGTGGGTAGATTCGGTGGTGCAGTGTCCCAGATTGTGGAGCGTGACCCTTGCCTGAGGTACTGTAACGCCTTCTTGTTACCGTCTGGCTCACTGTTACTTTCAGGGGTCATTGTATACATAATTACGTAACATTACAGTTCATACGTCACGGAAATACACAAAGGTATGTATTTTTTTTCCAATTACCTGTAAAACTGTGTTGTATTACGTAAAATTTTTGAAATACTTAGACGCGTTTTGATGTCTAATCTCTTGAGACTATATACAATCGCTGCTCTTATAACACAAAACTATTCCCACCATCAGTGTGAAAATGAATATATTACAATAATTAATGAAAACAAAACATCGACATAACACTCACAACGTAAAAAAACAAAAAAAAAATCGAAATTATTAATATAACGTTAAACCAAAATGAAAAGATGCCACCAGACTTAAACAGTAACGCAACACAACCACGATATTCGAAACCAAAAGATGACTAAAACCCAAACAGGAGAAATGGACATATATATATAAGAATAGGTAGAGCTCCCTTTTAACTTGGCTTATATATAAATAATAGCCAGAGAAGAACAAAAAAAAAAGAACGAGATACAAAACGGCATAAAAAAGGTATAAACACAGCAGTAAAAAGAACACGAGAACTAGAACAGAAGAAAAAGACAGCGAGAACCGGAACAGCAAGGCCGAATGACCACAATAATGCAGCCAGCGTCCCGTCGTAAACATATAAATTACAGAGGACCGTCACTCTACTTTTGTTTCACTCTGATAATGCTGCAGGGTACGGCTCAAAACAGCGGGAGGAGGAACTCTGATAGAACTTTGTACATTTCAGGATCCGATACAGCCCTGAACAGCAAATAATACGCTCAGGTGGTCTTATAAACAGCAATCAGACGGTCTTATAATCAGCCATGATGGTCTTATAAACAGCAATAAGACGGTCTTATAAATAGCCATCAGATGGTCTTATAAACAGCAATCAGCTAGTCATAGGCTCAGACTACTTGAAACGTCAACAAGACACTCGGGGTGACTCGTATGTACACTAGATAATAAATGAACACACTAAAAAAGTCCTACTTGAATTCCTTTGTGAGTGGAATGCATTATTTAGAAGTACACTTAACTCGTCTCACGGGGACACTACACATTTACATTACTTACAATTCACTACACGTTTATTATAAGTCACTTTATTTAGTTCGTGTAGCTAATTGTAATTCGTTTAATTAGTCTCAAGTAATATTAGCCACAAGACTACTTACAATTCACTTTAATCGCCACATCTACACTGTACATGTAGACTAAACCACTTTATTTACTTAATTCCTCCATTGTGGTTATTTATACAAGGGCTTCACTTTCACAAACACCTCTAACGAAGCCAGAGGTTAACATCTATATAAAGAAGTCACCCGTGTTCTCTCCACCACAACAAAACACAGGTGTCGTTTCAATTCATACAGGTTAATTAAAGTAAGTCTGTTGGAGGTTACACTAATTAGAGCTCTGGAACATTGAAGGGTAAAACTAGCTCAACCCACGGGAAGGATGGCAACACACACACACACACACACACACACACACACACACACACACACACACACACACACACCGCCAAAGCAAACCCAATACAGTACTATCATATAACCAACAAATTCCCACCTGTACAGCTCAGACCCTCTGCGACCTGTTCCTCGAGGCCTTTCACTGCAAGGTTTATGAGAGCGAATCATTTACTTTCAGCGGGAGTCATACAGCGAACGACGCAAGACATATACGGATATCTGTATTTAGCTGTGGGGGTGTATCTGTATGCGTGTGTGTGTGTGTATGTTTATTAAGTGGGTGTGTGTATAGTATAATCGTATGTGGACGTGGGAGTGTGTGTAAATCTACTGCACGTACAGCAGTGTGTGTGTGTGTGTCCTCCCTCAAGGGGTTTAATTTTTTTGTGGTTTGCAAGACGTGTGTGTGTGTGAAATATTCATAAACAAGATAATTTCATACATATACATAAAGAGTCATTAAACAACAACACAAACCGCCGTAAATCAGGTCAGACCATAAGTTATAATTACCCACAACAAGAACGTCGACTCTTATCGGACACGTCTCACAAGCCAAGTGCAACTTTAACAAAAACAACAGAAAAAAAATACAAAAATAAATGCCAGAATTCTTCACGCATGACATATAAAATTGTGGGGGGGAGGGGAATGTCACGTCATGCTACGAATGTCCTGTCATGCCACGAACAACAGAATGATGACAAAACAATACAGTATCATTCATTACCTAGCGAAGCCCTTAACAAAAAATAAACATCACCAACACGAGCAATCAACAAAGCCTGGCGTTCCCTTCCCTATAGCACATTAACACGCGAATGGTGGCTGTGGTAGGAAGTCTGGCAGGGAACGTGTGTAAATATTGAACACGCAGCGACGCCCAGTGATACCAAGAAAGCACGAGTTCACCCTCCACCTGGTACTAACCCTCCACTACACAAACCCCCCCACACTCCACTACAAAGCCACACCACACTCCACTACCAACACTCGCCCCACTAACCCTCCACACTCCACTACCAACACCCGCCCCACTAACCCTCCACACTCCACTACCAACACCCGCCCCACTAACCCTCCACACTCCACTACCAACATCACACGGGTGCTCCACTAACCCTCCACACTCCACTACCAACATCACACGGGTGCTCCACTAACCCTCCACACTCCACTACCACACACCCACTCCACTAAAATCTCCATTACGCGAGTTTCTTTTTTTTTCCTCGGCAATAGTTTCCATTAGCGTGATCTCCCAGCGGCACAAGACTACGAGGCTCTCCCTGGACCTACACAGCTGGGGGTAACGAGCCCAACGGGTGTGTAGTAAGGAAGACTGCCACACTATTAAGACCTATAAAGGAGTTCTTACCGTTTGTGTTAGTCTCGTATTATCATCACTTTTTTTTTAATGGGGGAATATTTACATAATTCCTCATTATATATTAGTGGAGCTTAAGTGTGAGTAAAGTAATTTCAATTTATATATAAAGGTAAAACAAATCAAATAAAATAGTACGTTAAGTCTTTCATAATATTGATACTAATTAACATGTCACTTAGTTAAAATTAAAATTACTACTACTAATAATAATCATATGATTTGATTGCAGACTACTAGCCTTCACGGAGCTACAATATATAACAACAGTTCAGCCTTTAAATTTTGAACTTTTGAATTCATACGAGGGTGAGAGTGTAGGTGGAAGGGGGAGGGTAAGGCCGTTAGCAATAGGAGCGCCGCGCCGCCCGTCACCTCCCTCCCTCCATAACTCACAAGATAAAAATTCAATCTAGTTGATGACCACTCTGGGACCTGCACTACTGTCTCTAATAGCTTATAGATTTTTCCGTCTCTGTCTGTCTGTCTTAAAGGAACAGCAGAAACGAATACGACTGAGATTAACAGAGAAAATGTCAGATATAATGTTTTTGTCTATCTCCCAGAACGCGCGGAAGCCGGACATGTTAGAGGCGGTGTTTCAGATGAGTGCCACAAGAGATCTAACAGAGCGTCTCAACCACAGCATCACATCCGCTACGACACAAAATCGATAGGCTCTTCCTGCAAGTACCTTAGAGCAGAACTTAAAGAGTATGAAAAAAACACAAATTTACTGAGGTCTGTCAAGAGAGTTATAACGATATAAACGCCTCAAAATCGATAAGACTTTCTCCCTGACACAGTAAGGTAACTCAAATGGGAGAAGACACGAGAACTGGACGTGTGTGTTTTTAGGCAAATTATTCTTAGTCCTTTTTTATTTTTAGTAATTATTTTCAGTGCTTATCAATTTAAATACAAAATGCCCATTTTCACTAATTCATCAAATTATTTTACCATTGCGGAAATTTGTGGCTCGTTTGTTTGGGCCGTAATGTGAGGGTGTCTACTGCTACAATACCTGTGAGGCTACAACCACCGCTGACGTAGCCAACTAAAGGCTATTGTATTGGAAGCCAGGCATAGTGCATACACCGGCATATCTGTTCAACCAGGGGGGAACTTGTCCAATACTTTACCTGGAACAACGTGGCTGATCCCGTTTTCTTTGGTGAAGTCCGCAATTCTGTCAAAGACTTCAGGCCACCTGACTTATTGTATCTTGAACTATGTAATTACTTCATTGAATCAGGTGTGCTTGAAGACATTCTTGCTGTTTATCCCAAATTTGCTAGCCCACACTGATTAGTCTTCAATTAGAATATGACTCCAATGTATGTGATCCACTGACCTATATATACTGCTAATGAATATGATGTATTTCCTTCTTTGTGTACGAACCTCTGTCCTGCGTGGCAGTGAACAGTGGCATTACCCACATGAATCTGACCGACCTTATATGTATGTATGTGTGTATATATATGTATGTGTACATATATGTATATGTACTGTCAATGAATATGATGCATCTCTTTGTGTACGAACCTCTGTCCTGCATGGCAGTGAACAGTGACATTATCCATATGAACCTGACCTCTACATTTATAGCTGTTAATGAATATGATGTATTTCTTTGTGTATGAACCTCTGTCCTGCGTGGCAGTGAGAAGTGATACCACCCTCAGTGTCAAGACCTGACTGAATTACTCAGAATAGGCAAACTGTACTACAAGCTTTGCCAATAAATTTGTTAAACAAAAAACTCCGCAATTCTCGACCGTGTGTCTGACGGCGGCCCAACACGGTTATTATAATCGTTTACGTCTGATGCTCCTTATGGTAACTCATTCTTCTCTTTATGATTTTAAACTTAAACTGTTCGGTAATAATATCTAGAATATCTATGTTTATTAATAAATTAGTGTACAAATTAGACCACACTTTCCAATGCAATTTCATGGTAGACTATGATGTGATGTCCGCTCGGTAAAATAAACAAAAAACTATATAATTCTTGTGCGAAACAAATTGACACCACGAACGAAGGTTTTTGATAAAGGCCCGTGATGCATACCTCGCACTGGTAGCCACGTGTATTGATTATTCAGTCCGAAATTCCTCCCAACCCTCTTGAAAGATATTTTTTTATAACCGTGTGTACCTCTCCAGTCTAAGCTACCAATGAGGATATTTGTATCACCACATAACACCTGTAATATAATAAACAACCATTTAACTCGATATAAACATGAAGCGTTGAGAATTAGAGTGAAGGCCAAGGATTCACTTTGTATTCTGTGTATGAGTCGAGGATATGACCAAGTAAGTGTTTCTTGTCGCTTCTGAATCTGTGTTGCATCACTCGCCTCTATGACTCCCCCCCCCCCCCCCCCCATCTCTCTTTCTCTGAGGTCGTTTTGCAAATTCCGCAGGAGAATAAAATCTACTCTTGGTAATTTCTGGTTCAGTGACCCCCTTAACCCGGCTCTTATTAAAACAAAACTATACCCCAGTCGAGATGACAAAAAGAGTCGAGACTAAAATTATCATCATCAGCAGCTTTACTTTTAAACTGTTTATAAGTCATCATCTCTGTTGTCACTAATGGTAAGCTTACGAGACGACCTGATGAGAAGAGCAATAATAATCCTCTCCTGTTGACGCTCCTCTTCTCTCTTACTTTATCTTCTTCGTCTTTGTTTTTGTTTTTAATGTCTACGTCTAAACAAATTGAAATAGTTGTGTATATCTCTCCATTAGACTTTTATTCTGTGGAAACTAATGAGACACCTGTACAGATGTTGCATTAATGAGTACAGTTAGGTGTGACATACAGTGAGTGAACATCCGTAACCTGGCGTACGGGATGCGCATTTATCACATCCGGTGGCATACCAAACTGACACGTTTTTAATACAGTGTCACTCTCATCGTGGTGTTCCCCTGATCCAATGTTGACTCTTGACACCCCGCCTAGGAATTCATTTAATCCACAAAGATACTCTGAGCCGGTGATGCCCTCCTGACAACCTAACCTAACCTACACCCCAAAAGAAACCCGCATTTATATTTATTCACCGTTCTTCTGTTTAATTCAACCCAATTGTTACTGCATGATCCATAAATACAAAATAATAATCCACTGTTCTTATAAACTCTACGTATGTGTTTGATCCATCTAAAACTATTCACTTTATAAGCCGTAAAGTTAAGATAAATCCACTTTCATTGTTTACACGCCCCTGAGTCTGCATCCACCCAAATGCCATCTTGTAAACCCATATTAAGTCAAGGAAATCAACGCCCTATTAACCATCCTCCTCACGTCTCGGCATCTGCTCCATTAATCTGTTACTGTGAGAACCAAGACATCATCACTCTTCATCACACACATACTCGTGTCACTCTCTATGGTCCCAAGTGGGCAAGAAATCGACCAGCCATTCACGACCTCACGGCTCTGGGGTTTGATCTGTCTTTGCTGTTCTGCTGTAAACTTCACTTGATATTTTGAGACGGCACAAAGAGTAAACTCCTTCTTGTACAGGATAAAACATCACAAGGGTAGGTTTAAGTGTTGTACATTCAGGAGTCTATACAATACAACAAAGGAATTACTGACTATTAGACTGTATAGTAAGTTAATGAAAGAAGATGGGTACAAGTAAGTCAAAGTGGGATATATCAAACAGTTAGTGTACCAGGCAGCGTAGAAACCCAACTTCCATTATGTAGAAATGTCTCCCGTGTTTTTGGCCAGCTGTCTACATTATAAAACCAAGAATATCAACACACTTTCTACGGTGTGTGTGGTGTGTGTGTGTCCTGTTCCATTGTTTTTAATTAGCAGTGAAGTACTCATTACTATCAGTGATTTCATATCGCCACCAGCAGGTTTAATCAGCAATGAATGTCTCTTTTCACTGATCTAATTACTTACATTCCCCCGTTTACATTTACATACAGAGTGGATTTTTGTTTGTGGGTGGTTATCTCTCACGCACTCGCGCGCGCGCGCGCACACACACACACACACACACAATTGTAAGCCTGACTAGTTTTACGAGTGTGTGAACTAGACTCAGGCTCATTAAACACACTCTAATTATGATTCACGAGTCTAATGAATACATGAATTAGTGTCTGGTAGTAACTGACTCTAATGGCGTGTTTACTCTAGTTAGTCCACCTACACTGCCTAGTTACCCAGTTCGCAAATAAAATAAAGAAATATATCGAAGTTCAGCCTGGCTCATCGTGTATTTCCCGACTCGCCATCAAGTTGTACGAGGGTTCGATGACCAGAAGTATCAGGTCCGGGATTAGGTGATGTCTGTTGGTCCTAAACATCTTATAGGTC
This sequence comes from Homarus gammarus, assembly GCA_958450375.1. Classification (NCBI taxonomy): domain Eukaryota; kingdom Metazoa; phylum Arthropoda; class Malacostraca; order Decapoda; family Nephropidae; genus Homarus; species Homarus gammarus. The sequence continues at coordinate 179,487 of CAUDMG010000485.1, read as the reverse complement.
AGGTGTCTGGGGGCCAACCAACCAACCACCCCCCCCCCCCCCTCGGTAATCTATACTAACCTAATCTAATAGCAGGAAATCCAGACCGACTTCTACGGATTTCCTGCAATTAGGTCGCTCAGGATCGTTACTGAGATGTGTGTAAATTCTATGAGGACAATTACGGGGTATTCAATATCACCCACATTCTCGAGTCATAGGACAAATACTATTAAAGACTGAATCATAAATGAAGGAATTATCGTGTTTATAGAGACTGTTTATTCACGCCTCTCTATTACGACAAAAGTCATCGATTGGCATAGGATTAATCGGGATAAAAATGGTCCTATGTGTAACAACAACAGCAACAATAATAATAATAATATACAGTTGTGGACAATTTTTCCATCAACACACGCACGCACGCACATAATCCAAGTAAATTTCCAGTGAATGAATATGTACATAAATCAGGGGCCAGGACCGAGTTATGGGGGAGAGGAGGGGGTGGGGTAACATGCAGGTAGGGGTGACGGGGGAGGGGTGACGGGAGGCGGGGGAGGAGGTAGACGCTGCATGCTACTCTCTTTAAAGCGTAAATATTTTAATGTATTGGTCTGATGCTTCTGTCACAGGGATGGGATGGATGGATGGATGGATCTCTCTCTCTCTCTCTCTCTCTCTCTCTCTCTCTCTCTCTCTCTCACTAATAAACTAACCAGATCACATTAAGATTAGCCTCAAGCTTATCTAACCTGATGATTCAACACCTTAACACTATTTGGGGTTAGCTTTAGGTTAGATCAGCTTTAGAGTGTGTGGTTAAGTCTAAATAAGCTGGCTGGGGGTTGGGTCGGGTTAGGTTAGGTTAGCTTTAGGTTAGATCAGCTTTAGAGTGTGTGGTTAAGTCTAAGTAAGCTGGCTGGGGGTTAGGTTAGCTTTAGGTTAGGTCAGCTTTAGAGTGTGTGGTTAAGTCTAAGTAAGCTGGCTGGGGGTTAGGTTAGGTCAGCTTTAGAGTGTGTGGTTAAGTCTAAGTAAGCTGGCTGGGGGTTAGGTTAGGTCAGCTTTAGAGTGTGTGGTTAAGTCTAAGTAAGCTGGCTGGGGGTTAGGTTAGGTTAATTAAGCGTCAAGGTGCAACAATAAATGAGGTGGGGGAGAAATCTTCAGGTGATCCAATTAAATTAATACTCAATCATTATCAGGAGGGAAGTCATTATATCGCTACAATGCTCTCTAAAATCGTCTTTTGGTGAGTGAGTGAACCAGAAAGGGGCTAGGTTAAAATAGGTCAAGTCAGGTCACGTCAGGTTAAGTTAAAATAAGTCAAGTCAGGTCCCGTCAGGTTAAGTTAAAATAGGTCATGTCAGGTCACGTCAGGTTGTTAAAATAGGTCAAGTCAGGTCACGTCAGGTTAAGGTGTGTGTGTGTGTAAGGCCGACTATTTCTATATACGAAGCAGAAAGTTCCTTACATGAGCAAAAAACGCAGACTAGAGAGGCAGAAAGTTTACTAAGTGAGTAAGAGGCAGAAAGTTTACAGCACGAAGTAGAAATTGTACCCAACACCCGACTGACGTTTGAGAGAGAGAGAGAGAGTTCAATAAGGGTGGGCAGAGGAGGTAGAAACTGGTGTGTGTCAAGAATGACGAGAGATCTTCTGCGGCCACTTACAGCAGGTACAGCACAGGCACTAATAATAGCCCCGGAGTCATTAATAGCGACACTAGCAGCATCCAATTAGAGAAACAATGGAAAGAGGAAGCGGGGGAGGAAGAAGAGAAATACGAGGAGGAGGAGGAAGAAGAGAAATACGAACAGGAGGAGGAAGAAGAGAAATACGAACAGGAGGAAGTTTCGGAGGTAAAAAGAAGAAAAACAAGGAGTAAAAAAAAAATAATAATCAAAATAAAACCAACATGTCTCCTGCTGGGGTAGCTGCCAAGAGCCACCACCAGGAGGACCCCGCACCACTGATCCAGTATGTTGAGGTAAAACTCCTGAGAAACAGAGCCATCAAGTTTTGCCGAGTTGAAGATTGCCGGTCTGATGCGGGCGGGCGGACTGACGGCAAGACAAAGGGACGGACGAGAGAGAGAGAGAGAGAGAGAGAGAGAGAGAGAGAGAGAGAGAGAGAGAGAGAGAGAGAGGCAAGGGGAGAGGGAGGGAAGGAGGCAAGGTGGCGTACTCAACACCTGGAGGAGGTCTATGTGGTGCATCTAAAGTTATGAGGGAGGCTGAGAGCTGCTGGTGAACACGTGTATATCGATGAGTGGGTACACCGTTATAGAAATTATCATTGTCATTTATTATTTTTTACCATCACGATATGATTCTGGCTGTGGTGGTTTTATTTTCTCACGTTAACAAAACCTACGTACGTCTCTCTCTCTCTCTCTCTCTCTCTCTCTCTCTCTCTCTCTCTCTCTCTCTCTCTCTCTCTCTCCCTCCATGTGACAAGTTATAATCCAGATAATTCCCGGATATAAATGTTCACTATTTTTCAGATGCTATACCGGTGAATATTATTGTTGGCTTACGTTATATTTGTGTTTTATGGCGAAATAAAGTGTTTCAATAACAATACCAACTGTAGGAGGACAGTGAAGGACGAACGAGGAGGGAGAGGGGTAAGGGAGAAAGGGAGGGAGAGGAACTGAGAAAGGGAGAGTAAAGGAAGGAAGGATGAAGAAAGGTGGAGAGGAAATATAATCCGAGAAAGCTGATAGGTGGCTAGGGATGGGTAGAGGGATAAAGGAAGGTCATCGGGGACTGCCTACCACAACGTAAAGGATGGGAGATGGGAGAGGAGGGGAAGGGATGGGTGAAAGAGAGGCTGGAGAATGTCGAGGGAAGGGGCGCGGTGGGGAAAAATGGCATGGATGGGCAAGAGCTATGGTAGGTGGGTAAGAGCTATGGTAGGTGGGTGAGAGGTATGGTAGGTGGGTATAAGAGCTATGGTAGATGGGTGAGAAATGGTATAATCCCTTCCTAACCATTATAACCAATAAAACAAGTTACAACACGTCCGTCAAAGCCCAAGCAAGAACCAATCATAAAACACCACCACACAGTAACTTAAATCAGCCCACCCGGTGCATGAAACTAACGAGGTGAATTTTAATAGATTTTGAAACGATTAATTAAACGTATCCATCTGTGTCTAATTGAAAAAAACAAAAGTTATGGAGAGGAAATTATATCTCTGGATTTATCAAAGTCGGGGGATTAACTTTGAAAATTTCTTGGGTATGCGACACACTTGGCCACCCCAGACAAGAATCTCCGTCATACTTTAATACTAACATTGACTTCTGACCACTGAGTCTATGGTGTATATCAAGCGGAGACGAGACTTTTCCCTTCCGGACTAATGATTAGACATATTTTACTGTAGGCCTCTCTGTCGATCGGCTGGACACAAAAAAAGAAAAAAATCACTTGAAATTTCTCCACGAATAAGTTTCAGGATGTCTCTACCTTCTTCGGGTCTCGTGCTGTCAGCGTCACCCTCTACCACCCGAGCTTTATATGTCATCAGGGCCGTCACCTCATACGCCTGCGTGTCCAAGGTGAGATAACAAAGATACACTTGGATAACACTAATAAAATATCCGTGTTGGTTTATGATGTGGTACTTTCTGAGACCCTGGGAACTCTTTGATCTTTACACACCCTCTGTCACATCTACAGCACACATACTCTGCCATTTATTTCACTCTAATTAGTATCATGATGGACATTCTCAACAGCTGTAATACGACTAATTTAATACATGGGAGAAGGAGGAGAAGGGGGATTATGGCCGTCTAGAGGGGGGATTATGACCGTCTGGAGGAGGGATTATGACCGTCTAGAAGGGGTTATGACCGTCTACAAGGGATTATGACCGTCTACAAGGGATTATGATCGTCTAGAGGGGGGATTATGACCGTCTACAAGGGATTATGACCGTCTGGAGGGGGGATTATGACCGTCTGGAGGGGGGATTATGATCGTCTACAAGGGATTATGACCGTCTACAAGGGATTATGATCGTCTACAGGGGGATTATGACAGACTAGAGGGGTGGATTATGACCGCCTACAAGGGATTATGACCGTCTAGAGGGGGGATTATGACCGTCTAGAGGGGGGATTATGACCGTCTAACTCTCATAATCATATAAACCTTTCTTAAACCAACACGTCAAGTTTGGGTCAGGAAACCAACATTCTACGAATCTCACCATCGTTAACGGAATGTGACACATACACACTTACTCATTCCTATTAGTCACTCTTTATCAACAACCATCAACCTGACGCTATGGTGTAAATTAGGGAGACAAAGTATATATTACATACCTAATTAAAAAGAGTCTTGCTATATTATGGGGGTATTATGATATTAGTTTTACTACGTTTACCGTCAGCTGGTGTGTTTGAGAGAGAAGGGAGTACCGTAGCTACTCCGGCGCGTCTTCGTGGTTTTCCTCTAACTCGGGAAATGTGACGTTTGCATCCACTCTTGGTACTCTTTTGTTCTGTCTTACCCGTGACTCGTGTGTGTGTGTGTGTATATCATGTTTCAATGATATATACTACCTTAAATGAAACACGAACAGTCAGTCATACAAGAACACAATTTTCATACAGACTTTTATGAGAAAATCATGAGAGATTCTACTAGTGTTGTATCTTTTATTTGTTGTTTTCATATAAGTTTAATTCTCTTTTCACCAGTTCTGTTTGAGCTGCAGTACATCACCGTCCGACTGTGAGAAAGATTTAGGAGTAATGATAAGTAGGAATCTTAAGCCAAGTAAACAATGTGCATTTGCTCGAAACAAGGCTAATACAGTACTTGGGTTCATACAGACGTGTGTTGGTTACTAGACTAGCGAGGTCATCCTAAAACTATATCTTGCGCTTGTGAGACCTCACTTGGATTACGCAGTTCAGTTCTGGTCACCGTACTACAGAATGGATATAGAATCCTTAGGAAGAATTCAGAGGAGAATGACTAGACTAATCCCGGACATTAGGAATCTTGAGTACAGAGACAGGTTAAAGCATCTTAATTTGCACTCCCTCGAGAGACGTAGAGTGAGGGGCGATATGATAGAGATGAACAAAGGTGACATTACAAAGGTACCCAAACTATCCAACCAGGAGCTAACCTGTAACAATGGTTTTAAATTAGACAAATTTAGATTTAGGCACGAAATAGGCAAACATTGGTTTGGAAATAGGAGTAGTGGATGAAGGGAACAAATTACCAAATATCATCATTAACTCGAATACGCTGGATAGTTTCAAACATACTGTAGGTTGGATGGATATATGAGCAATAGGGGTTGGGTGTAAATGGGACTGCCCAATATGCCAATAGGCCCGCTGCAGTTTCCTCCAGTCATCCGTTCTAATGTTATCTGGTTGTTACATTATTTTACAAAGAGAAGGACAAGTTTGCTCGCCCCATTCTTGAAACATTCCCGACTGAATCAGACAAGGGTCATAGAGTCGTTAAATTTAATAAAGGATCGTGCTGTTTTCATTATACATCACTAATGAGGTCTTCCAGTGGCTAATACCTCTTTAAAGTTCTCATTTATTATACTCAGCCCGTTCAGCCACTGCATAATTTAAGATTTTTTTTTTATCGTTGCAACTAAACTTTACCTGAAACCTGAAGCTCTTTTTCTTAACTTCCCTCTCTAAACTGATTTTCTATTCTGAATATCACTTCCCTATTTATTTTTCCAAACCCGTGTCAAGCCAAGGAGTACACGAATCCATCACAGTATAGCGCACATTCTTTTTTATACCGAATCATTATGAAGCCAAAGAGAAATACGGAACAATCACACCCGACCAGCATCAGCGGAGGCCACACATGTAAACAACAATCATGGCGGGAAGTGGTGTGGATTGTGGGTCGATCTAGATTTTCACCGTCAGATGGTAGCCACTCACTATCCGCTTCAGCTGGCCCATTGTCGTGCTAAAACAATGCCCGCATGTCGCTTTCACTCAAAACTTACACACACAAATTAAACATCAGCACGAATGATAAGTGTGAGAGAGGGAGATGAGGGAAAGGGGGGATAGATAGAGGGAAAGGGGGGGGGGAGATAGAGGGAAAGGGGGGAAGATAGAGGGAAAGGGGGAGATAGAGAAGGAAAGGGGGGGGGGGAGAGGGGAGGATAGAAGTTTAGTTCCCAGGAAATGTTGTCTCTCCCATGTGTCTCAGGTAATTACAATGTGCAGACCATCGCCCTGGCGACCGCAACACACAAACACGTCTCTTGAGAAACCTTCACTCGGTATCGCGTGAGGGACATCCTACCTAATCCGGAAACCCAGTTGTTGGGGGTTTACCACAAGTATACTTAAGACTCGATTCCGCCCGTTTCACTGTAGCCCGCAGCCTCTAGCCCGATAGATATGCTTGGGACCACTTGATTAAACTTATCTCAGGGACACAATACACTCGTTATAACTATATAAAATAAATTAACCATGTATCTCATTATCTAAGTGTAAACATTAAAAAATACATATTACTCTAAAAAACAGTCTCTCTTTTTCCCTACTCATTCACGTCGTATATTTTTCCTCTTAACTACACAGGTTTCAAAAGACATCTCCGTTCTGGCGTGTAATACTCCGAGCTGGTGGCACTTGAGGACGTGCATCCCACCCAATCCTCCTTTACTCCCTCCTCGACAAAATCAATGATTCGCCCTTCATTTCCAGCCTCCATTCCCCTTCGTTATCTGCTGTTCGAGATCTTGCCACACAAATCTCTTCTACCTTTGCTTTCACTGTTAAATGTCTCTAATACCAGGGTTATTATTGAACATTAGTCATTCGGTTTTTGTATAAGCAACAGAAAACGTTCACAGATAAAAAAAAACAATCCGCCACTCCCTTATTAAAACCTTACACTACACTAGCTACTCCACATCAATATACTGTTGTAATGTTATTTATACGAACATCCGCCTTCCTCTCGCTAGCGTTCCCTCCCTCCCCTGTCTTCCCTGTACATGACCTACATAGCTCTGTTAGGTGTGCGTCTGCGCCGGTGAAGTTTCCATATGACCTGACGCGGAACATCCAACTTCAGTGACTTTAATATTATAGGTAAACAAACTACAGCATTTAAAAATTAACTCGTTTTAAATACAATTCTTCTTAAGTGGTCGAATTTACTTATTATTGGGACCCATATTACTGGGGCCTAATAATACGTGGCCCTCATCTTGGAAGAGAACTCTGCCTGCACTTAATTCTGCATGAAGCTCCACACTTATCCGAGAAGGATCTTCATGGCTCTGGTGAGCTAAACAAGGAGATCTCATTAACACTGGCAGAAAGATTTTTTTGTTCCGGGTTTCGCGTGGGCCGAGTGAAGCAAACATTGAGGTAAACACTGGCACCTCAACTGTCGTGGAAACCCAGAAAATTTTTGCTCAACATTTTTACGTCGCCATCTTACTTATCCGGGAAAGGCTCCAATGACGTTCACCAGATGTAATAATTCACTCTTCATGTTGAGACCCGAGAGCAGGACGAGACTCCAGGTGATAGCGACACAAATCTTCCAAGTTCGCAAGAAAAAAAAATCGTGAACGTTTTCTAGATCATGCAAATTCACATGAGTCATCAGCGCTTACGGGAACCATGCATTAACTAGCTGCTCTGAGTCCACAGTCAGTTTCTTAAGGCTACAATAAACTTAAGATATGAATTGAAACACTGGTCAGGAAAAACCGATTTCTCGTATTCAAGAAGAAAAACAATATCCTTCCTTATGTATTCAATAACAAATCCATCTCTTATCATTACTGTATTAATACAATAAAATCAGAAAACACGGACAGAGAATTGCAGAAGAGAGAAGCACATAAAGGGAGCATGAAACAAGAGGACAAAGACAAACACAGACGAGTAAAGGGAAGGAAGAGAGACAAGCGTCAATAATTCGTGGCGGGAAATGAATAGGTGGGAGATGCCAACGTGTGTTTTACCTTCATTCTCTCTCTCTCCACTTCTCTCTTTACACCCTTTCGCTATATCTATCCCCCTTGTGCGCCTATTTACCTTCCACCTCAAACATTTATCTCTCCCTCCTATTATCCTCCCCTGTCCCATTTCATCCATCAGCACAATTACCACCCATCTCCCTGCCTACTCTGTCTCCTCGGTTACCAGGCACCACCACCATACCGCCTCCCCGCGCACCACACCGCCTGGCTTGACTCACCACCACCACCACACCTACGGCTTGGTTTAGTCATCGTCTCCCACGTATCTTGATCAACTAACAACATCACGCCATTACCATATGTAAAACTTTCTGCTCGAGAGGGAAAGAAAAAAAAGTATATAATTTTTACCACGTCATTACTGCGAAAAAAATTAGTTCAAAATACCAAAAAAAAAATAATTATCAAAATATAAAACAAATGCTTTCACACACACACACACACACAAGGTCTCTAAACAAAATTTCTACTCTCGAACCACAGCTTATTTAGCCTACTAACATATAATACGGTCACCATCACATACCAACCACTAAGTGTACTTGAGAGAGAGAGAGAGAGAGAGAGAGAGAGAGAGAGAGAGAGAGAGAGAGAGAGCCACGCCAATTTCTCCCCAGTGAACCTAACAAGCCGGAACTACTGTACAGCGTCTTTAAGATGGGTCCAATGGTCACAAAATAACAAAAGCTTTATGGCCCCACCCGACCTAAATCCTCCCAATGGCACTCTTAAACAACTCCTAAGAACTATTTACTTAAACAATTAATATCAAAACTAACAAAATTTATTACTCACTTTAAATCCAAGTAAATTATAATACCATGAACAGTGTAATAGAATGAGCGTCAACTCTCCGTAACAAATCACTTGGGACAACTCGGACACGTACTCATGAAAATGTGGACTTGGTGATGACTCGTGGATTGAATTATGTTATTAATGATATAGAAAATATATTAAAGTCGACCCTTTCCCTCCACCGCTGGTTATTTAAGCACTTACCTCATTAATATGGAACAGTAGTGAAATAGAAACACGAACATTCAGGTAAAATATAAGAGCAAATTGTGCTTACTTGATTCATTCTTGTGTAAGGAAGAAGTGTCCTTTATACTTTATCACCAACAAGGCAGCCCAGTGAAAAATCACTTTTACTTAAGCTATTGAGAACAAAGAACTTGACATGTGTTCTTACGGCAAACACGACAGAATCTCCTTAAGAACCTGTTTCACGTTAGGGCAACACCCTGAGCACGGCCACAGTTCTTCTCCCAGTACACACGAGACCTTCGTTAACTTCTATCCACACAACTATATAAGGCAATAGGTTTACCTATAACAATCAAACCAAAACAAACCTCCGTTAACTCAAAGATATACAAACTCCTATCACACAACTGCGCTGCCAGTAAATAATCTGAGGAAGATTCCGGCTTTAGTCTAAACACAAGTCCAAACATATCCAAAATTAGATTAAAAAACAATAAACTCAATTTGGTTAAGTGTGATAGTGACGCGTCTAAACAATATGGACTTAACTTAATCCATCCCGACGTTCACCTTGGTGTGGTAATGACTAGTACAACATCCCTGTTCATGGTGCGAGAAAAATGAACTTCTCCCACCTCTTGACCTCTCAAGCTTCAGCAGTTCGGCGAACCTTACACACCTCCCACAGTTACGATGTTCCAGCTAACCGTACACACACACAACTAGGATCTTCCAGCCACCGTAACAAGAACGTTAAACACAACTTAAAAATAATCATAATAATTTCTTCATCAACCATGATCAAAGTTCTGTTCATGGTAGGCTTCTTCACCTCTGCCTTTTCTTGTTGCCGAAGAAAATTATAAAATAATGTCTCCCAAGCAACACAAACACAAAGCATTTACAGGTGTTAAAATTATATAAACAAGTCGAACCAAAATTAATCAAGATTACGATTAGATAAGAATGAAAATACTATAGAGAAAGGGATTTACTACTACTATTAATGATGATGATGATAATAATAATAATCACTTTCTCAGTCAGCCACAACACAGTAAACAATGCAATTAAAAAAAGGTAAACACCGTAACTCCAAAGAGAAGGTAGGGAGAAAGAATAAGACAACTAGATCAGAGCAGCAGACCAGGCCAGACGTCAACATTAGTTTACCCCCACAAAACTTTCACGGAACTTAACTTCACGAGCTGCTGAGGAACAACACAATTTACTCGGGAAATTACCGGCAGAAGACCCACAACTCCACCTCACTCGCCCTCCTTCCAGACTCTCCCAAGATGCTCACGTGGAGTGCACATCTAAGGCAGCATATTTTTCATGAGACAACCACAGATGTTTCGGCCTTTCTAGCATACTTTAACTATGATGAGCTGTATGTGTGAGTGGCGCCTTGCCCCGTCTGGTTCGTGACAGTCCAACAGCTGCTACAGAAGAAACTATCTAAATAAGAAAATTTTTCGTTCATCGTCATATTGCATGATGTTCTACACGCTTTTCGCTTTTTTATTTCAATCTGACTTTTTCATGTCTTGAGTGGCAACGTGGGCCATCATGTTTCTGGGGTTGTCCATTTGACTGTCTGTCATGCTGGTCGTGGCCACTGTTAAAAGCTAATTAACAAAAGCCGACGACCTTCCTCACAGCGCTGTGTATGTGCAGGATTAATTTTGTTTTGACCTCTGTGCTATATAGACGACGACACCCGCTTTCAGGAGCAGCGGTAAGCAGGAAATAAAACGTTAAATGCCCAAAATTTAGATACCGGTATTAAATGAGTTATATTACAGCATAGTTAAAATGACGCGGATAATGTGTGTCGTTGTTCAACTCACAACATTAAAATTCAAATGTGTAAATTATCACTGTTGTGCCGGTGTTGCAGGGGGACGAACGAACCAATATGGAAATACCTACCAATTGATTTGTTTTGCTTGAATGATTACTGAAAACTGAACAATGCTGTACAACCTCTATTGTTAGTTGGGGCTCATTATGGCAAAACTCCGCTCTGACTTTGCACATTATTTATACGTGTATTTTTCCACTCGTTTTTTCGTACACAATTACACATTTTAATTTTCATTGGCGTGAGAGTGTGGTGTTGAAGCGTGCTGTGAGCTTTAACGAGGGGCGGTAAGCTTTGTGGGTGTAGGGTCGTGTTGGGGTGTAGGTTTGGATGTAGAGGCGTGGGTGTCAGGGCGTGGGAATGCAGGCAGGTGCTACGAGGAAGAGTGGCAAGGCGTGTGAGTTGTCCCGCCCCTACCACATCCCTGATGGTGCTCCTGCCTTACAATGCCACCACCTGCAGTCACCTGCCATCACCTACCACCAGCTGCCGTCATCTGCCACCACCAGCAGTCACTAATCATCACCTACCACTAGCTCCCGTCATCTGCCACCACCTGCCATAACCTTCCACTATCTGCCACCACCTGCCATGGCCCACCACTACCTGCCATCATCGCATACCGCCAATAGTCACCAGCTGACAACAATTTCCGTCGTTTTCAACCATCCACTACTTAAACTACAAACACACTTCTCCTGTCTGTTTCCCGTCCTCAAGTCCGTCTATCTCACCAACCGAATGTATAGCTATTCTCTCAGTACTATGTGTCTGTCAACTGCTTACTAGAAACCCTCAATGCTTGCCTTCAGTTCCCTGCCCCTGTAGCCTAAATAAATCTACGTATAGCTTATCTACAACCAATATTCACTATCCGATATCACTAAATCAGTACCGATTGGGAGGAAGAGGGGGACGCTGTAGAAGGTGCGCCTGGCGTTGCGTTAGGGAATGCCATGCCTGGTAAACACCCGTATTGGTCGCGTGTTTGAGTTATGGATTTTGACATGTCTGGTGGCCGTGCCTAGCTACTGCCCTGCTCACTGACTACTTACCTCCCTACCTACCTCCCTGCTCACCCACTCTGGCAGTAGGTGTATCCCATTCACAAGTCTCAGCTTTAGAGTCCAGGAAGCTATAACACCCAGCAGTCAAGCATAGGTCCGCAGCCTCCTAACTACACTCCACACGATTCGATTATTATTTTTCAGATGCCTAATAGCGTATCACCGGTAGAGGGCACTAGCGTATCACCAGGACATCAAATATTCTACATATACAGGAAATAAAAGTGTGACAATAACTTCCCCTAAAAAAAAACCTATTTTTTATTTTTTTAATATAAATGAGTACAATAATAAGTTACAACACAAATCACAATCTAGAGTACAACACACACACACACACACACACACACACACACACACACTGTACAAAATCATCAACTTAGGAGGTGACAGTCTCCTTGAATCACGTGGCAGTATGTATGTCTGTATGAATTTCTTGACGTAGGGAGAACACTGGCCCCAGACAGTACCACGCCTGACCTACCTTGGTACAGTACTACGGAAGTATCCGGGTGGGTGGCGATCGATACTGTCCCTCTGCATCGTCATCCATCACCACTACCCTCCTGCCTCTCAGCACTACCCTCCTGCCTCTCACTTATATATACGACAATTATTATGTGACACACACACACACACACACACACACACAGTTACTTACCACCACCACGGTCGTATGCCTGATGTGTCTCACCTGCAAAGCAAAACAACACATTAAGTACGAAAGATATAAATATACACACATAAATATGAATGCATGTTTAATACGCCAGTGACAATGGTCGTGCATAAAGACTTACTGACACTCAATCTACAATTTAAATGGTAAATTTATCTATTATTAAATTCAGAAAACAAAAACAAAACAAATCTATTTGGTTCACGAGACGCACAGTTACTTCGTCCATTTCAGGCAAAGTCTAATGTTAACAGTTGGGTGAAATTTGGCCCCCTTACCCTTAAGGGAGGGGGCAGCCCTGGTCGAGGCAGCCCTGGTCAATTAATTATAACAAATAAAATTCTACATTTGAAATCCTTTCTAATGGGCAGAACTCCAGTGGAGATAATTAATTTTAAACTCAATTAACACGACTCACAGCGCCACATTTTATTTGTGCGCCGAATTTGAGTGAAAATATTTGTTAAAAAGCAGATATATGGTGCATAAAAAGGCAAATACTGTGGATGTTTAACACACACACACACACACACACACACTACATTAAGTACATTTTTCCGGGTAGGTTCATTACGGTGATATAGTGAGGTTGGCCCCGATACTTACCACGGTCCCGGCCATGTTTGTTCACCCAGCCTCACAGTCCCCTAAACTGCCACGCGTTTGTTGTGGTTACGGCGAGGCACTCATAACACGACGTTACATCAAAATTTTAAATGTTTACACAATACAAAATCACTATGAATAATTAAGCTTACATTAGGTCAAATAGGAATAACTATAACTTGAAAAGTGTGTATGTATGTATGTAAAATAATAAATTATAATAATAAACGGTTTATTAATAGGGCTGTACAGTACATAAATCAGGAGTTGTTTATTATTTTAACAATAGATGGGATGGTGCTGTTCTTATATCTATCGGTGTGGGCTCTTATGGGCTGAATTTTGTTGTAGTGGCGGACTGCGCGAGTTGGGTGGGGGGCTGCAGGTGGCAGGAGGTGGCGATGACGAGGATGGTGCAGTAGTCCACTGCCAAACCTTTCCAGTACTTGGTGGTGGAGCTCACTGAGGGATAGCATTTCCAGGGTGGAGAGAGCGTTGGTGTAGCCAGAGTATTCTGCCCCGAGCATGATTCTGCAGGCCCTTTTCTGTACCTTCTCTAGCTGACGTTGTTGTGGAGTTGAGAGAAGACGACCAGGCTGGTGACGCATACGTTAGTTTGGGGAGAATAAAGGCGTTGTAGATGGTCCTCAGCTCTGTGTGTGTGTGTGTGTGTGTGTGTGTATCAACAGTGTATTAAGGAAAGAAAGTTCATAATATAATCAAAGCGACATAATTCAGAAAAAAAACAAAAACAATCACATACATTCCGACAAAATCGTATTTAACGAGACAAAGTCGAAAAACGGGAGAAAATAACAGATAAAAATATTCAACAACAAAAACACAATAAAAAGCACGAGTCAAAAAGACAAAATACACCACGAACACAAAAGTAATTTCCGTCAAAATTGTATTGCCAAAAATATACCATTGCTTGATGAAGGTTTCCGCCTGACCACGTTCACGTCCTAACCTAACCCAACCTAACCTAACCTAACTAACTAACCCACTTACTGTACACACACCTTATTGTCTTGCATACTATATATCTATTATTACTTAGGTTATGACACCATTCTGAGGATACAGTCACTCTCCTGGCAATCACTACACCACAAGTTTACGGGTAAATATATACCTGTAATTCCTGTATTATTAGTCCTGAATAAACTTCATTATTCAGACATATTTTCTTTAACAGGAGACACACACACACACACACACACACACACACACACACACACACACACACACACACACACATCCACTTCCAAAACATGCGCTTCTTTCTATTAGGATAATTTTTATTTTATTTCTTTACATGTACAAGTGAAAATTTTAGAGAAGCAAGAAATGTTTACATGTTGAAATATTTAAAACAGTATTCAGAGTCGAGACATGTCACACTACACGCTATACACACACTCCTTTACAAGTTAAATCTACCACAACGCAGCATACAGAGGCGCCGGGTATCCCTCACAAACATTTTCTGCGCTGGAGAACACACTGAGTGAAGCTGAGGTGGGAGGCGCCTAGGAGATAAAGAAAGAGGGCTCTGGACCACACTCGAGCTAATGCCGGGGTAAACTGCGGCTCTGAACCCACACATAAAGGGAGGCGGAGGAGGATGCCTTGGGACCTAACACGCGAGGAACGTAGCAACCAGCGGAGACCTGTACCCCCTTTATCCCCCCACGTACACCGCCCACCTCCTCCACTGGATAAATTTGTGGCTCTACTGGCTCCTTTAGCAACTACAGTGTATCCTAACTATATTGGATTCTCAGGGTGTCTATAGTGGCCTCCGATTATGGCCAGATTCTCCAACCACTAGACCAGTGTAGTTACGAGTCGACTTTATCACAGGGAAGGTTTTAGCAACACTCCAAGATGCTCAAGTATTTCCTGGGATTGTTGGTGTTTGTTTACCAAAGCATCGTGGTGATTGTTTGTCCAGGAATCAATATGATACGTATATAAAGTGAACGTGTGTGTGTGTGTGTGTGTCCTAGGAATACAGTAGATAAGTGTACCATCACAAGAAACACCACTCGGGATAAGTGTACATCTCAGGTTTTAAGTCACATCATCTTGTACTCCATTCAAAAACTGTACATGACAAAAGTATCCAACCACCAATATGATGTCACGTCCTGCTGTACATCAAGGAAGTAAAGGGCAGAGAATGACTTCATTGAGGCGGGCAGAACCCAACACGCGGTCAAGGGCTGCCTGGTGTGGGTGAGGTCCCTGGGGTGTTGAATGTCAGGGACCGGAGGTGTAAGGGCTGACCGACCTTGACGATGCATCACTCATACCCACCCACCCATCTGCTGCTCATGGCCCGGCCCTCACACCTCACTTCCTGCTTACCTCACCTCCTGTCCTTCCTCCCTCCCTCTCTCGTGCCCAATGGTGTTCTAAGGCCAGTTGTCTCCTCCTCTCCACCCATACCTATGTCACACCTAGCTTTATTCTCTCTTCCCTTACCCAGCAACCACAATTCTCTTATCCTAGCTGCCCCTCCCTCTCCAGTACCCAAGCAAGTCTCCCACTCACTCTAATTCAGCTGTCACTATATAGCCAACTGTATCTATATAGCCAGCTGTCTCTCTCCCTCCCCAGAATCCAGCTGTCTTCCCATTACCACCTGTCTCTCTGTCCTTCCCCAGTATCCCACCCGTCTCCCTCCCTTCCTCGTACCACGTTCCCTACTGTCACTGGCCCTTCCCTCACTCACTCACATGACCTTGAAAACATTACAAGTCCACAGTTCATTCAATTGCCAATGATGCAGAGTCATGCACGGGGTACACAGGATAATACATCACGTGTTTAGTATTCTTATAAACCAGTTTCAGAATCCACCTCAATTTAGATAGTGTTGCTTAATTTGTGTAGTTTCAGGACCCACCATTTGTTAGGTTGGTTTAAACACGTCCCCCAGTCAACTTACTTTCAACTCCCGTCTGCAGTGGAACATAAAAATAAATAAAAACACAACCAGAATTCAACCGAGACCCCGCCCTCCCCCCACCACATCCCGGAAAACGGCTAAACCCAATTCTCTGAAAGGTTAAAAGGCTTGTAGGTGAGCAATAGCAGCTGGTGGTGTGGGCTGAAAACTGCGTCTCCACCCTAGTCCAACCATACTTTCCAAGGAATACCCAGAGAGGCACCGTCACTCACCAGAGAACTTCCCCCGTACGAAAAAAATTAACGCTTGTACAGTCAACCACTAAAATCCATTCACCCTTCCCCTCATGAACCCGAAACATTTATGGACAGAATAATGTATCAATCTACTGCTTCGGGTTCACGAGCCTGAATCTCTGGGTTCGGTGTTCAGCGGAAGAGGGGAATGCACTTTAGTAGTCATCAGTAAAGAGTTTGAAATGCCCATCACAACATACAAGAACTGCAACAGAAACTCACAGCAACATCAAGGAAGAGTCGTTGGTGAATTACTATATAAACAACACGGGTCCACACACACACACACACACACACATATATATATATATATATATATATATATATATATATATATATATATATATATATATATATATATATATATATATATATATATATATATATATCAAGAATCATCGGGGTGGAACTAATCACCTTGGCCTGTACACATCATCCTTCCATCTGCACAATTTGTATATCAAGTTTCGTGAAATTCCGTGGATAGTTGTCCGCACGAGTTGATCCTACAAACTTGTGATTAGTGGCACACAAATCGACTCTCTCTCTCTCTCTCTCGTGTGGGTGTGTGTGTGCACGCGTGCCAGAAGACAAAAAATATCAACTGGTTCAAGCACTCTCGACTTCTGAAGCAAAACATTTCCCAGAGTTTCCCCAATAAGCTGTACTTCGGACTCACCGAGACTAACAAAAACCCAGTTTCCAAGTTCGGCGAAAAGCGAGGGAATGCCAGCCACCACCAGACTAACGGCAGTAAAGACGATACTAACGGCACAGCAATAACGAAGGAAGACCACAGCTATATATGAAAGTCGTCAAGAAGATGTTAACGAGTGAAGTGGAATCACGAGCCTAGAGGGTAATTTCTTCAGTGATGCAATAATAATAATAATAATAATAATAATAATAATAATAATAATAATACGCGAAGAAAGAGACAAAATAATCGATTACCAGATAATTAGTTACCCCAGCTTATTTCACTTGACCTAACCTGACTTGATTTGACCTGACCTGACCCAATTCCCCCCAGGTAGCATTAGGGAGATAAATCATCAGATAAAATAAATGGCTGTGATTAACCTTCGAGTGATCCAAAGGAATTAAGAGTCATTATTAGAGAAAGTCAACAATAACACGAGCAAAAAGAGCCAGAAGAAGAGAACTGTGAGAGCAAAGAGCCACAGAGTGTGAATTACAAGAGTCAAGAGCCACCGGAACGGAGTATAAATAAATCTAAAAAAAAAAAAAACTATAGGAGGTGAACGGTAAGAGCCAGAGAGCCACCGCTGCCACAGGAACCAGGAACTAAGAGCAACCACAGGAAGCGAGAGTAACCAGTTTGTAGGTAGCAGCGGCCTTGACCATGGTTAGCCTCTGCCCTACATACCAGACCCACCCCCTACCACCCCCACACACCTGTACTCCCTATCTTCTACCCCCTCTCTCTCTCTCTCTCTCACGACCTTTCTCTACTTCCCTCACAACCTTCATCTCTCACTCCCCTAACCCCCTCCCACCCTCCCTCCCCTCCCTATCCCCTACCACCTAAACCTTACCCAACAGCTGTACTCATTTCATAATCTTTACCCCATAAACTGTACAAGAAACTATGATCCATTTTTTTTACAGCTGTTTGGCTTATCATCATCATCATCATCATCATCATTATCGTTATTATTAAGTGAATACAAACACAAGAAACAATGACTACAATAAAAACACAAATTAGTTACAAAAAAAAACACGACTTACACCCATATTAAAACAATAAAATTGATACACATTACAAAATTAATATTATATAACGCTTAAAACTCATACCAAACATTAGACATATCAGGCATTTAATAACACAGACATATGACAATAAACACCAGGATGAACTGTATACAAGGATACTCTCAGGGCAATGTTATCACCCCGGCCAACCATGGTGACGGTGGTGTTCCAGGGTTACTACACTCTATAGGTCTGCAAAAACAACAAACTGTAGGTCAAATTTTCCAGACACGATGGTATTTATTTTTTTCTTTTCGTTTTTGTTCGCAGTGGTGAAGAAATATGATATTTTTGACGTAGTGTTAAAGTAATGGATATAATTAATTAGTGGATGATAAATTCTGGTAATTGTGATGGATTAATTGGTGGATAATTCATTTTGGGTAACTGGTGGATAATTCCTTGTTGGTACCTGTAGGATAATTGGTGGATAATCCCCTCTGTTACCTGTAGGATAATTGGTGGATAATCCCCTCTGTTACCTGTAGGATAATCACTTCTTTTGCCTGACGGATAATTGGTGGATAATCTCCTCTTATTACCTGTTAAGACTTGAATGGGGACCAAGTCTGAAGGTCTTAAAACACCAATTATTTCATTATTCTTTCAACCTATAATAACAAGACCTTCACACGTCAGCTGATCCTCTCCACTACACACGTCAGCTGATCCACCACACACGTCAGCTGATCCTCTCCACTACCACACACGTCAGCTGATCCTCTCCACTACCACACACGTCGGCTGATCCTCTCCACTACACACGTCAGCTGATCCACCACACACGTCAGCTAATCCTCTCCACCACACACGTCAGCTGATCCTCCCACCACCACACACGTCAGCTGATCCTCTCCACTACCACACACGTCAGCTGATCCTCTCCACCACACACGTCAGCTGATCCTCTCCACCACACACGTCAGCTGATCCTTCCACCACCACACACGTCAGCTGATCCTCTCCACCACACACGTCAGCTGATCCTCCCACTACCACACACGTCAGCTGATCCTCCACCACACACGTCAGCTGATCCTCCCACCACCACACACGTCAGCTGATCCTCTCCACCACACACGTCAGCTAATCCTCTCCACCACCACACACGTCAGCTGATCCTCTCCACTACCACACACGTCAGCTGATCCTCTCCACCACACACGTCAGCTGAATATATTTAGCCATGGGCGTTATTGCCTTCGTCCGGTTGCAAACATAAGTGGATTCCTTCACAGTTACTTGAACAAAACATGTGATATAAGTGACCCGAAGAGGTTGCCATTGATGAGTGCCACCCTATAATGACTTGAGTGCCACCCTCTACTGTATACTATATTGACGAGAGCCACCATATAATGACTTGAGTGCCACCCCGCTGTAATGACGAGTGTCCACCCTATATTGACAAGTACCACACCCTACATTGACGAGTGCCACCCCTGTAATGACGAGTACCTCCCCTATAGTGACTTGAGTGCCACCCCATAATGACGAGTACCACCCTATAATGACGAGTGCCACGAAATAATGACGAGTGCCACCCTATAATGACGAGTGCCACCCTATAATGACGAGTACCACCCTATAATGACGAGTGCCACCCTATAATGACGAGTGCCACCCTATAATGACGAGTGCCACTCTATAATTAGTGCCACCCGTCCACCGTGAAATTCCGAATCCAGTAGAGAATGAGCCAAAAAAAATTACGACAAATAAGAAAAACAAAGAAATAAAAGTGACAATCAACAAGAAAAAAATAACAGTATAAACAAAGACAATAAACAATAGAGGAAACATTCACAAACAAACACACAAACAAACACACATACATACATACACTATCACTGCATTTCCTGTACAGAAGCCGGAAAAAATAAAACAAGGATACAGTAAAAGGGAAAACTTAACAAAAATCAAGCCACAAAAACAATGGAAAGTTAAAAGAGAAACAAATAAAAAAACTAAATTAAAAAAAAAAACGGCAACTAAAGAAACAAAAAAATAACAAAAGTAATGGAAATTTAAAAGAGAAACTGACGCCAAAAAGGTAAAAAAATAAATATAAATAAACAAACTGAAGAAACACAACAAATGCTTGAGGAAGAGGAGGAGGAGAAGAATGAAGAAAAGGACTATGAGGAACTTTAGGAAGAACCAGTCAGCCAGCCAGCCGCCACACCACTCACCACCACCCTGCAGGAAATCAATAAAAAAAAACAACAACAAAAAATACAAATTCCAACTAAGTTTTAAATGACCAGCTGTTTCCCTACCTTAAGTCCAGCCCCTACCCGTCCAGCCCCGCCCCGCCCCAGTTCCTCTCAACACACCGCCCGTTTAAAACTTCCCACCTTATCTAAGTAAATTGGGGCCATTATCATCTTTGCAAAGTTGTGGAGACGAAGCATCCTAGGGGGGGGGGGGGAGAGATATATGATGTTGATGTTGTTGCTGTATGTTAACGAACTATATTTTACTTTGGTTATATAATTATTAAGGGTAACTCTCTCTCTCTCTCTCTCTCTCTCTCTCTCTCTCTCTCTCTCTCTCTCTCTCTCTCTCTCTCTCTCGCACATACAGCACAGTTGGTCGATGCAAACTGTTATTTCTGCCTATTATCGTTAAGTCTTGAGAACAATGTACCTTTAAACTCAGTAAAGAGGAAGGAAGAGGACAAAAGAAGATGAGAGAGAGAGAGGTGTTAAAAAGTAATAATCCCACATAGAATAACTTCACCCTGGTATACATGGCAGTCAACCAGCCAGATAAAATGAATAAACTCCACAGACATCAATTCATAACTGTACCAGAAGCTATGACTACCACTTCAAAACTCCATTCACGGACGCAATTCACGATTCTCAACACGTACAGTCTCCTTCACTTGTACGTTTACAGGGGCTCGTCAGGCTTTGTGCAGTGTGGCAGCCGTGTGTTTGTTGACATTCCACACAAGGAAACTCGCAATGGTAAACATATTATGGAATCAAATTAAAATAACATTAACACAAATATCTCAATATAATGATGAGTGGAATGTTTATATGACGAGCCCCTGTAAACGCAGTAGTGAAGGGGACTATACATTAATAAACAACTAAAAAAAGACTGAACGACACGAGTGTAGGATCTCTGTATACACGTGAAACCATGGAGCCAGTGACACCCAACCACGCCATGACTAGTGTATAATCTTGGTGATGTAACTCAATCGTGATTATAGTTACCAATGGTGTCGTGTTCTGATTAAGTGTTAGGTTAATTTTATACGTGTCCAATCAAGTACTTTCACCTTATTTGCTGGAGTTGTGATTGGTAAGGTTATATGTGACTGTGTTTTGACAGGTGTTGTAATTGTTGGTGGTTATTATTTGTGTAATTATTTTTGTTATTATTATTATTTATCATTCCTGTGTCATTATTACTGTTACTACTCTTATCATTATCATTACGAATTCTGTACATTTCGAAAAACCATAAACTAAGGAGGGGGCAGGTCGCGAGGGGGGTGGGGGCAGTGGGGCAAGTGGTCGAGGGAGGTTGCAGAGGGTGGGTGAGGGAGCAGGGGGTGGGTGGGGGAGATTGGGGGTGGGTAGGGAGTGGGTGGGGGGCAGTGGGGCAGGTGGTCGAGGGAGGTTGCAGAGGGTGGATGAGGGAGGTTACAGAGGGTGGGTGAGGGAGCAGGGGGTGGGTGAGGGAGCAGGGGGTGGGTGAGGGAGTGGGTGGGGGAGGTTGGAGTGAGTTGGGGGTGGGTAGGGGAGGTTGGGTGGGGGATCACACGTCACCCAACCTGTGTTACGTATTACGCCATAATGAACCATTACCCCCACAAGGTGTCATGGCTGGCTGAAGGTCACACTCTTACCAAATTACAAGCTGACTCACACACCTACGATACTACCCCCCCCTCCCCCCCCCCCCCCCGAGGCGTGCTGGGAGGAGAGAAAAAGAGAGAGGGGTGAGGGGAGGGGGAGGGAGAAGGAGTGAAAAAGGAGAGGGGGAGGGAGGAGACAGGGCAAAAACATGGGGAAAGGAAGGAGAGGGAGAGATAATAGGGGGAAAGAAGCATTAAATGAGGAACGAGAAGCAGGAAATGGGGAAAGGAAGACTAAGAAAGAAGTGTTAATAAATGAAAGATGAAGGATGAAGCAGGAGTAGAAAAAAAAAGAAATAAAGGAGAAGAGGGAGACCACAATAGACACAGAAATTAACGTCAGCATCATGATAATTTTTGGACCAATAGAAACACAATAAACATTAATCCCGCCAACTCTCAACCAATGAACTGGCCTCTTGAGACGACATGACGAGCAAAATCACCTGTCATTGGCTCCCGGCACCACTTAACCTGGCCAACATGAGACTCCCAGGTGTGTGGAGGTACGAGTCTTGTCTTAAGCAGGTAGAGAAAAATATTGTACGTACACACACACAAAAGGCTGATGTAACTGTACAATTCGTATACTTCTGAGCCAACAATTAAAATCAATGTCGATAATCATGACTGTTTTACCTCGACACGATAAGTTGATACACAAATATAAGGAGGAATTATCGAGATTTATAGTACGTGTATCTTATTGAAATGACTCACCAAGCCAAACAGTGTGCGCCGTGCTAAACCCTCCAGCCAGCCAGTCCAAAAGCCTTGGGAGTCTGTTTACATTTATTCACCTTGGCGTTACTTTACCTGAACACGTCTACAATGGCTCTCTCTCTCTCTCTCTCTCTCTCTCTCTCTCGTTCGTTCAAACCACACATACGCATAAACACACACGTACACATGAATACCATAAACACACACACACCCCCCCCCCCACTCCCATATCTAACAATCTGATCCACTTGAGCTATTGCCTTGTACTAATAACCTCCACCAACACGTGTGTGTGTGTGTGTAGCAACCATCTGTAGGGAAAGGTCTCGTGTTTGTCTTTTAATACAGGAAGAACGCCACTGTAGGCAGAACACAGACGAACGTGCGCCTTACGTGGTGGAGGGGGAACGCTAGGTACTATAGATTTGTCAGTGGTAGTGATATAGTGTGTAAGGGGGGCCTCGAGAAGCCACTTGTAATCGTAAGTTAAAGGCTGTGATTTACGAGGCGACTGAGTTTGATGCAATCCTGTAGCGTCGTCAGGCGTCGTGCCTCGAGGTGTTGACAGAGATATACAAAGGTGTCGGAGGTGGAGACGATCAAACAAAGAGTCGTGATGGAGAGATGCCAAGTGTGGACAGGTGTGTGTGGAGAGTAGTGTTAGGTGGACAGGTGTGTGTGTGTGGAGAGTAGTGTTAGGTGGACAGGTGTGTGTGTGTGTGTGGAGAGTAGTGTTAGGTGGACAGGTGTGTGTGTGTGGAAAGTAGTGTTAGGGTGGACAGGTGTGTGTGTGTGGAAAGTAGTGTTAGGGTTGACAGGTGTGTGTGTGTGGAGAGTAGTGTCAGGGTGGACAGGTGTGTGTGGAGAGTAGTGTTAGGTGGACAGGTGTGTGTGTGGAGAGTAGTGTCAGGGTGGACAGGTGTGTGTGTGTGTGGAAAGTAGTGTTAGGTGGACAGGTGTGTGTGTGTGTGGAAAGTAGTGTTAGGGTGGACAGGTGTGTGTGTGTGGAAAGTAGTGTTAGGGTGGACAGGTGTGTGTGTGTGGAAAGTAGTGTTAGGGTTGACAGGTGTGTGTGTGTGGAGAGTAGTGTCAGGGTGGACAGGTGTGTGTGGAGAGTAGTGTTAGGGTGGACAGGTGTGTGTGTGGAGAGTAGTGTCAGGGTGGACAGGTGTGTGTGTGTGGAAAGTAGTGTTAGGGTGGACAGGTGTGTGTGTGTGGAAAGTAGTGTTAGGGTTGACAGGTGTGTGTGTGTGTGGAGAGTAGTGTTAGGGTGGACAGGTGTGTGTGTGTGTGTGTGGAGAGTAGTGTTAGGGTGGACAGGTGTGTGTGTGTGTGTGTGTGGAGAGTAGTGTTAGGTGGACAGGTGTGTGTGGAGAGTAGTGTCAGGGTTGACAGGTGTGTGTGTGTGGAGAGTAGTGTCAGGGTGGACAGGTGTGTGTGTGTGGAGAGTAGTGTCAGGGTGGACAGGTGTGTGTGTGTGGAGAGTAGTGTTAGGTGGACAGGTGTGTGTGGAGAGTAATGTTAGGGTTGACAGGTGTGTGTGTGTGGAGAGTAATGTTAGGGTTGACAGGTGTGTGTGTGTGTGCAGAGTCGTGTTAGGGTTGACAGGTGTGTGTGTGTGTGGAGAGTAGTGTTAGGTGGACAGGTGTGTGTGGAGAGTAGTGTTAGGTGGACAGGTGTGTGTGTGGAGAGTAGTGTCAGGGTGGACAGGTGTGGGTGTGTGGAGAGTAGTGTCAGGGAGGACAGGTGTGTGTGTGTGTGTGTGGAGAGTAATGTTAGGGTTGACAGGTGTGTGTGTGGAGAGTAATGTTAGGGTTGACAGGCGTGTGTGTGGAGAGTCGTGTTAGGGTTGACAGGCGTGTGTGTGGAGAGTAATGTTAGGGTTGACAGGCGTGTGTGTGGAGAGTCGTGTTAGGGTTGACAGGCGTGTGTGTGGAGAGTAATGTTAGGGTTGACAGGCGTGTGTGTGGAGAGTAATGTTAGGGTTGACAGGTGTGTGTGTGTGGAGAGTCGTGTTAGGGTTGACAGGTGTGTGTGTGTTTGAGGTGCATGGGGGGAGAGAGAGAGAGAGAGAGAGAGAGAGAGAGAGAGAGAGAGAGAGAGAGAGAGAGAGAGAGAGAGAGAGAGAGAGAGAGAGAGAGAGAGAGAGAGAGAGAGAGAGGAAAACTATAAATGTGTAGTAAAGGGAGAGAGAGTTTTGGCTTGAATAAGAAAAGGTTAGACGGGGGGGGGAGAGAGAGAGGGGGGGAGGGGAATATAGACGGGTTCTATAAATGTATATGGGACGGTAAGAGGAACAAAGACGGACGGTAAGAGGAACAAAGACGGACGGTAAGAGGAACAAAGAGACAAAGACTCCCTACAAAAAGCAAGTGGGAGGTACAATGGACAAAACGTGTGGGAGATTAGTAATGGACATATATGTACAGTGGGAGGCTGCTGGTTGTAAGAGGCGATCAAGTGGCAGACGGGGGGAGTTGGGGGAGGAGGGAGGGTAAATGGCAGACGGGGGGAGGGGTAAGTGAGAGACGGGGGGAGGGGTAAGTGGAAGACGGGTGAGGGGTAAGTGAGAGACGGGGAGAGGGGTAAGTGAGAGACGGGGAGAAGTGGCAGACGTGTGGGAGGTGTAGAGTTGGGGGAGGAGGAAGGGTAAATGGCAGACGGGGGGAGGGGTAAGTGATAGACGGGGGAGGGGTAAGTGGAAGACGGGAAGAGGGGGTGGGTGAACCTGGCAACTTGGGGGGGGGGGGGGGGGAAGAAGAGAAGGGAAGATCAAGGAGTGGGAAAGAAAAGAGAATGTATTGAGAAGAGAGAGAGAGAGATGAAGGGAGATGTAGAAGGGTAACACAGGGATGGATAGAGGGAGGGGGAGGGTGGGGGGAGAGTGGGGGAGGGTGGGGGAGGGGGCAGATCAAGAGTGTTAGCAAACGGGCGGAGTCATGGGATGGGTGTGGTGTAGTGTTAAGGCGAGGGAACAGCAGTGTGGGAATTAGTTATTAAAGGGTGCGGGGGGGGAAGGGGGGTGTGAGGGGGTGGGGGGGGAGGAAAAGGGAGAGGTGAAGAGATGGGGGAGGAATGATGGGTGAAGGGAAGGGGGGAGAGAGAGAGAGAGAGAGATTAAAGGGGAACAGTAGGAGGGGCGTGGCACGGCTGAGTCATCAGGGTGACCTATGGCTACCAACTATAGCCAGGTTCCCCTCTTCTCCCTCCCCTCATGATGGTAGGTCTACGACACACACACACACCCCCAGCAGAGATGTGTTGGTAGTGGTACAGAATCAGTGCTGGCGTCTATGAGATATTTGGTGTTGTTGATGCTCATGATGTCGGTGAAGTATTGGTGCCTTTAGAATTATAGTTGACTGATGGTGTTGGTGCTAGTGGTGGTACGATGCTAGTGGTGGTACGGTGCTAGTGGTGGTACGGTGCTAGTGGTGCTATAGTGGCGCTTTAGTGCTGTCAAGTTGGTCTGAATAAAGATGAGAGGAAGAGGGTGAAATGATGTGAGGGATTAAGGCTACAGGTTGAAGTTATTGCCAATCATGTTGTCATCAGAGCCAAACGTGATATACCTATTCATACCATTACTCGCCTGGTCCTTATATCACGTACTGTATCCTGCATGACTGCTCAGATCACGCCTCTAGTCTAGTATGGGATGATGTAAAGGCAGATAGAGTTATGTTTGTTAAGAGTTACTGTGACGCCAATGACACAAGTGAGCTAATTTGACTGTGTGTGGAGTCAGTAGGTGTAGCAGTGAGAGGTTGTGTAAGAGGGCCGCTGGTGGGTGTAGTACAAGTTAAACAAGGCTACACGTACAGAACACTGCTCTACCCCTACCTCCTCTCCCTCCTTCAACTACTCTTCTCCACCCTCTAATTCTCTCCTCACTCCAAATTCCAGTTCCATCTCATCTCACCTCCTCTCCCTCCTTCAACTACTCTTCTCTACCCTCTAATTCTCTCCTCACTCCAAATTCCAGTTCCATCTCATCTCACCTCCTCTCCCTCCTTCAACTACTCTGCTCTACCCTCTAATTCTCTCCTCACTCCAAATTCCAGTTCCATCTCATCTCACCTCCTCTCCCTCCTTCAACTACTCTTCTCTACCCTCTAATTCTCTCCTCACTCCAAATTCCAGTTCCATCTCATCTCACCTCCTCTCCCTCCTTCAACTACTCTTCTCTACCCTCTAATTCTCTCCTCACTCCAAATTCCAGTTCCATCTCATCTCACCTCCTCTCTCTCCTCCCTACAATACTGTTCTTCTGCCTCCTCTTCTATCCCCAACCTCTCATCTACCTTACCTCCAACTATTGACATCTTATCTCACCCTCACCCAGAGTTACACACACCTACCTTGCCTCACGGTGTTATACTCCCTCACCCTACACACTTAACCTACCGTGCTGCTGTTATTACTCTCTTGCTCTTTGGTGGTGGTAGTAGTAGTAGTAGTAGTAGTAGTAGTCACTGAATGCCGCATGGATCTGCGGCTCAACTAATTTAACACAGATAGGATAGCTTCTTATGTATTAGGATATTTAATATTAAGGTAAATAAATGGTGGCGAAGGTGTGGCTATTGGGGGAGGCTGGAGGCCATGTTCTAAAAAAAAAAAAAAAAAAAAAAAAAAAAAAAAAAAAAAAAAAAAAAAGTAGTAGTAGTAGTATCCCCCTTTTCCCTCCCTTATCTCCACTTCCCTATCTCGCCGTCCCATCACCCTACAAACTCCCCTCCATTTCATTTCCTTTCCTTCTCTCTCTCTCTCTCTCTCTCTCACACACACACCCCAGCAGTGTAATATTCGCCCTACTTATCTTTAATAATGTAATGTATCCCTCTTGTTTATATAAAGGCCTACGCTAGATTATCCCGCACCCACCAGTGTAAACACATAGGCCTACACAACATTACAGGATATTAAATAGGCCTACGTTATAGTTACACCTACTAAATAGGCCTACAGCTATAGATGGTAAATACTGACTCATTCTAAACACACACACACACACACACACACACACACGTACGTTTAGTGTGTAGCAAACTCAGGACACGGCCCGGAAAGGACTAAAAGGAAAGGATGGGAGGGAAGAGGAGAAGATGGAAGAGAAGGGAAGTGGATGCAAAGGGTGGAAAGGGAAAGTAATATGAAGGGGACAAAAGGGGGAGGGGCATGGGAAGAAGGGGGGTAGAAAGAAAGGGAAAGGAAAATGAGGAAATGGAGAGGGAAGAGAAGGTAACTTGGAGGGCAGGTTTAACAATACCACTGGTAATAGCTTCAGGCATTGTTCGTCTGTCTGTCGTTGCCAATCTTAATTAACTCCGGCTTCTCACGGTAACTTTTAAACGGCTAGCTAATGCTCAACCAGGAGTTATGACGTCACGTGAATATTCAACTAGCACTCCCAGCCTTCTATGCCAGGAGTTATGACGTCACGTGAATATTCAACTCGTACTCTCAGCCTTCTATGCCAGGAGTTATGACGTCACGTGAATATTCAACTCGTACTCCCAGCCTTCTATGCCAGGAGTTATGACGTCACGTGAATATTCAACTCGTACTCTCAGCCTTCTATGCCAGGAGTTATGACGTCACGTGAATATTCAACTCGTACTCTCAGCCTTCTATGCCAGGAGTTATGACGTCACGTGAATATTCAACTCGTACTCTCAGCCTTCTATGCCAGGAGTTATGACGTCACGTGAATACTCCATACCAAACCAACTAAACCTAACCTAACCTAGGCCTAACCTAACCTAGGCCTAACCTAACCTAACCTAGGCCTAACCTAACCTAGGCCTAACCTAAGCCTAGCCTAACCTAACCAAAACAAAATAATTTACCCAACACGAGAAGAATCTATCCTCGGCTCACACTAACTGCTCACCAATTCGCCAAACAACCTTATGTGGCGAAACATAACAAACACTACGTACTCTCTACACCCAACTACCATTAACTACCACATAAACGAGGCGTCACACTGGTAAGGCTCCTACAACACCTCACAAAGTTCAAAAAAAAAAAATTCCTAACAGTGAAACTACAATAAAACCCAAAGTTAATCGCTTACAAAATTTTAAAATACATAAACGGTGACGCACGGATCTCGCTAACTACACGGCAGTACAGTACAGTAGGTCAGCGAGCTCACTAATGCACCACTTATCACCACACATCACCACTCATCACCACTCTAGCTGCCGGCAAGTCACAATTTGGTGGGCTGTTATTTTCCTCACGGCGGTACAGATCACTTGTGAAAATATATGTCTCTCTCTCTCTCTCTCTCTCTCTCTCTCTCTCTCTCTTGCGTGTGTGCGTGCGTGTTTGCGTGTGTGTTTCTGATTCCGGCCATCATTCATTAAAGTTTAAACGAAAAAAAAAAACACTGCCCACCACAGCCACAACTCCCCCCCCCCCCCTTACTCTGTCCGTCACCTCAGATCGCCGAGTTGAGCCACCCACTGAAACTCAACTTTCTCCCTCCCTCCCCTCCTCTCCCTCTCAACCCCTCTCACCCTCCCCTCCCTCTCTCAGCGACAAACAAACCTTTAAACCGTGGCCGGTGCTCGTATAAATGAAATAACTCGCCTATAATTCACATTGTATACGAGATAACGAGACCCTAACTCAAGATTTTGGCAGGGGGGGGGGGGGGTTAGGGAGGAGGGGGAAGGAGGTAGGGAAAGGAAAATGAGAAGGCGAGAAAAGGGAGGGGGAGAGAAGAGGGAGGGGGCAGGTAAGAGAGGGAGGGTGACAGTTTCCGATTCCCTTTCCCCCATACCAGATTTGAGACCCCAAGCACCTCTCTCCTTCCGCCCTGATCCCTTATCTCAGGTTGGTATTAGATGGGTCCTGGGTCCTCTACCTTGGGTAGTGAGGGTCGGTTAGCATTAGGGTGTTTAATCATTAGGTCGAAGTTCAATATTAGGTCTCGATCCCTTATATCGGGGTACAATAATAGGTCTCGATCCCTTATATCGGGGTACAATAATAGGTCTCGATCCCTTATATCGGGGTACAATAGTAGGTCTCGATCCCTTATCTTCTATTAAATCTGGGACACAATGGTAGTCAATAGGTGATCAAATGTAGGCTACAGTGTGAGTGTGTGTGTGTGTGTGTGTGTGTGTGTGTGAGATAATACAGTGAAACCTCTATTAAACGGACTATATGGAGTAAAGTCCGTTATATCAAGGATCCGTTAGATGTAAAGCCTCCCTCTTACGTACTTATATCGAGATGTAAGTCCGTTATATCGAGGGCCCATTAGGAGGTTACCACAACACTAAGGAGAGCGTCGGAGTACACACACACACACACACACTATACTGTAGACTCCACACAAAGGCTCTAAACATGCAAGTCACCATTACTCAGCACAACCAACCGTGCAGGCCAAATGTACTGTACCTCTTATGGAAATTAATTAACTAAAAGAGTCATAGTGTATCGATGGTAGTCTAGGCAGAGTATGGGATTTATAACGTAAAAAACGGCTATAGCAAAGTGATAAAATATTAGATAACTCAAATGTATTGTAATTCGGTTGAGGCACCATGAGTACGTGGTGTGACTCCCTCTGCTGAGACCCGCCATGAAGTCAGGCGTAGGATAACCTTTCCAACAATGTGCTCCAGAAATAAAGACTCATTCTCATAATGTGGCAATTACCTGTAATGAATACTGGACCCTGTTATGACAAAGTACAGGCTACTCGTAATAATATGTCCGGAAATGAGACTTTTCACAAAAATCACCGTGGTTACCGGACCGTGAGAACTGACTGATGTAACAAAGCAACATTGAGTCTTTTTTTGGGCATTATTACAATGTTGGTGGTTGTTGGTGGGTGAGTGAGTAGTGGAGTAACCTTTTCCTACAATGGGGTGTTTATCTGTACGTGAGTGATGGCTTACCCCAAACTCACAATGGTAAAAACACACACACACACACACACACACACGAAAAAATGCGAACTAATGACAGAAAAAAACTTACATAAAACCATACACAAATTGTACACACATAATACGAATAAAAATAATGTCAATTTATAATTTTTTTTTAGAAACATATCATAACTGTGTGCCACCGCCAGTCCAGCTCATGCCACCACTATCACCAACCAGACAACACCCTAGCCATCAACCTGCCACCACTAACCACCAAACGTGTTACCGCCTCACCATTCACCACAATCTCATCACCATTAACCACCATCTTAACACCAGTTCCCGCAGTCCACCACCACTATCAATATTCTCCCCAGCCAACCACTATCCCTAGCAGCCAACCACTATCCCTACCACCACACGAAGTTGACGCACCTATAGCCAGGGGCCCAGACACATCCCGGCCACTCAAAAGATAACACCTGTTGACCAGTACTCGAGCCAGCACCTGTTATCACCACTATCACTACACCAAGATAACAACCTCAGTCTGTATAATCTTCACTACAGGTCAAGGTTCTTATCTCATGACCGCTTTCCAACTACAGATAAGAAGAGACCGTCAGAAAACAACACACTTGCTCCATCCCTATACCTGGGCTGAGTCAGATAAGGTGTGTAAATTTAATTATCTACCTGTGCTTTGAGGACACCTTTACTACCGATGACAGTAATAAATAAGACGGATATTACCGATAAATTAACATCTCTACCTGGGTGCAGTATCTAAGCTCGGTACCGTATGTGTTCACCGTACCTGCATATCCTGTTCTCGATAACAAAAGGAAACAGATGGATTAACGTGGATTACTGCTTTTCTTCCTGGATATGGCTGCCACAACCAAGCTTTCCCTAGCCTAAACACCTGGACTCTGTGTGTGTGTGTGTGTGTGTGTGTGTGAGGTGAGGTTAGGTTAGGTTAGGTTAGGTTAGCGTTAGGGTGATTAATCTTTATGTGAAGTAAGCTGGAGGGACGAATCTTCAGGTGATCCGAAAAAAAATAATGTACTAATCTCCGTGACTTGTAAACCCTGGACTCCAACATTACCTCATACCTGTCTGAGTATAAGACCAAGAGAGCTTCCCCTAGGCAACACCTCCACTGTATTTCAGGATTTCCACGTCTGGGTGCTGTGCCTGTAACTAGCTTCAGGGGTTACCTAATTTCCTGCAGTAAATGGGCTTAACCTATATGACACCTGAATTGTG
This sequence comes from Homarus gammarus, assembly GCA_958450375.1. Taxonomy (NCBI): domain Eukaryota; kingdom Metazoa; phylum Arthropoda; class Malacostraca; order Decapoda; family Nephropidae; genus Homarus; species Homarus gammarus. The sequence continues at coordinate 147,488 of CAUDMG010000485.1, read as the reverse complement.
TTTCTACATTTTCTTCTGGGGAGTTCAGACACACACACACACAAAAGGGGGAGAGTTTATACCTGGATTTAATTTCCGAGACTTGATCTCTCTCTCTCTCTCTCTCTCTCTCTCTCTCTCTCTCTCCTGCATGGCGTTGACAACAAAATGTCTAGACACGTCACACGTCATGATGTAGGAGGGAGGAGAGAGAAGATAGTAGGAAGGTAGGGAGGGAGGGAGAAGGAAGGGGGGGAAAGGAAGAGAAAAGGGAGGGAAGGAGAAAAGGGAGGGAAGGAGAAAGGAAAGACGGAAGGTGAGAAGGTGCGGGAAGGAAAGGTAGGAATGACAGGTAAGGAGGGAAGGAAGGAGGAGGAGGAAGAATAAAGACAACTGACCAAGCGAGGAGGGGGGTTGGCTGTACAGGGTCGCGGCATTGTCTACGTAGTATGTACATTACCCCCGTCAGTCTGGCTACCAATATGACATTTAAACATATTGCCAGACTTTATGGCCGGTAGAGCGAGCGGGTGGGCGGTAGGTCTCGCTGGCTGAATGGCTGACTGAATGACTGGTGGGTTATGTCTTGCTGGATGACTGGTTGATTAACTGAATACCTTGCTGGCTGACTGATTGAATGGCTTGCTGGCTGACTGTTAAATGGCTTGCTGGTTGAATGATAGAATGATTGAATGACTGGCTGAATGTTTGACTAGACTGGCTGGTTGGTTAGTTTAATGACTGGCTGAGTTTAGGGTGGAGTGGCGTTTTGGTCGACTGGCTAACTGGCTGACTGACTGACTGACTAGGTGAAAGTGTCGCTCTCTGATTGTTGGTTGGCTTTCAGGAGGAGTGTCATAACAAACTGGCTCTCAGTTGGCTGGCCAGTTAACTCACCTGGGTTACTGGCTGGTCTGTTTACCTGACTTGGATTGCCTTAATGAAACACACCTTCAAAAGACATTAACACAGGCACGAGCTGAGGGTTTAAACACACACACAAACAAAAACACACGCACAAACAAAAACACACGCACAAACAAAAACACACACACACACACACACACACAAAACCGACTCACAAAGACACTGAAAACGACAGGACTCTCCCACATGCCTAGCCTAGCCTAAATTCCACACGAGGGAGAGAGTGTGAAAGGGGAAAGAGAAAGGGAAGGTTTCTACGTGGACGAGCGGGAAAGAGAGAGAGGGCGTGAGGAGGTCCATTGCTGTGACGACTGAGGGGGGCCCGTGAGGAGACGAGAAGAGAAGAGAGGGACAGGAGAAGAGAACATCCCACACGAGATTAAACCATTACATAACTCAATGACAACTTGGCCATCTCACTACACGGTTGGCCAGTTGTGTGTGTGTTATTCTAGTCTCACTGGGGCGTAAAACAAAACATGGTTGGCCAAGTAGGGTAGCTGTTTGTTTGTTTGTTTGTTTGTTTGTCTATGTATGTATGTATGTATGTATGTATGTATAAGTAAATCACTGTAGGTGCGCGTGATCTAGGTATATGCTGATGTATGTATGTATGTGGTATTCTATTCTCAAAGGTGATATCAATACACGACCAGCCAGTTGGATAGGTGTATGTCTGTCTACCTGCTTGAGTGACTGTCAATTCTCACAGAGATCATATGACAGGCATGACTGGTCTGCTGGATGTCTGTCTCCGTATAGGTGGTTTGGTTATACCGGGGATTATACGAGAGTAAATTATGATCCAGTCTCTTGAACAGCGTATGCTATCGTTTGTGGTGCAACTAATACAATAAAAATGTACATAACCTAATCTAATCTAGCATAACCTAACTTAATCTAACCTAGCATAACCTAACCTGCCGTAACCTAACCTAGCATAACCTAACAGAACCTAAACTATCCTAATCTAACCAAACCTAACATAACATAACCTAACCTAGCATAACCTAACAGAACCTAATCAAACCTGTTTAATTCGATCAAGGAGCCGTAAGATATATAATATTTACTAGTCACAAAATCTAGGCTAATCACCATACCTTTAAACACGATCAGCGTCGACAAAATGCCACCACTTCAGTTGCTAATTTCCCTCTTAAGTCAGCTATATAATCAATACGCTTCAAGATCCGGATTCAAAGAGTTATAAGAACGGTAGAGCCGCAATACATCCGGATTCGCAGATATAATAACGGTAGAGCCGCAATACATCCAGATTCGCAATTATAAGAACGGTGGATCCTCAGTTCATCCGGATTCGCAATTTTATAAGAACGGTAGAGCCCCAATACATCCGGATTCGCAGTTATAAGAACGGTGGATACTCAGTTCATCCAGATTCGCAATTATAAGAACGGTGGATCCTCAGTTCATCCGGATTCGCAGTTATAAGAACGGTGGATCCTCAGTTCATCCGGATTCGCAATTATAAGAACGGTGGATCCTCAGTTCATCCGGATTCGCAGTGAAAAGAACGGTGGATCCTCAGTTCATCCGGATTCGCAGTGAAAAGAACGGTGGATCCTCAGTTCATCCGGATTCGCAGTGAAAAGAACGGTGGATCCTCAGTTCATCCGGATTCGCAGTTATAAGAACGGTAGAGCCCCAGTACACACATTTGCAGCTTAAGTTTAGTTTATACTCCATTTAGATGCCTTCTGACACATCCTATTAGGGAGAAATCGGTGAGAATCTGAACCACCTTAGCGGAGGCGCCATCATTACCCAATTCCTCACTTTACCCAGATTTATCGGTCTATCGGGGGTGTTCAGGTGTCAGGTGACGAGATAATGGGACCGTTGGCAACATTATCACTTCCATCACGGCACCTAACCTAACCTAGCCTAGCCAAGCCAACCCAAGCCAAGCCAAACCAAACCTAACTTAACCTAACCTAACTTAACCTAACCTAACCTAAAAATAGTGTTTCTTTAGCTATGGATGTTAGAACTACCTTTGTAAACATGAGAATTAAGGAAAATGGCGGTAGAGATGCGGTAATGTTCCCCCCCCCCCACGTTCGCCCGTCTTCACCTATCCCACGTTCGTCCGTCTTCACCTATCCCACGTTCGTCCGTCTTCACCTATCCCACGTTCGCCCGTCTTCACCTATCCCACGTTCGCCCGTCTTCACCTATCCCACGTTCGCCCGTCTTCACCTATCCCACGTTCATCCGTCTTCACCTATCCCACGTTCATCCGTCTTCACCTATCCCACGTTCGCCCGTCTTCACCTATGTCCAATCCCCTCAGGTAATGTTAGGGGGACTTAATTACAGGTGAAATAATCCCCACTTATCCCCCCCCCCCCAACTCGTGACCCCAAACAAACAGGTAAACAAACTTACTGGAGAAGGCATAAACATTTTATACCTTTAATATAAACAAAACAAGATCGGGTAAACAACTTTTTTTTTTTTGATTCTTTTAAGGGAATTTGAGTTTTATTTTCAGTTTAATTAATAATATTGGAGTCATGTGATAGAAAGGTCGAGTTGTTTTTGTGAGTGAATGTAAAACTATGATTATCTTTTAACTATACATACATACATACATACATAAATACGTACATACCTCTTTAATTTACACATATGTTTATATTATATACGTGTATGTTTAAGTGGCTTGTTATACTCGACATACACAAAATGGAGGCACTTTTTAAGAGAATTTTGCTATTATTATTATTATTAACTTTATTTTTATCACTGTTTTATTATTATTATTATCATCATTTTATTATTACCTGCATACTTTATCTTACCTTACTCCCTGCCCCCAGCTGTTCCTTCCTCCAGCAGGGAAAAAAAATATCCACACAATTACCACACCGCCCCCAGACACCACCGCCGCCCCCAGACACCACCGCCGCCCCCCGACACCACCGCCGCCCCCCGACGACACCGCCGCCTTCCTCCCACTCACGCTCGCCATCATTCTCCCCCTTCATCCCAGTCTCCATCACTCTCCCAATCCTAATGTATCTTCCCCATCACCAACACCACCCCCCCCCTCTCCAACACCCTCTTCCTCCCCCATCACCTCTACATCATTCCACCAACAAGCACACTACACCACTACCCCGAGGCGTCTTTACCACTGATAAACACTGAAATGTGACCCTCCCTCCCTCCCTCCCTGAGATGCGACCTGCCACCTTCAGGAACCTTTACTTGTGGCATACAGAGAGAGAGAGAGAGAGAGAGAGAGAGAGAGAGAGAGAGTAGAAGGAAGGGGGTATGGAGAAGGAACTGGTGTAGGCGGTGATGGTGGGAATGGCAAGGAGGTGGTAATAGGGTAGGAGGAGGAAGAGGCACTCATACATACATACAGACATACATATACATACATACCAGTACATATACACACAAAGAAACCGAGGCATCTTTGCAAGAGCTCTGGTCCTCAGCTCGGCTTAGAGGAAGGGGGGAGGAGGAGGAGGAGAAGAAGAAGAAGAAGAATAAGAAGGAAGGTAAGGAGGCAAGGAAAAATATTAAGAAATAAACAATAAAATTAGAGTAAAAAAAATAAAAATAAAACAAAAGACAAGACAAAGAGACAAAGGAATAGCGGAAGGTGGGATAAAGATGAGAGACAGACAAGAGTGAAATATAGGCAGAAAGAAGACCCGAGAAATGTGAGAAAAAGAGAGAGGAATAAGTATAATATATATAATGATAAGAATAATACAGGGAGGGTTGAGTGTAGGACAGAGTGATGATAAATAAATACTGCAAAAATAAATCAATCAAATATCAAATAGGAAATAAAAATATAAAATAAAAATTCCTGTAAAAATAAAAAAAAATTAAAATAAAAATCTTACCAACTTCGAGCCAAACTAATAACACCTAAAAACAAAGAAAAAAAACAACCAGCATTTAAAACAAAAAAAAACAAACACAATAGAACAAAAATGGACCAAACTTTAATGTAAAAAAAAAAAAATCGCAACAATAAAAATTCCTTAACTACCTGAGGGGAAAAACAAAATACCTACAACCAAAAACAACAACAATTTACAAAAACAACAACAATTTACAAAAACAACAACAATTTACCAATAAACAACAACAGGGATTACCATACAACCATACACAAGGAGACAAAAGAAGAAAGAAATGGATAGAGAGATAGGCAAGAAGGGGAGAGGGAGGGAGGGTGGATGATGAGGGAGAGGGAACAGGAAGGGAGAGGCGGGGGATGAATACAAACGTAGATAACAGAAGGAAGAAAGGGTGATAATTCATGAAAAGTGACGTATAGAGATATAAACTGATAAGGGAGAAGGAAGGACGGAAAGGAAGAAAGAAAATACGTGAATTAATTAAACGCCATGATGAAAGACACCCTGACAGCCCCATGTAATCAACCTCATAAGACATACACACATACGCTAGGAATGGAATAAGACATAGAGTAGGTGTGTGTAGTGGAAGCAAGTTTAAAACACGACGACGGACCGATACACACACACACCTGACCCGCCAGACTCGCTTAACAATGCAAGGCGACCGTATTGTTCCCGGCCTAATGGGCTCGCCTACACACACACACACACACACACACTACCCAAGAGAAGAACACCGTGATTGGTCAATATCTTTAACTCCTGCACCTATAGTAGATAAGTTTAAGGCGTTTCGATTGGTTTACAGTTACTAGACTCTCAATGCGGACGCTAACTTACCCCCCCTCCCCCTCCTCTCCCAAGTCCCTGCCCCCCCCCCTTCCCCCCCCCCCCCACCCACAACATGAAACCCCTCTCGGTGAATAGGATAAAATCAGACCATCTTAATTAAAGGGTTGTGCCTGGTAGGTCGATCACAGGTGACTGATCTCTCGAACTTTGTCCCGATTGTATAGTCCAATAGCTGATAATGATGACAACGCTGCCCGGCTGGTGGTTCTTCAAGGATCAGATTCCTCTACTTTTATATAATAACAGGTTTTTCTGCCACCACGAAGAGGAATTGAAAACACAGCATACAAAAAAACAACACTTATTGACCTAGAAACATGAGAAAGTGGAATTGTAGTGAAATGTTGAAGAAAATACCAGAAAAAAAAGGTAGATGTATATGTGTGTGTGTGTGTGTGTGTGTGTGTGTGTGTGTGTGTGTGTGTGTGTAACCTTTTCACAAATACCCTAAACATAAACTACTAAATTCTAAAATAACCATGACGATGATAGTGGGGGAGGGGGGAAATAACAGGAGATGATGATGAACAGACAAGCTTTCCAATTTCAAGAACAATCACCTTTCCCAGAATAAACGACCCGGCATAAATAACACAAGAGCGAGCCAACACGACCTTCCCGGATGCTGGACCTGTGACGTAATGGCTAACAAAAAAACACGTCATTGGCCGAGAAATAACTGTGGCTGCCGTGGCGATTAACACACTCATTAACCTCCGGGTTCTTATCGACTCACATGTATAGGTTTTAATTCCGTTAAATTGGTACCGAAATTGCCAACTCCCCCCCCCCCCTCTCTCTCTCTCTCTCTTTCACACACACTCAATCTCTCTCTAACCCCCTCTCTTTCTCCGTCTATCTAACCCCCCCCCCCTCTCTCTCTCTCTCTTTCACACACACTATCTGTCCTGCCCAGTCTATAATATAAACACATCAATTAACCCAAACGAGTACCAGAAGCGTTTTTATACTGTGGGACTCTATCATAACCACCCCTAGACCCCTCCTTCCCACGAGTCCTGATTACAGGTAGGAGCACCCAGCCGCTCTACTGCGTCTAACAGAAGGACGAAAAGAGATGAACAAATTGAAAAAAAAAGTGAAAATTACAAAGAAGAGGCAAATAGAAGGCATAGGTAGACAGAACTCAGGAATGGAAGTTAGTTTGTTCAAGCGTCAACTTTAGATTAGGTTAGGTTAAGTACAGGTTAGGTTAGGTTGGGTACAGGTTAGGTTAGGTTAGGTACAGGTTAGGTTAGGTTAGGTAAAGGTTAGGTTAGGTACAGGTTAGGTTAGGTTAGGTTAGGTACAGGTTAGGTTAGGTTAGATACAGGTTAGGTTAGGTACAGGTTAGCAGGTAAAAAAGATTGGTGACGATTTTCTTTTCCTTGTTTACTCCCCCGAGCTGAGCCCTCTGTCCTGACGTCTATTAACAGCTGTGTTGGTATTACACAGCAGAAACTCGTCACAAAGCACAGGAGGATATTTATAGTGCCATACGGTACACGACAAAAATAAAACAGGCATTAAGGCGAGACACGAGCTGGCATCATGGAGACCCTTTATGTTACCCTCGGAGGATTATTTCCACGTGTATTAATGGTCTAGTTTTATTTACATTTATAGTGATGTTTACATATTGATCCGCCATATATTGTCAGGTCCAGCCTTGATCTTCCTAGTACTTCCTAGTTCTCCCTGTACTAGTTCTCGTTTCTCTATTTTCTGGTGCTTCTCCCAGCTAAAAAAACCAGATTTACACTCAGGCGGGAATAAAGTCAATATTGGTTTGGAAATAGAGTTGTGGAGGAGAGAAATGAAGTACCATACACCATTATCAACTCATAGCTAGGAAACTTCCATTTGACGTTGGAGATATTTATGAGTGATTTACGCTGGGTGTAAACAGGACTGCCTAGTAGGGGCCAATAGTCTCCCCCCCCCCCCCTCCCGTTTCATTCATTCATAGCATCATTAAAAACATCTCCATAATATTAAGACTAAATCGGGGCAAAGGATGTTATAAATCTCACTCCTTTTACCCACAATACTCTAAAGTAGTCATGGAAGTTTGTCCACAACACCACATCTTAAATGAAAGAAAAAAAAGTCGAATCCCAAAAAAAAAAAATAAAAAAAAAATAAAAATAAATAAATAAAATACTAAATCAAATGCGAGAAAGGGAGGAAGTTTCTTTTTTATACATCATCATTCATAAGAATAAATCCTATACCTGTATATTCTTTCTCACCTCACACTATTTACATTATGACACTCAACCCCTAGAGTGACACTTATCTCCCCTCCATCTACCTGATCCATCAATCTCTTTCCTCCATCTCTCCCGGGACGATACAGTAATACTTGTCGCTGCTCTTCCTAGGTCAGCCACACCACCGTTACCCACGACACCTCCCTCCCGCCCCACTTGTGAAGGCCACGGAGGAAGTCATATGCCAGCACACATCCTCACCAGCAGCCTCCTGTTATCACCACTACCGCTACACTGTACAAGGATCTCAGGGTACACGTGAGAGAAATGACCAGTGATTTATGGATGAATATATACCAGAACTCTGATGTATATACTGTATGTGACTCTTTCAATGTTATGTATGATGTTCTGAATCTTTAGTCATTACCACAGACTGATAATATACACTGTAGTGGGCTTAAACACACACACACACGTAAGGTTACATGGACACCTAATATAGTGCTCCGCCTTCAAATTCCGTGTTGAAGGAAGTACCGAATGCGTAACTCGACACCATAACATCCTACTATTATTTTCCTGCTATTAGTAAAAACCTGTAGCTCATGATAAACAGTTCTCCCCCCAGCAGGACCACAGGAGGTGAAGATCTCAGCGACTGATACAGACAATCCTCCCAGACGCAGCTGAAGATAGCGAAGACTCGGCTCTCTCGACTCAAGACAGAAGGGTACGGGGTGGTGCATCAGGGGAAGAGGACTATCATGACCCCGTGGTAACATCCGCAGTGTGTGGTGGCTGCAGGGCCTCTGGAGCTCTGTCTTACTGAAGCAACGACTCACCTCCCGTGTCTCTCACTCAACAAGCCTAATCTAAATTGTTACACATCTATACTCTCCCCCCTCCCCCCCGGTCTTCTCTCTCTCTCTCTCTCTCTCTCCTTCGTTTCGTATTTTCTTAACACAATTATTAAGGAAATATATATCCCCCCCCCCTCTTCGTATAAATCGTCAATTCGTCTCCCTTAATTAAATTACTGTCCTTACCTTCTCCATTCTCTAAAACAGATAAATCCACTACGTTGTGTTCGCTTCCCCCGCCAGAGGTACAAGTCTTTTTTTACAACTGTCCATCTGCAATTTGAACTTTATCCTGTGTATAAAAAAAAAAAATCCATGTACAGTATCTTATTCACCGTTTTCAATACGATGTAAACAGCTTCTTGTGCACTTGTTACACACACACACACACACACACACACACACACAGGGAGCCGACTGACCAAAGTGGATCGTACGAAACGGCTGTCGACAGGCTTTGATATTGCAGGACAATTTACAGGAGAAGCAGCAGGCGCCCACCTCCACCACATCGAGAGACAACACCATACCCACTCACTATATAAACTACGACCACAGTTTGTTGTTGAGTTACCAGAACGTAGTTATCAGCTGTAACATTTGTATACACAGCTCGCCACACCAGCAGCCATTACCTCTAATTAAGGGTTACAGCAGTACAAAGTCCTAATCAAACTGACCTCCAACCAATACCAGCCAAAGTATACAAACAACGATGGAGTAAATTTCAGCATCACAAATCCCACAGTTCAGACATTGATTTGAGATTATTTTTTTTACATTTTCTTTAATCAACATCAAACAAGATTGAGAGAAAACTTTGGAAGTGAAATAAATAAGAAAACTGAATAGCGAACATTAAAGAAAATAGCTTGACTTAATTAGCTGAAAACACGGGAAGCGTATGTTCGTTTGCCTTCGATATCCAAATAACCTAATCAGACCAGAAGTTCCGTCCAATTTTAGCTTCATTTCCGCCACTGTCTCAGCTAAAACACCTCAACTAATGGTAATGACACACCACTTACGACGCAGGTGTTTTAAAGAGAGTTCATGCGCTAAATGAATCCCTTAAATTATGACCCATTATGGATCCCCTGAAGACCCCCTCAGCTTATTTCACCTAAAGATTAACCCCCCTAATGATAAATTTAACTGACCTAACCTAACCTACCGCTAAACTAACCCGACATAACCTAACCTAATGCTAAACTAACCTAACCTAGTGCTAAACTAAACAGAGAGAGAGAGAGAGAGAGAGAGAGAGAGAGAGAGAGAGAGAGAGAGAGAGAGAGAGAGAGAGAGAGAGAGACTCAAACCAAACAGCTTCTCCTTCAGCCTCGCCCATCACAACTACCACTATAATCCACCACAACTACCACTATCATCCACCACAACTACCACTATCATCCACCACAACTACTACTATCATCCACCACTAACCACAACTATCACCGACTACGTGTCAATGTCTCCAGCACCACTAACCATTACTAGCAATATTAAAGTTCAACCACCATCACCACCATTCTCCCATCAATCACCACTACTACTACTACCATCTGTGTAATCAGTATCACCACCACCTTAAGTGTCACCACCAACAGCAGCATCACCACCAGTATCACCATCAGTGACATCACCACCAGCACAGCCAATATCACCACCAACACCGCCAATATCACCACCAACACCGCCAATATCACCGCCAGTATCACCACCAACACCGCCAGTATCACCGCCAATATCACCGCCAGTATCACCACCAACACCGCCAATATCACCACCAACACCGCCAATATCACCACCAACACAGCCAATATCACCACCAGTGAGCCAGGGAGTTATGGACGGTGAGTGGCTGAGGATCGCACAAGCGGGGCACCTTTAAACTATTATCTGGTAAGCTCACTGCCCGTGAACCTTGGAGAGAGAGAGAGAGAGAGAGAGAGAGAGAGAGAGAGAGAGAGAGAGAGAGAGAGAGAGAGAGAGAGAGATAAGGAGAGGAATAAAAGGGAAAAATGAGGGAGAGGGGGAGTATACGAAAAGGAACAGGATGGGAAAAAAAAGAACGAAGAGAAAATCAAGAGGACGAATAGGGGAGAAATAGAAGGAAAATAAAAAGGCGGAAGAAGGAGGAGGCGGCGGCGAAGGAAGGAGGAGAAAGAAAAAGAACAATAAAAATATTTAACATGAAAAACACGAAACACAAAAACCAAATAACTCCTCTCTCCAATTATGTGGTCAAAATCAATTCCCTGCCATCATCACATAGACCAACGTGTAGTAAGAGACAGGGACCCCTAAAACCTACATACTGTACACTACTGGAAAAGAAGTACACAATTTGGCCATGTTTCCGTAGGTGAATAAATAAACACACTCTTTACCTTACAATAATCACTAGCGGAGTAATAAATAAAATAACTAACAAAATAAATAAATAAAATAAATAACTAAATAACCAAGTAAAATAAATAGATAAATAGTAGATACGTATATTTGGGTGGTCAACGCATTTAATTAACTCAATTCCAAATAAGAGACGAATGGACTTTTAGTGTAGTTGGTGAAGTCGATTTTGGAGCAAGTTTTCTGTACAGTTAACTAGGAATTTCCATCTTATCCGTAACATGTTTTAAGGGGTGGGGGAAGGAGGGTGGGGGAGGGGGAGGGATGTGTGTGTGTGGGGGGGGGGAACCAATATTATTTTGCTGAAACGTGATATTTTATAGGCAATGTTTATCCATTTCCGCCGGGAGAGCTTAACCCGCTGTCCCATAAACCAATACGATTAGCCCTTTTGGTCAGCCTAATGGATTGGTTACTCGAGCAACAGTGACAAAGCAGCCGGACACGGGGAGGAGATTACTGCCAACCAGGATGCCTTCCAATGTGGCGCAAAAAAAAATAAAAAAATAAAATAAAATAATTAAAAAAACTCCTATCCAAGTTTAACGGAATTATTTTTTAATTAAAATTCCCGTCTTAAGTTTGGCAGGAACACTTAAAAAATTCCTGCCGAAGATTAAATGAAAAAAAAAAAGTCAAAAATTAAAATTCAAATGCCTGCAGAATAGAAACCATTGTAATAAAAAACATAAATAAAAAATCCAAAACTCCTGTCAAACTTGGAGTAACAATATAGAAAATAAAGAGAAAAACAAAATTAATCCCTGCAGAAGGTGAACAAAACAACATGAAATGAAAAAATAAAAACAAATAAAAATTCCTAAAGAAAAAACAGGAAACTCACCAGATTAAATAATGGAGTGTGTTAAGCGACAAGAGTGTGTTAGGCCTGGGGATTTACAATGCTACTAGGCCTACGACGACCCATGTTTGATGAGACCGAGGCAGCTTTCACTAGTCTGGTAGCTCGTATTACAAGTAGGAGGGAGGGAGGAGGGAACACGAGGAGAGGGCGGAGGGAACACGAGGAGAGGGAGGAGAGAACATATGGGGGAGGGGGAAGAGAGGAGAAACACACAGAGAGGGAGAGAATGGGTGGGTCGAGGAATGGAGAGGTATAAGGGAGGGAGGAAGAGGAACGTGGGGAGAGATAAAAACACATTAAGGAGAGAGAGGGAGAGAGAGAGAGAGAGAGAGAGAGAGAGAGAGAGAGAGAGAGAGAGAGAGTGGTGGAGGAGGGGTAGTGGTGGAGGGAGGGTAGTGATGGAGGGAGGGTAGTGGTGGAGGAGGGGTAGTGATGGAGGGAGGGTAGTGATGGAGGGAGGGTAGTGATGGAGAGAGGGTAGTGGTGGAGGAGGGGTAGTGATGGAGAGAGGGTAGTGGTGGAGGAGGGTAGTGGTCACAGAGAGGTAGCTAAGAAAGGTAGAAACCACACACCAAAAAAATATGCAAACTTAAAAGTTAAAGCAGACGACACGAAAACACAAAAGTCAACACGCAGGTCTGACGACCCAATGATAAACAATGGAAATAACGAGAAAAACTTCATGCGTCGATCTGGTTGAGCCCAGATTCTTTTAATCGCCACATCTACTGTATACTTCTATTTCCCCCGCCTAATCCCGACGTCTTTCCTTCTTTCCAATCTTAACTAAAGACGCCAAGACTCCAAACATTATCATTCGGATCATCATTGTAACAGGGAAGGGGCCGACAGCTCCTCCCCAGCACCGAGCCCCAGCTAGCAGTCTCCCACAGGAGATGTAGTCCAGCACTATCTTCAGCAGCACCTGCTGGGCCTCCCTCAGGTCACAAGTGGTCATTGTCAGAGCGATCCATAGGGTGAGTTACTTACGGTGGGAAGTGTATCCATTTCATGTTTGTGTCCGAGAGTCAGTGTCTAGCAACTTCGATATATTGATCTATTAATGTTTCTGTGTTATTGAGTTAATTAATAAATAGCTGTATTTACAATTGGTGTTTAGAAGATTTCCCCTACGAATATATATATATATATATATATATATATATATATATATATATATATATATATATATATATATATATATATATATAAAGTTAAATAATTAATCGGTCACACTACCAAACTTCCTCACTTTACATCCTACAACTAAATATTCAACCTATATCTTCTACAGAAGATCCCCTCATAACACACGAGAGAGAGAGAGAGAGAGAGAGAGAGAGAGAGAGAGAGAGAGAGAGAGAGAGAGAGAGAGAGAGAAAAAAAAAAATTTAAGTACAGTAATGATAAATTTCTTCCACTGATAATTTTAACAGGCACTACATTTCCTCTTTGAACTGTACACAAAGCCAACATGATTCAGCAATAATAATATATGTCGATTTGAGTTAGGAAGAAAAATATCCCAAGAGAAGTCCAAGCAAATAAAGTTCAAGTCTCTAACTTATGCTGGTCGTCAAGTGGAGAGAGAGAGAGAGACCACTTTAAACTCACCACCAAGCTCGCCGGGTGTTTCATGTGTGTGTGTGTGGCCTCTTGACTAAACCAACTCCCTCACTCCTTCCCGGGTTCCTACTCCACTCCTTCCCGGGTTCCTACTCCACTCCTTCCCATCTCCAAGCCTCCTGAGAATCTAGTGCCAGACGAAATTTACGAGGCGGGCAATATTTCATGAGGAAATAATCTACTGGGGGGGGGGGGATATGAACCCCCCTAAACTCACCCCAGCTCAAGGTCAATAGGGACAGTTTGTTTATCTTTAGTGTTCGGCACTTCCCAAAACCTAACCTAACCTAACCTAATCTAATCTAACCTAACCTAACCTAACCGCGAGATGTTCTTAAGCGTTTGTGTAACGGGGCAGTAACAGCTAGCCAAAACATGTCATAATCTAGATGTTCTCCAGTAAGTGGATTGACCTTGAGAACAAGTTACTTATGCTAGTCAGTGGTCAGACTCTGTCCACTGTTATTACCCAGTTGGTTACACCACACTTTTGGTCGTGTATACTTGCTCAGGGTGAAGTTTCTCAAATTCATACCCTCTTCACCCTTCCTACTGCTGCTACTGAAGTTTGTCTATTCCCGAGTTGCATTTTCTTAGGTTTACTCTTCCCCCTTTTCCAAGTCAACTCAAACTATACTGCTGATATTTCATAAATATTAATATTATTGCCCCATCACAGTACCACGCAGGCTGCTATGCTCATCTGTTTTACATTTTGGACAGTCACTTTTTCTCTGAACGTGTAGCAACCCATTGTTACCAGCGATACCTGTCATTTTTGTAATACAGGTACTCAAGGATACATACAACTGTACCAGCAGAGAGAGAACCCGTAATCATTACAAGGTCTGTAGCCTTTCTCGAATAAGGTTATGATTTTACTGTTATTCTTATGCATTTAATTAATTGTCTTGTAATTACTAATGCTTGACTAGATGGTCGTTACTATCTCTTAGCTGCTGTACTTACCAGTGTCTCTTACTGTACCAACACAATGTACAGGATAAGGTTAATTCATTTCTATATAATATAAGTCTATATGATATAAGTCAGTTGGACATTATTGTGCAGAAACGTGATATTTTCAGGTTTGTTGTTGTACTTTATGTTAGATGCATCACTTACTCAAATCTATTCTCTCCTAAGTTGGACTGTTGGAAGGCATAAAACTGAGAAAGCTTAGAAGGTTGTTAAATTATATTGCGCCTGGAGCTCGTCTTTACACTGGTATAAACACATTCCATAAGCGCGCGCACACACACTTGGTCCTGAGAAATATTACTAAGGAAGAGCTGGGGCGGTGTTCAACATGTTAGGGCATTTACGTTTATTAAAAGTTTTACGTTATATATAGTAATAAAAAACAATATAAATAACAAAAATCACTGCAGTGCAACCTTTTGATCACCCTGTATATACGTAAGGGATCTTGGATGTTTAGATATCTAATTTACTAAGACCGGTGCGGATGACGTCACTACGTTCCTGGATTCCGTCATTGTAAACAAACAACTGTTCCTTATGTATGATGATGGGGCGAGCTATTATAATGTATTACTGTGAATATTGAGAAGAAGAAGTAAGATTTATTCTCAACAGTAATGACCGGACTTAACATTAACGCTTTAAGGAACTGTGAGGATGATGTTCCGAGAAGACCCAGCCATATTAAAGCTTCAGTCTGAAATATGTGTAACACAACCTACGACGATCAACATTATTGTGCAGAAACGCGATAAATGAATATTTTTCCTATACTCCAAAAAATAGTAATATAGATGAATTTTCTTCTAAAGCAATTCCTCCAAGCCAGTATATAATAAGAAACTCTCTTCCTACATTCCCGACGGAGTATACCTCACAAAATCCTCTCCAAACACTTGAGAGGTCCGGCATCTCAACGTGAGCCGTGTGTGGAGAGGGTGAGGGAGGGTAACAAGAGTGTGGGGTGGGGGGGAGGTAGTGTGGATGTGGGGCTCCAGGCCAGATATTAAAACATGTAGCAGCTGACGATGTTGTTACCCCACCCAACCCACACCTGGCGGTTTGAGGCCTCGCTCCCCTCCCGGATTATCCCCACTGAACGCCTACCAGGTATTAAAAAGAGAGATTTAATGGAGAACATCATAAAGGATCAGTAAGTGAACGCTTCTACCTCACTTCAGGGAAACTTTGTGGTGAATTCCCTTTACTGTGCTTAGGAAAAGTCAGTGGCGAACACTTACCGAGCCAGAGAGAGAAGGAAGGGTTCTAACGTCACCCCAGCAACAGGAACACTCAGCGGTAAATACTTCATGACTCCTCCCGACTAATTAAGCAATATTACTTCAGTTCACAGTTATGGAGAAAGATGGAGTTACAATGACAATACACTCTAAACTTCTCATTGAAAAAAAAACCAGCTGTGACAAATTACATAGCGGATGGCTGGACAAGTATTTTTTGTAGTACTCGGAATACTTTTGATCGTTATATTTTATTACTATTACAAATTTTCAAGCGCAATGCACCTGAGTACCGACAAAATGTTCTTAACTTATTTTGAGCGTCATGCGAGGCTTTTTTATTTTGTCCGTCATTTTTGAGCCTCTGGTATATTTGGACACCTGGTATTTTCTGAGCATCCATCATTGCTGAAAACACCAAATAACAAATGGCAAATTACTCCAATACCGTAGCTTAATTTTGTCCCGACTCCCGAGAAGTGGACGGTATAAGGTAGGAGGCGTTATGTAATTATGACGTTATAGTAAAAAAATATTATGCTTTAGTTTTAATCAACCACTTTAGTGTATTCTTACATAATCAGTTTTCAAGGGATACTGAAGAACCTTTGAGAATCTGCCTGGACCCTGACTTTTAATTATCCAGGAGTAAAACTTTTAAATCACTCCGTTTTCCTCTGGCCTCACAGCAACAAGATTTATATCAATATATCGTTCACGCAGAAGTTTTCACTCAAAATATCGTTCAGCTACTTAAGCACACCGCCGCTCAAATGAACTAACATTAAAAACGTCAGACGGAGATGAAAGCAACCTCCTCCACCCCAGCGAATCGAAACCGTAAATATTTTTTAACTATGTTTTGGTTCAAACATTAAATAAATAACTTGTTTGTGTTTTTGTTTAACGAGTTATATGTGTAGATATTTATATGCAGTAATCTTTTAATACAATATTGTTGGAATTCCCGGTGAAATTATTTTAAAACACACGTGTATTAACGGGAGTGTTGGTAACGGTGTTGATGATGATGGCGCGGGTGTGGCGCCACCTCTGTGGTATGTACTTATTAACCTCTCCTACCTCTTTATAATCCCTCCCTCCCTCCCAACCTCTTTACAATCTCCCTCCCCCTTTCCTACCCAACCACATCACCATCCCTCTCTCCCTCTTTCCCAGTCTCTTCAACATCCTCCCTCCCTCCCTCTTCCCAAGCCTCTTCACCTTCACTCTTTCCTTCTCAGCCACATCACCACTCCCCCCCCCCCCCCTCCTCCAGATTCTTTCCTACCTCCCGTCTTCAACAGTATTCTAATTTACATCTTTCTTGAGGTCATCTACACAATCTTTGTTTGACAATCCACCATACTTCCTTCCTTCCTTCCTTCCTCCTACCCTCTTCACTATCCTCCCTCCCGCCATCTCCACACCTCCCCTCCCTTCCTCCTTGTCTCGGTATCGCCCTCGCTGCCACACTAGTCTTTGTCTCTCCCTCCCTCTCCAGTCGCCCTCCATCACACGTGTGTAATCCACCCGTATCCTCTCCCTCCCCTCCTTCCCTCTTGTTGTAGACCACCCTTAGTCCCTCTGTTGTCCCCACTAGAGTAGACCTTATCTGTTCACAACACTACGAGATTTGGAAATGTGGAATGACAACATACTCTCAGCACCTCACCCGCGATACACTAACACTGCTTCGGATATGGCAAAAATAAATATTAATAATAAAGCTAAGAATTTTTAACATTTTTAAAATTCATGTCAACAATTAAGGGGCAGTAAGAGTGTAGATAAAGAATAAGTCTTTATCGTTACAAATGCCGTCGACTTCCGAATAAACGAACTCATAAAATGTCACGGCACCACGGCTCGCTAACAGTTATTGAGAATCACCCGCGGATGGAGACGCCAGGCGACAGTGGCGGGCTGGCGAGGCGAGTAGGCAGTCGCCCACAACCAACAATTGTGACGCTCCCACCTTAAGTGCGTTCCTTCCACAGCACGTACTACCTGACCCGTGTACCTACAAGTATCAACTCATAACAGAATTTTTGTACTTGGAAACAAAAACATTCCCTCGGCAGCATGAATTTAGATGCAACTATTACATCATGTATTGAGACTATGATGCTAAAACACTCCTTAACACAACGAGCTGACTGAGCTCTGTATCACGTCATAGTATGGTGAGGAAAATACAGAATATCTCGATAACAAGAGAACCAGACAACACGGACTAGACAACAAATAAACATGAATCCCACACCAGGACCCTCATTTTCTTCTTCACGTAATCTCTCACACGCACACACACACTGCACAGCAATCCCATGAATTTCTTTGGTGTCGTCAGGAGGATGGGTGATGATACCTCTACAAAGACGTTCTATAACCCCTATCCCCTATGAGGTTGATGTAAACGCTGGCGATAAAAAGAGTCTTGACAACGGCTTCCTGTACCACTGAAAAGAATGTTAACTCCACCAAATATCTACCCCAGTGAATGCTAACTTAAAATATCTCATTACACGCTTAAATGGTATCTTAATCTGACGAATTGTTCATTATTTTTAATCCCTGTCTTAATTTTTCTGTAATACTGAGACAATTGAACATATAAATTCCTAACAAATAAACAAATACAATTCATTCTGGTAAACAACAAAGAAATAGTTATAAACACACAAGAGCCAAGGACACTGTTTATGTTAGAGTGTTTGGTCTTCGGGTACACAATTCTATACACTTCAGGTCAGCTTATATATGTTCCAACACTATAAAGAGAAACTACGCTTTGTTACAGTAGCCACGAAACAAAGCCTAATCCCTAAATGATGACAGGCGTTCATTGTTGGTACGTTTTTTAGGTTAGGTTACGTCAGGTTATCTTTTCATGTCAGGTGTTGCGTGACTCCACCTCACCGTACGTGTTTAACCAGGGAGATCTATCAACGAGCAACTTGTTATCAGTGTTCCAGAATTAGTGACCTACTGTATGTCAGGTGCTGATAAATCATCTCTACATTAAGTGACCAACCCGCCTCCTCTACTCAGTTCGGCGTCAAGTGTCAACATTTCAAAGGAACCACCAAGCTGTGGTGAGGTGACGAGGGTTATGACTTCACATGACAAGAATTACCACCAGACACAATTATGAGGGGAGACTGGTAGTTAGGGGGAGTGATAATTAGGGGAGGATAGGTAATAACAGGTGTTGCTTCCACCTCTCCACACCTGCAGATATGAGGTGAGCGGACAGGGTTAGGTTAGGTGTTGCTTCCACCTCCCCACACATCCTGCAGGTATGAGAGGTGAGGTGACAGGGTTATGACCTCACACGTCAAGGGTTACCGCCACTGACACAATTTAGACAGTCTTAAGTGATCTGAGAGTTGATATACACAATAAATAAACCCGGGGACTCATATTTCCTCCTAAAATTTGCCAAGGCAAGTAAAAAAAAATCTGGGCAAGTAAACTTTGAGTCACTAATTAAATATTTCACGCAATCTCCACAATTTGTCCTGAAACAATAAAAGAAAACATTGTGTACATTAAACTAGGATAAATTTTTATAACAAACTCAACAAATCTATATACCGTATTGCAGTATATCCAAATAAAATAAATCTTACGCGAGACAATTAAATTTTAAGCAACAAAATTCTAACAAACTGACCATCATTTCAAATTTACTCATTTTTTTCCAGGTCCAGGTGCCAGGTGGCTAGAGGCTAATAGGCCACTTGGTCACCTACCCCGCCTTTACTCCTGAGCAGAGACGGGGAGGAACGAACTACAGTAGGAGCAGAAACGGGGAGGAACGAACTACAGTAGGAGCAGAAACGGGGAGGGAGGAACGAACTACAGTAGGAGCAGAAACGGGGAGGGAGGAACGAACTCGGAGCAGAGACGGGGAGGAACGAACTACAGTAGGAGCAGAAACGGGGAGGGAGGAACGAACTACAGTAGGAGCAGAAACGGGGAGGAACGAACTACAGTAAGAGCAGAGACGGGGAGGAACGAACTACAGTAGGAGCAGAAACGGGGAGGGAGGAACGAACTCGGAGCAGAGACGGGGAGGAACGAACTACAGTAGGAGCAGAAACGGGGAGGACACGAACTACAGTAGGAGCAGAAACGGGGAGGGAGGAACGAACTCGGAGCAGAGACGGGGAGGAACGAACTACAGTAGGAGCAGAGACGGGGAGGGAGGAACGAACTACAGTAGGAGCAGAGACGGGGAGGGAGGAACGAACTCGGAGCAGAGACGGGGAGGAACGAACTACAGTAGGAGCAGAAACGGGGAGGGAGGAACGAACTCGGAGCAGAGACGGGGAGGAACGAACTACAGTAGGAGCAGAAACGGGGAGGGAGGAACGAACTCGGAGCAGAGACGGGGAGGAACGAACTACAGTAGGAGCAGAGACGGGGAGGAGCGAACTACAGTAGGAGCAGAGACGGGGAGGGAAGAACGAACGAGAAAGTGGATTGTTTAATTCAAATAACTTAGCATAACTTACCCAGTGAAACCTCCATATAACGGACTTCCCTCTCCATATAATCCGTTAGATGGAGGGTTTCACATCTAACGGATCCTCAAAATAACACTTTCATCTCAATAGTCCGCTAAATAGAGGCTTCACTGTATTATATAAACTCCAACATTTCTCCTTACACCAGAAGAGAAAACTAAGATCCATAATAACTTGAAATAAGGATAAAATGCAGCTAATTTAATCACATGACATTCCCCGGAAAGGCCTGGATGTGTAAGCTCCAATAACCATTCAAGTGTCCTGTTATAACACCATTTGTCAACTCTCCCTGGTGGCTGGGACATTGTTTCTCGATTGTGTTATCCCCAAGAGCCGACCGTCCGTATAAATGACCCTTTCAGTCACGTTAAGGGCCGACCCAAATACCCATTATGGATTTAATTACATTTAACTAGATACTTAAGAACAAATAAAGATACATATTCCACGTTTAATATTCACACTACACCATAAAGTACACCACTGAAATATTTTACGTATTAATATATTTTCCCGGAATCACGGCGTTCTTACATTCTGGACCCCAATGCCAGGACCAAGCATCCTTGTGGGAGATATATAAACAATCTTAATATCAACATAAACAATAAGATTATCAAAACGTTTACTAATTTAAGCTTGTAACAGTAGCTTTCAAGGTTTACAATCAGTGAGGTTTGGCAAATCCCAATTTACCCAAAACTGGTACACGACTTGTAACAATGAGGTATGGGACAGAACTGAGTACTTTTCCCGAATACTTAACAATAGCTATGTATACACCGGGGTCCAGAAGTCACCATCATCTCTGGTCACTTAACTAAAATACTAGAAACTTGAACAGTGACGTTGCCTTAGGGATGACAAACTATACAAGAAACTTTAGTGTAGTCAACGCCTGAGGTCGCTGAGAAAATTTTTGTTGCTTTTAGTTTATGCAACTCAACATAAATAATATTCCGAAAAATATACCACATGGCCTCCTGTAACACAAACGCGTAACAACATAACCTATACCACATGGCCTCCTGTAACACAAACACGTAACATAACCTATACCACATGGCCTCCTGTAACACAAACACGTAACAACATAACCTATACCACATGGCCTCCTTTAACACAAACACGTAACAACATAACCTATACCACATGGCCTCCTTTCACACAAACACGTAACAACATAACCTAAAATAATTCTTTAACTATGTGGTTGAATATTATGACTGTACCAGTGAATCCGGAACAACACAGAGGCATGGAACATTGTGTTGCTTCGGGTTCAGAGACATGATTCACAGCGGGGTTCATGGATGGCAATGAGACCTGACGGGACGTCGTTTGGTGAATGTACGTGTAATTCATTCCAAGGTTATACATTAGCCCCCCCCCCCCCCACATCATTCCTTCTCATGTAACTGACCTCCACTCGTAGTTTAGTAGTCTAGTTTAACTGATTTGAATATAATAATAAACAAAATAATAATATCTCGCACTTTTCAAAATACTTATTTTCATTATCATTATCCATGGCCTTTGACCCAACTCAACCCGGATTTACTCTGAAACGCACATCATACCTTTGCTTGACTTCCAGCAATTACGGGAGGCCGCCACAACTTCACGGTACAGCTGGTTGGCGTCTGCAGAATGTAGAGCAGTGCACGATACAACCACAAACACATTCGTTCCCCGTCAGCGTTCTGTCACCCAACTATGACTTTACTTAACTAGAGTTTTACAGCCAATGACTCGTAAAATTACTCGGCCCGTCATGAAGTTCCTCTCTCTAAATGGTCACTGATGTATTCATTAACTTCGCATTGACCAATAAATTGTATTCTATCTCCACACGCTATCAATTACTCTATGCTTGGCTGCTCGTGTTGCATTGAAATAGAATCACATAAAATGAATAAATTATTTCATCAGTGACATACTGTACTGTATATATACTCGTTGGCGAAATAAAAAAAAAAACTTGTGGAATATTTGCATGATTTTTTTTTTCCTAATACAGTATACATTTTCGTTTGGAAGTTGGACCAATCACAAGCCATCAAAAATCTGTAATGCAATTTGTGGAGGCTCACGTTTATCAGCCAGGCGGACCCTGGGGACTCTAGTGAGCAGCCGAGCGCTTAAGGCCAACCTAAACAGCGGATGTGTTATCGCTTCGCCTGCCTTCCTCATCCTCACAACTCTCGCCATTTGTGTCTCAATTCACTTCATACTTCTCTCCCCGTTTACTTCACGATTCTCTCCCGTTTTGTCTCACATTCTCCCCCAGCTAACCTTATTCTCCCAGTTTACCTTAGTCTCCTGTTTCACAACCAACACTGTTTCTTAATGTTTGGTTTCTAAGGCTGTGAGAACCACTTTCATAAATATTCAAGAATGTAATCCCAGTGTATAAATGACATGCGTAAAAAATCATTATAACAGGAGACGACCTAATTTTGTTTCCATGGCATTTACCCATTTTTTTTCTTCAAAATTATGCAAACTCATATAAAAAAATATCTCCTTATCGGATACAAATAATGAAACCACTACTCCATCTATTTCTCTGGAAGACTTGGACAACATTCTCCAAAAGTTCGCAAGTTAAAATCCTTCATTAACTGGAGATACCAAAACACACCTGCCTTAACCTACGACACAAAGACACTAGGCCACTATAAGCGTATAACTGTGCCCACACTCCTCCATAACTAAATGCGTTCGCCCACGTCAAATTCGAGGGAAAACTTAACTTTACGAAACTTTATGACTCCATGACAGACCGCTTACTCCCAGAGGATGTGAAACTAGTCCCATTCTCTCATCCTTATCTTGGAAATATTAACGAAAGACTGGACATTCGCTCTACTGCGCAGAGTGGAGAAGTGGTTTGTGGTACGCTCAACTCCCACCCACCCGGTTATTGCCATCCTGTCCTTGGCCAAAACCTCTGTGGTGTCAACTTGACTCTCACTCAGGAGGTTGCTCACCCGCTCATATCCAGACCTTCTGCAGGATATAACCTTTCACAGCCCCAAGGATCAGGCCCTATACTACCTAACCTTTAACTCTTGCCTTAAAACCTTTTTTTTTTTTGCTACTATACCAAATAATATATAATTCGTGTGTCAGTTCATACCTCCGAGAAATAGTTTAGTTATATTAAAGTTCCCCCAGACACACATCCTTGTTACGTCGTGCTCACTTGTTCTCTCTCACGTGAGGATGGTACGATTTTATTAAGGTCCCTCATGACGATTTATTCCCGCCAAAGTTGTTTAATCCTCTAGTGTGCCATTTTCAAGACCGCTAAACCTTGTACAGACATAATAAAAATGCAAAATTTATAAACCCCCAAAATAAAGACAGTTCATCTTGTGACCAACTTAATAGTGCCACGTAAGAATTAAATCATAAATTGAAGTTACGAAAACAGGCCATAAGATTACAGCTAAATAAAAAAAAATTAAAATCATAAAACTACTGGTAAATCAAAGTAATTTTACCTTAGGAGTTCAATCCATTCTTTTAACTTACGCAATACTCACAAAACAAATTATCCACAGTAACCACAAGAGCAACAAATGACAACGAGTTAAAAAAAATTAACTTGAGGAAAAAACGCAAAGTAGCAGAGGGCGAAAAGCTGTGTCGGGTAGTGGGACCAGGGTGAGTGGACGGCCTTGTGTTACTAGCCAGTCAGACCATGCGCACACACACACACACCCCTGCCACCACCGTCGACCTCGCCCTACCAACCTTCTTCCTACTTCCTCATCTTCCCTAGTCATAACAGCCCATGATGCTCTAATCTTACTTCCTGCTAATGACCCTTACCTCTACAGCCCCCTGTGTCACCCTAAACAAGCCACGACCCTGAGATAACTCGCGTCCTGTTGCTACATCCGTTAGAGCATGTTATACGTCCCCATAATGCCATACGGATATTCTAATTTAATCCCGATCCTTTATCCATCCCGGTACTTTGAACACCCAAGTGATAATAATCTTTGAAGTGTTTAATGTGCTCGACTAACTTATTAAACCTCCCGGAACGTTTAAAGGCCACAGTGATGAGCAATAAAACAATATCGGACAGAATTGGTTTTTGTTCTACCAATTGCAAGAAAATTATAATAATCACCCCATTCCGCCTTCAAACAGGACCAACAACCATCACTACCACTGGATAATAAAAAAAATCTTACAACTGGTGACTGGCAATTTACCGCACTAGTCTTTCTACACAACGGTTACGTTATAGGAACTCTTATTTTCCTACATTCGTTTTTAATTTCCCACCCTTGCCCAAAGGACTCATATTCCTCCCACAACCATCTACTGTAATCTGCAGCCAACTCGCCTCCAATCCCAATACGCATAAGTTGTCCCTCTATTCCCAATATAAGCTGCCCCCCCCCCCCTCCCAGCCTCGAACACTATCAGTAAACCTCGCCACCCTACGCCACCCAGCCCTGCTGCAACCCCTCGACTGCCACCCCATCCCTTCAACCTCACTCACTCACTCCCTCCCTCCTCCATTACCACCACCCACTGCCTCTGGAGGCCACGCACGATTAACCCGGAAAACCCCGCAAATTCTGTTATTTCCACATCAATAAAACGGTAATATTACTGAAGGAAGGCAACTGTTGCTAGTCTGGTCGCATTTCAAACCTTTTCTTTTATTACCGCTTACAAAAAGAAAAGGATAACATCGTAATATAAATAAAACCTAGAATGGCTACCACACTCACACTGTAAGCATCACAACTTACAAATTTTTAGTGAAGTCGCCTGTTTACAGCAACCATTATCTACGCTACTGGGGTTCCTTAAGTAGCACAAGTTTCAGACCTAAAACTCGACACTAGCAACCTTCCGACACCAATTAATTGGAATCAATTTGTTCACTGCCAGTGAAAAGGTTCAGGCACTCCGGTGCATCTAGTGTCAACTTTCACCAGCAACGCATAACACCAGCGTAACGCCTGAATCTCCTGCAGGAAAGACAGGACACAGTAGCGCTACGTGATGGACTTCCCCAACAGTCGTAGTCGCTAACTCAGACCTGGGGTGGCTATGCAACGGGGAATCCTCAAGTGGACCAAGTGCACTGCAAACTACTACAGGACTTAAGCAACCTAATATCATAACCAGGACCCGGTTCTTCAGGTACGAGAGGATAAAATATCGTGCATATATAAAATATAAAAACTGATGAGTTCCAATAACATCCGCGTCCAAGTCGCAGTTAACGCAGAAGAGAACACAAACTTGCAGAAGGACGTCCCCAGTGTTGCCACCTCATAAGTATTTATAACTGCCTGAAATTTACTTCGAGGAATGGTTGCTTATCCAATTAGTTTAAAATAATTAAACTATTCCTCCCTAAACCTGATCCAATAATTGACTGCCAGGAGAAAAGTTAAGGATAGCCCATTTACAGTCAGTGACCTTGTCTACAGTTTGTCAGTTGGCGACATCTGGACACTACTCGTTTTTAGTACTAGTCTATGCAGTGCTTACCCTGGCGTTGAGCTACCCCGTCATCCTCATTATAGCGTGTGTATCATTGTTTCGCTCTTCCATAAAACCCCAGATGTTTTACGCCAAATAACAAAAGAACAGTATCAAAACTTAAAGGGAAAAAATCGGGTTCATATGAAAAAAATACGATCCTTAGATTCTTAACCACGAAGCAAAGTGTTTATATAAAAGGAATCAAGGAGTGACATATGCTAGTTTTAATTAGCGATTTACTGAGGATACGTGACATTACGGAATCCGATAACAAGAGTTAAAATACTTCAAACAGACCAAAATGTACCTCACTCAACAATAGCTGAAGCGTGATTACTGTAACCAATACCATACAGGGTAGTTTGGGTTTATCATCATCCTACATGTGTAATACTGCCAAAATTATTCATTATTGCATTCAATATATACAGTCAGCACATGTATGAATTCGTTTTAAGTTATTAACGAATAATGAAGAATAAAAAAAAATTAAATCTTCATATCCAGTCCCCCCAAAAAGTAACTATTTTGTTCCGTTTTTGTAGTTGAAACGCTGGAAGAAATGCTTTGATGTTTTCTTTAGCGCACCGTCATGTTGGTATGCCCACTCCCCATATCGGTAACAACTGAAGCTCTGTGAACGAGTCGCCCTTTACAATGAGTGATTAAAGACCCAGGTTATTTTTATCTATTCTAACGGAACGATGAAGGAATATATATTTACACACCGGTCACTGTAATATAGGCATAAGTTTGGCAGCCATTCTTGTTGTACCAATGACTTCGTTTTTATTTCATAAACTATGGGGAACATTTAACGTTAACGTACGACCCTATCTGTGAACCTTTACTATAATAAGCCATTTAGTTACGTTTTTACATCACTGGTTATGGGAAAATTTTAATGAACCAATCACCAATAAATATTATAATCAATCTTTGTATCGAGGCTGATGTGAGATCGTTAAAATTAGTTCTCACATCCCCAGCTAATGGAAAATTTTACGTACAAATCTCGGAATCCGAGGCCAACCTACATGACATGGTGGTCTCTTGGCAATCCCAAAAGAATATCAAATAAACGTACTTATTCCGCATTGTTATTATTATTATTATTACATTTTCGCCCCCAGGCCTCAATGTGGGTCAGTGACCTGTGCCCGAGTGGGCTAATCCCCATAAAAAAAAACCGAGAATGGTATGCTCTATGATTTTTCAGCACTCAGCCCGCAGCATACGCTATATGAAATTAATATGAATTATTACTTAACAAAGCTCTCACTGAGACAGCATAGAAATTTTATATAGAGTATTCTATTGTTTGTAGTACTGTACAGTAATTAAGTGTCCACGTGAAACCTTTAAAACTTTGAATCACTATGAATAGAGAATGAAAACATTTTAATGAGGTTTGCTTTTCGGAAAATAACATATCCTACCGTTTATATTCACTCCTTGTCACCATTATTCCACGTCCATACGTTAAATTATATGATCTCTTTCGGAAGTTATACTTATTCAAAGTTGTAAAGATTTCATCTGAACCCTATACTGTATATCTTGTAAATCCTTTGGTTCCTCAAGGCCATAGTTCACTCACGAAAAAAATGGAAAGGGAAACAAGGACAAGGGGAAAAATATGAAGAGTAAGCAAGATAAGGAAAGGGAAACAAAGACAAGAACAAGGGGAAAAATATGAAGAGTAAGCAAGATAAGGAAAGGGAAACAAAGACAAGAACAGGGGGAAAAATATGAAGAGTAAGCAAGATAAAACTGAGTGCCCAAGTAAATGTTGAACTCGGTAAGACCAACGAGTAGCTACACACATTTAATTGTGGAAACTGAATTAATTTACTTTACATTAAATTTATATCCCCTATATATGACCAAGAATACTTTTGTCTTTATACACATGTATTTTACCAAGAGAAGTTTACTTTATATCCCTCTTTCATTGTTCAAGGGTACCGGTACTTCAGTTAACCAACTTGGCTCATCTCCCACGTAAATACTGTATATTCTAACTTACATCCGTGGCTGACTAATAGACTTAACATTATTAATAATGAACCAGGATTCTCGGAGATTTACACGTTAAATTTCCTCCGGTTAGAACGTATCTAACTGCCTCACAAGTGCTACGACAAAAAGAATGAACATACCGTATATGGCTCCGAAATTCAATTGTGGAGATTTGACTGTCACTCTATTGTTTTCTTGGAAAAAATCCAACGGAAGAATATGAGAAAATGGACAGTTGGAGTATGCAGCTGCTTCAAACATTTCCCTTTACTTATAAGCTTCTTACATATCTTAGATTATACATACTGGACATACTGGTGTCATAAAAAGCAGTGCGTGCATTAGCTACCGCAAACAGAATTCATGAAACTGCAAAAATACTAACAATTAATTGGGCAACATAGCGTTCACTACACTATTACTGCCACTTCTAAGGACTGTTCTGACCGCCGAGCTCTTTTAACTGCCAAGAAATTACCCATTAAGTAAAAGAAGTTGACATGCATTTCCACTATGGTTATTTAATGAAAGCCCGACAACTACAGATAGGTCAAGAAAAAGATGGACGGTCTTCAAAAGTGAAACAGTGAGGTTTGGGGGCTACAGTATGTGTGTTTGATGCTACAAGAAAGTTTGTGGGTCGAGCATGGAGTTATTTCGTACGAGACAGTGAGAAGCATGAATGAGCCCGGTAACTCGACATATACACTGTGAATAAATATGAATTAAATGTGGTGGTTATGGATTCATTTATACAAAATGAGTATGCTGGTTATGACTAAGAAAATTATGGAGTATATTTACTAGTTTCAGCTCGTTACTATCGCTTTCTACACTTCGTCTTGCACCACTTAGTTTAATGACATCATGGTGTAGTGGCAGATTAAAAAAAACGGGAAGTGGCTAACTCTGAAGAGGTTCCGTGAAATCACTGCCTGAATTTTGTTGGGTTAAAGATATGTATACCTGGCAACATCCTGTAATAATGTTCACAGCAATTCTAGGAAACATTTCACTGGGGTGGTGAATCTTTAGATGACTCCGATTCGAGTTAAAATGGACAGTTTTACTCAGACCTACAAACATACAGTACGCAGAAAGTCACCAGTCAACGGACGTGGGCACACCAATATTAAGATACGGGTTTGTTAAGAGTTCAATGGAAAGTTAACAGCGTGAAGATATTTGCTGCATTCCCATACTATATGTAATACAAATATTCTAATTAGGTTCCAGTTTAAGAAAACCTTAATGACCCAACCCTAAACTGCAAAAAAATCCTCCAATGCAGTATGTTTTCTTTGGGGTTCCCTTCTAGCACAGAGTATCGAGGGCTATGAACTAGTTCTTACGAAACATGTATAATTAATGTAAGCTTTCCAGGTATCTATGCAAGGAGTTTGTACAATTTTGTGATCTACATTTCACCATTTGATTTGTCAAAACAGGAGTAGTGAAAAACTAAATACTGTAGTTCAGTGAAAGGTATGTTTTCCTTTCCTATTAATATGAACAAGGAAGATCTAAGTAGGTATTGAAACTTTGAGTCCGTATACACACACGTTCGAAGCATCTGTTGTAAAGTGATGCTGCACAGTGATAAACAGATGTGTATGGCAAGATTGTTAATAGGAAGACAAGTGTTTGAGTACCGCGTCACTAAAAAATATGCGTATGGACATCACTTATTATCATCTTAAATATACGGTTATTTGCGATTTACCCCCAACCAGTGCGTTTCAGTTTCTTATCGTTTGTATTATTATGTACTACATACAAAATATTCCACCTTTTCAGCTTATGTTGGCCTTATTTTATCCTATATGTGTATCTGACGAGGTGCACCAATACTCGTGCATATATGAAACATGGATGTTCTATATCACAAAGAAAGAAGCTTGCCATTGTAGTGTTAGTCATTTGAATAAATCAAATACAAACTGAAACTAAAGGGCGTACTTAATAAGTAGGTACACCATGATATATACGACTAAATTATTTATAAAAGCATCTACAGTAGTGTATAAACACCCTTATAAGATTTACCGATTTACCTGTTTACATTACTCAGTGTGATCCATTATTTAAACCTATGTATTATGCCGCAGATACGGCATTTAACTGCTAGTACGTTATTACAAAGGAATTAGTTATAACAAATTATCAATTTATAATTGAAAAATTATTTTCTTCCATGCATAAGCTAAAATCAATATCATAGGAAACATGATGAATTAGGATGACATAGAGTCGAGTGATGCACTTCGTCATATCTGGAGTCCTGAGCCAGGACACACAAAGGCCGCCTCCGTGGATTCTCAGCTTATGCTTCCCAGGACAAAATCAATGGCATACCTTGCAAACGGTCAGGTTCCAGTCCTCCATCAGGACTTAATCCAATGATAGAAAAGTAGTCAAAGAGCCTCTGGCTCTCTCGTTGGTTAGATGACGTCATTTTACTGTCATTCAAGCACTACCCACAACATTGTAACAACACCCAGCACAGGGCGAACATCACTGCACTATGGTAATGCTTGTTGATCACTGACACCATCACACGAGACGACGACCAGGCGACGGCACAGCTACAAGCTGCCAGATGTCACTACGGCCTTCAATTAAAGAGCAATTGCTCTCTACAGTGCATTTTCCAGCAATAACGATTATTATTACAATATTTATCCTCAGTTTAATTAATTAATTTTAGTCCAAGCCATTCATAACCCTGCCGCAGCGATTTCTACAAAGCAGGAGTGACTTAAGGCCCATCTTTATTTAAGAAGTATAAACACATGTTTCAATTTTGTTGATCCGTTACTAATTTCCTTAACCATCACTATCATGCAAGAATTTAAACATACATTTTAAACATTTATATACTTTATATAACAGCAATAATAATCAACAGAAATCACAATCCGAAAACTTTATATTACGAGACTCGTCATAGAAAATTCAAAAGTTTTCACGGTATACTAAAGTATTACCAAAGACTATGGGAAGACGGGAAAGCTCAGGCATTTACATGTAATGGTTAACACACGAACGAACGCACAACCCAGAAGAGGAAGCCGAGAGACTTGCAAAACTGTTCGCTGACCGAGCAGCAACAAAAAACCTCCCGAGACAGGCGGAGGAGACACAACGGCGTCTGCGACAGGTCAGACTCCAGACGATCGAAGAGGCCTGCAACAGTGAAGATGACACTGACAGACCATTCAACCAGCAAGAACTCCAAAAGTCGCTAAAACGAAGCAAGGACACAGCTCCAGGGGCAGACAGGATAACCTACTCGATGCTCTTTCATGCCGGTACAGCCGGACACGAGGCTCTGCTGCAAGCCATCAATGCTTCGTGGACAGCACAAAGACTCCCACCGGAATGGAAGAAGGCAGATATACAGCCCATTCCGAAACCCAGAGAACCAGACAAGCCGAGGCCCATCTCCCTTCTCAGCTGCATAGCGAAGACGGGAGAAAGAATGGCTCTCAACCGACTAAAGTGGAAAGTAGGCAGCCCACACCCTCACATCTTTGCTTACACCGAGAACACCGGCACAGGCAACAACATCGCCGAGATACTCAGCACAGTGGACAACAAACCAGCTCTGGTGGTCTTCCTCGACCTGGAGAAAGCCTTCGAACTAGCCAATCCATTGGCCATTACAACTACGCTCGCAAAAAAAGGCGTCAAAGGAAGGTTGCTGGGGTGGATCCAGAACTACCTCACACAGAGGGAAGCACGAGTACGCGTTCAGGGAACAACCTCAAGCTACAGGGTCCATGAAAACGGAACCCCACAAGGAGGCATCCTCAGTCCAATGCTGTTCAATGTCCTGATGGAAAACCTAGTCAAGCTTCCGTTCAGACAAACAGCCAAGCTCCTATGCTATGCAGACGACTTACAGCTCATAGTAAGAGGATCGAACAGACTAGCCAACACGCAACACGCACTCCAACTTATAGAAGAGGAGTGCAACAGACTTGGACTCAAGATAAATCCAGCCAAGTCGAAAGCGATGGCCATCTGCACTGACACACCAGACAAGATGCTCTCCATACAAAACACGCCGGTAGTCTGGACCAACGCCCACCAGTGTCTTGGAAT
Source organism: Homarus gammarus (assembly GCA_958450375.1). Taxonomy (NCBI): domain Eukaryota; kingdom Metazoa; phylum Arthropoda; class Malacostraca; order Decapoda; family Nephropidae; genus Homarus; species Homarus gammarus. The sequence goes on along the minus strand of CAUDMG010000485.1, from coordinate 115,419 downwards.
CTGGTTTGACCAGAAACTCACCTTCAAGCCACAACTCGAGTATCTCAGGCACAGGACGAAGAGCAGACACAATATAATGAGGTCGCTCACCAGCAAATCCGCAGGAGCAAACCTTCATGTGCTCAAAGCCTACTACACGGCCGCCATCAGATCGCTGGTAGATTACAGTGCTCCAGCACTCATTGGACTGAGAGAAGACCAAATGGCTAAGCTAGAAGTCATTCAAAACAATGCTCTCAGGACCATGCTCGGAGCACCCATGTGGACCAGAATTTGCAACCTGCAAATGGAAACCGAGCTACCACCCCTGGCAGTACGAGTCAAGCAGGTGACAGCCGGTCTCCTCGCCAAAATCTGTAGAGCAGACAAGCCCACAGCTGCCAAGATTCGAATCAGTGCCTCCCTCCACCTCGACCACAGAGTACGAGGGGCCACCTGGTCGCACGAGGCAAGCGAGGTCATCCGACACCTGCAAGCAGAAACACTCGTCAAGAACAACCAAGACACACGAGACAATGGTTACGCTGTTCCTCCACCATGGAGCCCTCCACCAGCCACACTCAAATTTACCGACCTAGGCGATAGTAAGGCCAACCTCCAGAAGGATGACCTCCAAAAAATAACTCTCAAAGCCATAGCCACCGAGACACCGGCTGATGCAGCATCATACTTCACAGACGGCTCGGTGGACCCAAAACATCATAGATCCGGGGCGGCCTTCTACACCCAAGGTCAGACCCTCCAATGGAGACTTTCCAATGACTGCTCCACCCTACAAACAGAACTGGTGGCAATCTCAAAGGCCCTACAACACGCTGCAACCCAACACAACAAGTCCATCATAATTCATACGGACTCGAAATCGGCCATGCAGGCGCTGCAACACAGTCAACCAAGAGACAACGTCCACATCATCACCTCGATCCTCGCACAGCTACAGGAATTCCAAAGCCAAAACCGACCAGTCGTCTTACACTGGATTCCCAGTCATGTAGGGATCGGAGGAAACGACGTGGCAGACGAAGCAGCCAAGGCAGCTACACGTTCTAGTAGCGTACACATCCAAGTTCCAGCAAGTGTGCAACAGATAAAGAATCACCTCAGAAAGACCAGCAAGCTCCACATCAAAAAGAGCTTCCTTCATGCACTCAACGCCGGGTCCCAATCAGCCAAATGGTACCTGGCGGCCACAAAAGGGGAACCACCTTTCGCTGACAGGAAAACCCCAAGACAAACCCAAGTCAGCCTTCATCGACTACGACTAGGGTACAAGTGCTCCTGGCAGATGATCGGCAATGACGTCATGGATTGCACCTACTGTCAGGAGCCAGCAGCCAACCCACTTGAGCATTATCTCCTCGACTGCGAGGTCACACAAAGCCTCCGAAACAAAGCTCAAATCTCCCCAGAAACACACACAACACCAGCGGCCACTCTAACCCGAAAGGCCCATACAGACCACATTCACCACCTACTCCGGGTCATCACACGATACCCACCACCCAGATAGCTTAGAAAGCATCCTCTCCCAGCAAGTGCGGACCCCAGTTCGGGGGGCGCGCCACTCCGAAACTGACCACGTCCAAGAGTGGGGGTTGGTGGTAAGCGTCCACTGATCGGGGGTCCGCTCACACTTGCAACCTGCAGTATCCTTCCATCGGCAGGTGGGACCACCTCCAATCCCAATCCGGTCTGGCTGCTCCTGGAGCTCCAGCCGGAACCACCAAACGGGCCGCCTATAGGCAAAGGCCCGTGTCGGACTACGGTCCGACAATCTCAACAACAACAACAACCGTGAAGAACAAAAAGAACCAAAAGATGGGAACAAAACTCTCCACTCACACAAGGACCTGGAGGGACCCCACAAACAAACAAAGACCTCAAAAGTTCACAAACACCCTCAATAAAAACTAGAAACGAAAAAGATGGGGCATCCCTCCAGTGCCACAAGGACCTGGTGCTTGCAAACATCACCACTGGCCCGTCTACAGTATAGCATATCTCGGGGACTAGACGGAATGACAGTACTCCAAACAGTGTAGCATCTCACTTTTGAAGAGCGTATAAGTCAAACTATTACTTGCTTGATTTGCATTCGTCCCACAATGGTCCGGGAACTTCAGTTCGTTGTCAACAAATACACCCAGATCCTTTTCCCATTTGGTCTCCGTTAATGTTGTTTCTTCGTCACGGTAGGACATGTGATACGCATCCTTACTATTGGTACAACCTACAGTAGGTGCATCCTTTAGCATTTCGTGACGTTGAATCTTAACAGCCATTGCTTTGACCACTCCTGAAGCTGATAAGAGATCTTCCTGTAGCGTTTGGTTCTTGATTTTCCTGAATAATTTAGTGTCGTTCAGACACATTTGTTAGGACAGCTGACAAAACCATGAGAGGCTTATGCCAGCAGCCTCTGGTATTCTTAGGGCCAGGCACTAACCAGACCCAACATTGCTTAATTTCGCTGGGCGGACAAGAACCCTTACCTAACCTAACCGCCCAATGCATCACTCCTCAGTTCATTGTTAACCCATTGCCGAGAACAGAGCTCTTTAAGGGAATGTTGTTTTTTTAACTCACTATATCTCCGTTACTTCTCGTCAGCGCCTTAAGTGTCTAAAAGAAATTCGTCTTATTTTTGTTAGGTAATGCGGTTGCAAACAATAAAATAACGGAATTCGAAACCTGGCTACTATCTTAAATTGATCATAGTATCAAATTTCATATCAAGATATTAATAATTATCACTTCATAACAAAGGTAACGAAAAGGTCACGATATACCAGAAAACAAATAGTAACTATCCAGTCAGCTGACCTAATGGAAAGCTTTGACCAATCACTGGGCTGTTATGTCATGACGTCAGAGAAAACAGATGTCGTCAGCAAGAACATATGTATTATTTTCTGCCAGTTCTCTCAGTCATTATGAAAACTTGGAATAGCAGAAAATGTATATACAATTTAAATGTCATAATAAAATAGAAATATATAAATAAAGTATATTTTAGTGCTGTCCGAAAATCAGTTACGTATCTGTATTATTGGATTAAATTTTATTCTTGTATTAAAACTTTTAAACCGTGGATGTAAAATTAGTTTTTAACTTTTTACACAAATTTATGGCAAGTATACCCTTAATAGATAGCAAACAAAAACGTCAAATTCCCCTGTAAATTATACCGAAGTCAATTTTAACCATATACGAACACAGGTAAAGAAACGAATATTTCTGTAGATACATATTTACTTAATAAACATCAGTTTCACTTAAAAATATATAATTATATATAAATTAAATATTTTGATTGATAATATAATATAGAATAATCTTGAGAGCCTTAATAAATTAATATGCAGATGCCAAAACAATTAAGAGCGGCACCACTGGCTAGAAATCGACAACATCGACAAGCAAAACAATACATCTTAGACAGATCCCGTCTTGTTATTAGCAGATATTTTTAACCACCTGTTGGTGGAAATATCATGCCATCCAGCATACGATATCAACCAGTGAGTATTTTCATTCGTGCTGATTAGACATTATGATAGGTAAGAAGCATCCTAAGAAGCTTAAATTCATTATAAATCTTGTTGAGTGTCATTGTAGCTCAGCCAGGAAATGTCCCGAGTTCTGAAGGCCAGAGATCACATCTGTACGGGATTTATAATTGTATAGAGTATTTTAGGGCACTATTGCGTCTCTGTTGTTTTTGCCCTGTATTCACGACCATTACTTCTGAGTGACGTACTTAAGAGATTTTAGAGTTGATTACCATTGTTGTTAACTTCTGACACGTCCTGTGAAAGGGCTGTACAGTACCGTTTCACCTCTACCTTACTGTACAGCAGGCATTAAGCTTGGGTGTATTGTATTAGTCATGACAATCAAATATTGACCCCTACAATGTGCCAATATGTTAAAATAATTTTGTAAGTTTGTTGTTCTTAAAAATATTCACAGTTTGCAATTACAGTACTGTACTGTACAGTACAGTAGATTACGCTGCGGCTGACAAGTGCAGCGGGAGACGCGTTCCATGATCCGAGCATTAGCGAGTTAGGCCGGACGATGACCATCGTTCTTGCAGATTTTTTATTGTAAATAGGGAGGTGGTCTTAAAACGAGGGATACCTGTACCATTTATTATTAGTTTCTGCGAACACCTGTACACTAACTTACTGCATTATTCTCTAAATCTCAATGTTATTAAGTCTACATATAGACAAGTAGGCTAAACTCATCACTCAGTCACTGAACCAGTCGAATGATTGCCCAGTTTCTCCTCATTTACTCTCATGTAATACTGTATGTTTTAATTTAATAAAGTAAACTTATTCTATTTTTTATACAGTATTTCATATTTAGATGTTTACATAAAATAGATTATTTCATAAAGTAGATTTTTGGTTAGCAGAAACATTACTGTAATTTTAAATAAAATTCATTCATATCCCCATAATGTAGCTGTGTGTTCCATGGATATATGAAACTAGTGTTTTTACAGAATAGCTCGTGCATATCAGAGAATCTCAGTAATTTTCAGTCATAAAATCACTTAAAAGAAGTTAATGGACCAGTACTCACTCCAGTAGTCAAAATTTGACCAAATTAGGCTATAATAGGTAAGGTTATATTTGAGCCCTGTCTCCCCCCCCAAAAAAAATTCCCTAAACATATGTAATTTTTTTTAATACTGCATGTTGTTGTATTTCATGTTTATTATATTCAATTAAACTGGAAATTTCTTTCATTAGAAGGTGTGCTATGGGTAAATTAGGTACAGTAGTTTTGTTTAGTTAAGTTGTTTTGATGGAAGATACTTTTATTCATTCTAAGGCTAAAATTGGGTTGTACATAATTGGATTCCTGATTTTATTTGTCGACAGTTCTGTTTTTAACTGCCATATATGTTAACAGTATGATTACGCCTTAAGATAACTCATAACTTCACAGGTTCCATTGTCAGACGAGGAGATTGGCGAGAATATGTCAGATTCCACTCCTAACCAGAGGCTAGAGGAAGCTGCTGCAGCAAGTGCTGCACCACCACCATACTCTGTAAGTTTACACATACAGTACTACAGATATAAATGTTTGCTAATATCAGCATGCATTGTACCCCTCTCTCCCTGCTGGAGGGGGGAGGGGGTCTGTTCATTCATCTGTCTGAGCAAATCTGTGTGTGCTCATCAGTGCATCCAGGAATTTTGAAAATGATAACTCATGTAGAAATGGAGTGAGACCAAACTTAGTACAGGTACTGTATATTTCACCACATTATCTTAAGATGAATTAAGAAATTGGCACTTTTTGTCCATTCTGTCCAGACTTATTTCCCCATGAAGTTCACTGTGTCAAAATACATTGAAAACACTCCGTTTAACTGACTAGTGAAGTTTGTACCATAATTGAGAAAGAATTATAAGTCCTATCAATTTGCAGGTGACAGATGATGGTGCAGTCCATTCAACTTTGGATGACATTCCTCCCCCAAAACCTGATATGCATGCTCCTCCACCCTATGAGGAGTCCGACACCAGAGATGGATTCACCACGTCCATGGGGGAACCCCTGTCAGAAGAATCTTCTGAAGTGCAGCCTCCCAGTTATGAAGAAGTGCAAAGGCTCAAAGCTCTTGAAGCAGCTGAGGATTTTACTTTGCCGCTTTGTCATGTGAGGCCGAGAACCTTTCATAATGTTATGGTTGAGGCATTTGTATTGTATCTCTGAATTTTATTTTGTAAATTTATGTGTTACAAAGAGACTTAAAATATTTGTAAATTTTCATTGTGACATACAGTAGTAGCTACTTTGTTTTAAAGTAAATCAACAGCACATATTTTCATTGATAGTTCAGTACAATGCTGTAGATTTCTTTCAGTGAAGGGTGAGGCAAGAATATTGACAATAATTTATTACTCTTGCCCCACCTATAAAGAAGTCAAGAGAGTGGGAAGCTTATTCTGCAGTGTACGTACATAGGATGTGATAGGGATTTGTGAGGTTACCTTCATTATTTAACCCCAAAACTGGTGTGTTAGATGTGCTGGTGAAACTGAATTTCCGAAATACCCTGTATTCTTAAAAATCATCATCATCAATTATTTTCAGCCATTTTCCATGCTTGCATAGGTTAGCTGCAATTATCTGATGGCAGCTGTTGGGTAAAATCAGAATGGGTTCTTCCCCATCCCCAATTTGAAAAGAAAAAGAAAAAAAAAGAGGAGTGGCATAGATTAACCTCCCTACACTTATTGCACTATCTGTGCTCCCAGAAGAACTGAAATACTGTACTTTGTTTAGTAATGTATTTATGAGAAGACACTGCAGGTGTTATATAGAACATTAATGTTGTTACTGGCCAAGGAACCCTAGATTATGGCCTTTTTAGTCTATGTGGCAGTTAACTGTGAGGAGATGGTGTTCAGTAAGAGATAATCAGCTCCACTTCTCTGTATAACATATTATAAATAGTACAGAAATACAGTATGGTACACAAGTGATGGACATTTCGATTTGCTGTCCTTAAATAAACATTGCTGAATTGTTATGTCACATGCAATAATTTTAGAAACAAATTATAATTTTTTTCGCAATATTATTTGTCAAATCAGATCATAAATCTGATTAATGGAAAGAGGTTATTTGTTTATAATACCTGGAAATACACAGATGCAATCACCATCAATGTTTTAAGGCCATTTTCCACGCTTGAGTGGGTTATCCGTGGTTATCCGATGACAGCTCCCTGGTTGCCATCAGGCATGTTGAAGCACAGTTTTACAACTGGATGCTCTTCCTAATACCAACCCGCAGGGTGGAAACTTCATCTGGCAGGGCAGGGTCACAACTTCCTGAGGTAATCAAAGACTACCCTCTTACCCCTGTAATGGTAAGAATATCTATACAGTACTGTACTGTATTTAACCTTGTTAAATGAGTTTATGCATGACTCAGGTGAAATGATAAGAATCAGTAATTAATGTACTATATCTTTTTTTTCATGATTTTAGGGAAATGGGTCACTTGGTGGTGCAGGCAATGTGACTGGTACAAGTGGTAGTGGGATGCGTGTTCTTCGTGTATCCTCCTTAGGGGGACTTGATCCTGAGACTGCTGAAATAGCTGAGGAGCAGCTACTTGGCACAGACTTCATGTTTTTTGTGGCCTTTGCAGGTATAAACACTATATTCTTTTCATACTGAAAGTCTGTACCATATGGCACAGATATCTTGGAGAAACCATTTGTCAAGATTGTTTGCCAATTCCAGTGTTTATAGTAATGAGATACCTGTACAACCTTCCTTAGGCATTTGGACAGACCAGCTCAGCTGATACATGTGCACTGCTCAACTGCAACACATCTATTTTATATATGGAAATTGTATCAGATTAAAATTCTTATTATTATTTTCAGCTGCTTTCGTCTTCAATTGGGTTGGATTCGTGTTGCTCTTGTGTTTCTGCCACACAGTTGCTGGTCGCACAGGTGCTTTGGCAGGTTTTGGTCTTTCCTTAGCTAAGTGGGCAGTCATCGTTCAACACTCTACAGACTTAGTGGCTGACTCCAACACTTGGCTTCTATGGCTTATTATGGCTCTTGGTAAGTATATATTGTATACAGAAGGAAACATTGTGTACAATATATTGTTTAATTTTTGCTTCCACTGATAAAAGCTTAGGAAATCCTTTTAGCCCCTTCACTACGGAATGCCACTTTTAATATTTGATTTGGCTAACGCCAGATAATTTTATTCAGTACGGAGAGGGCCCCATAAACATGGGGTTAAACTTCCAGCACATCTCATTTTTCAGGAAAATCAAAGCAGAAATTACATTATTTAGTGGAGAGGAAATGTGTATGAGAATTATCTTAGTCAATAAAGTTAATGACAAGTGAAGCTTTCAAGTGATGTAGAAGACCTAATTCACTTGTGTCATTCAGTTCAAGTCAAGGGTGAATAGAAGAATACAATTTTTAGCAAAGGAAGAGGGTGAATTTATCATATATTTACGTACACCAAGAGAAATAGTAGTTGAGAGTATAATACTGTCGTTATAGACTTAGAGGAAGGATATGATAAGATAAGCAGAGGGCCCCTGGGAATGTGCTGATCTTGTAAAGAGTATGTGAATGTCTAATGAAGGCTTTCAAAAATTTCATTGCTGGCACTAGAGTTAAAGGTAGTTTAAGTAATTTGAAATAACTATCAGGTGTGTGATGTCACCCAGGTTATTTAATGATGGATTTAAAATCTTCATGGAAAGCATAAATGGGTGATGTGAAATGAACCTGAAGTCATGGTGATGCAGAGCGTATGTAGAGGTTAAGGATCCTTCTACCCCAAATTCTAAAAATTGAAATGCTGTATGTAAGTATGAAGGGATAAGTCATGTGATGGGCCTGAACTAAAACCCCTGTACAGTACATGTATATTAAAACCATATCTATGACAAAGATTGCAATGAAATGCATAACAGATGCTTTGAGTTGAATTAGCAGCTAATGGGGCCGATCAGCTAACCTAGCTGCCACTGTCTTCATGCTTATTAACCTGTAACCCCTTCAAACTTTTATGTTCATTTTACGCATTGCAATAAAGAATTGAAAAATACCCAACAAAAAATCATATGTACTAAAACTGTCCTAAAGTATATAAACAGTACTAAACCAGCAACACCTGAATGTCATATTATCGAAATTTACTCCGTGTTTTACAACAGTAGATTAAATCAATCGGAGCACCATCCTCATATCTAAGTGTTGGTGACCCTAGTCCTTTACTCTAAATGTTTTCAGGCTGTTTTTACCAATCCTCCATGATTTTGTATTTTTCTTGGGACCCAGTTTTTAAATACAGTATGTTCGTCCATCCTAGACGATGCCTTCCTACCCTCAATTTTGCCCATGAATATTTCTGTTATTATCCCTGCATCTCTAATTATATGACAGTCACCTATAACACCACATTTCAAATGTCTCCAACATCTTTCTGGTGTATGCTGAAGTGTCCAAGCTTCTTACTCATGCAACAGTCTCTGCCATATATAGCCTTTCAGCAGAATAATGTTCCTTTTCATTAAGTACTGATGAATATCTAAGCAAAATCATCTTCACTGTAAAAATATTTTAATTGCAAGAGGTGGTGTATGTGAAAAAATTGTTTCAGTCAGATTTTAGGTTTTGATCCAGGCTTGTAAATATTATTATAAGCTTAGGCTATATTGTAATGTGAGTAGAACTAGGCATTCAGAGACTGAAATGTAATCGCTCTTAAGGTTTTCGGTTAAGGGATACTTGACTGAAGATTTTGATGGAATGATAATACAACATAATGAATTTGCAGAAGGTTGCTGTTAATTTTTGGAAAGAGTAACATACTGTTATGATTTTTTAAAGTGGTGGACAGTCCAACAGTATAATCACTTTGAATAGATAGGAGCTGAAGGTTGTGAATGAATGCATGTGTTTGGAGCAATGTTCAGCAAGGGGGAAATGGTTAGGCTGAAACTAAATATACTACTGTATTATGCAAGGTAGAACAGGTGGGGCCCTGAGAGCAATAGCCCAGTCAGGCAAAAGAATGTTCCATAGAAACTGATTCACAAGCTTGTACGGGCAGTGTGAGAGTTGCCGGACGCTTGATGATTGGACTATAGGATCAATATCTTATTTATGCCTGAATTAGTTGTGGAAAGGAGCTCCCAGTAGATACAGTAATTCATTCTTTGATTACATCTCCATGCAGATGCCAAAGTTATACTATCTCTTTCGTTAGTCACATAAAAATGCCATTGAAGGCGTATGGAATTTTATGTTCTTTTAACTTTGTTCCAGGAATGTTAATCTGCATGCGAGCCATTCTGCAGTACATCCATGCCAAGCGAGAATGGCACCAAGTTCCCCACAACTCACGGCACCGCTTCTTCTTATTCTACTGAAAGTAATCAAGGTGTTTAAGAGTATTGTGTACCACCTCTTTTGTATGCTTAGTCTTATAAAGATATCTTGAAGACATTTAGCATATTCTTTTGAATAAAGGCATAATCATTATACAGTATGCCAAAACATCATCAATGAAGTATATATGCTAAAGACAAGTGAGAATAATCTGTTATCCATATTGAATATACCTGTACTGATATTCTTGCATTAATTCCAAAGGTAATATGAATCATTTTTTTTTATTACAGGTACATTGTATTACCTTTCTTGTTTTACTTATTATATTTGTTGAATCCATAATCAGAGACTTTATCGAGTACCTTGGTAGACTCGTGTGGACTTTTTATTGAATTTGTTGCCAAGATAGCCAGCCTCAATCAGTACATAAGTGTTATCAGTTCAGCTGGCTCAGTTGTTGCCATGGGCCATCCTACACCATCTCTTGTCATTTGACATTCAAAACTACTTGCCATACAATCTTGATTTCAAGAAGGCTGAGGATTAACAAATAAATTTGATGTTGCCTGTTACAGGGGGCATTACTCTTTCTTGACTCTTGAAGGTCTTTACTGAATATGGATAATAGCCTACTCTTACTTAATCTTAGTTGGTGGTACCAAACTTTTGGTAGAATATTTGGAGAAAGTAAATCATCTGCATTGACAGTTAATAAATACATTGAAATTTTGTAGATAGTTTGTAGTTTTGAAAACTGTAGCTACTTTATTTTAAAATATTTGGATTGAGAACATGGACCAGACAACAAAATAAACAATGGCTTTGGAAAGATTTTGCATTACTGTACATTTTTAATTTATATAATTATGTAATGTATATGCAAATTTATTTTTTTAGCCATCTGATCATGAATGTTATTACGGTAAATTAAAAATTTTCATTGTATGACTTATTTTTTTATTTGCTTGATTGTGTATGGAAAGGAAGCTTTAACCTTCAAAAGTATTTGCAAAATTATTTATCTTTGATTTAAAATGGTATTGATTAGGAAATCATACAAATTATTTTGACTGGTGCAAAACAATATTACAATACTACACTTTGGAATTGATGAAAGAGAAAAAATATTTGTCATGGTAATGCAGTTACTGTATCTGCATTATTTCTATTAAAAAGAATAACAGTTGCTGCTTGCTGTGTAGTAAAGTGTACATTTAGTCAGCATAAATGTTGATCCATAAATTACAGTTCTACCATCTGACATAGAGCGCCCAATAACTGAGTTTTTATATCTCGGCTACAGTTTAGGATTATTTTTTGGTGCTATTTAGAATATAGGTGTACAGGCTTAAAAATTGTGGTACTTGCTGTATTGGTTGGCTTACAGAGTCATTTTAATGGTTTCAATAACAAGCAAATTTACAATTCCTTAAAAAAAATTATCCTTGTATTTATTTAAATTCAGTAAAACCCCCATGATTTGAAATAATACCGGCTCTAGCCCTTATAAGTTTTTACGAAAAAAAAAAAAAATGGTACTTTTCAGTGATCTGCCCCAATTAAAATTTAAACATTTCTAAGCACAGTACTAGATTTAGGTGGTTGGTCAAGCTCAAACACTGGGCAATGATGGTAAAACAAGTGGAAAATTCTTGTGCAGGAGACTATAGATGTGCACTCCACGAATGACCAACGTGAACTGACCGTGACTGACACATGTTTAGTACTGTACTTGTTTACACTGAGCAGGTCAGTCGCATCTCAAGGCCACATGTGCAATAAATATATTCATAAATGTCTCTTATAATCCAAAAGTTTACCTAATACAATACGTATTAAAAAAAAATTTTTAATACAGGTACTCCTCGACTTATGACCTACTTGACTTACGACCACCCGGACATACGACCGCCGCAGTCGTATAAAATATTTTTCAAATTACGTATTTTCGAGTCCTGACGTTAGTGTTCGCGCTGTGTACTGACAAAATTTTCGTTTGTAATTCCCTTTAAAATGGCTGGCAAGAGTAAAAGTGAGAGTTCTCGTGGTGATGAGAAGAAAAAGAGACACCCATTTTAGATTTTCTATGTATTATTTTCGCATTTTCGACTTACGAACTGGTCGTCGGTCCCTAACCCCGTCGTAATTCGAGGACTGACTATATTGGTATATCATAATATTTCAAAATGTCTCATATTTCGAAATTTGTAATGTACATTTCATAACAAAACTCTACAAATAATGAGTAATTTCGAATTTGGGGGTTTAACTGTTCACACCATCATTTAACATCTTTTAACCGCCTGTGGAGTTTATATTTTTGGTGTTAATACACGACCACAGGCCATTATGTATTACCAAATATCTTCCTACTGTAGGAGTGGAAGTACTATACATAGTTGACACTGTAGCTCATTTTACATGAGGCACAGTGTCAGTTGTGTGTGTCTGCATGTGTGCATACATCTAAAGAGTGATGGGCCATCATAGTTAGAATTTGTTGAACTATTTATCCATTTACAATATTTGTTTACTTTTAAAGCAGCATTTGAAATTCTATTGGAATTAGGCATGATAAAAGTTATGTGGAATTGAGTTTACTGCAAGTGTGTTCATGCTATTGTTTTACTAAAGGTTTTATCCATTTATTGATATGGAGTTATATGGTGTGTCATCGAACAAAGTATTCTGTTTATATTATGGTCATCATGTCTCACATTTAGAGAAACGTGGATTGGCAGAACCCCTTTCATGAATTATGGTTCCTAATAATTTTTGCATATTACAAGTCAAATAATATCGGTGCTTGTCTCATTACTAAAGAGTTTTCAGAATGCCACATTAATGAAGGAATCATCACATATTTACACTGAAATATGAGGAGAGGTGAAACAAAGGAGGGTTTCATAAGAAGGTATAATTCAAGGAGAGTAAAGGAGAGCAGCACAATAATCTGGATAAAGGTAGAAGGCTGAATAACCGAACTATAAAGGGGAACATTACACAATAAAGGAGAGAAAACATGAGAAAACTGGAATACAGGTGCTCCTCTACTTAAGAACGTTTAACTTACAAACTTTCAGATACAAACATCATCATTGAGGGGGGGGGGGGGGTGTTACCTGCCAGAACAGGTGTTTAATGTGGATGAGACTGGATTATTTTGAAGAAAATTCCAGAGAGAACAAACATTACCTAAGAGGAGAAGATTGAGCCAGGTTTTAAGGCAGTATTAAAGGGTATAGCTCTACTAAATATCAATAATCAATTTTTTACAATATGTTTGGTATCTACAACAATAAAGTTGGACTTGTAAACAATTGGACTTACAAACAAGCCTCAGGAACGTAACTCATTCATAAGTAGAGGAACACCTGTACTTAAAGAAACTGTGACAGCTCAGCATGTTGTGCTGTTGGTTTAATGTAACTAAGTTATGGGATAAAGTTAACCCATTTTTATTTTCCATGAATAAGCCTCCATAGGTTTCCAAGAGCAACCAATCTATATGTTATGTTTTAAATCAGTTGAAATTGATTGTTCTTGATTAGTGCATAAATGACTCAAACTGTGGAAAATGATTAATTAATTTACTTGTGATTTTGTTTTCATAAAAACAGATATACTGCACAGTAGTTAGTACTGTACTGGAAAATGACAGAATTATAGCATTCACTTATATTTGCCTTCATCTGTTATGACATGCTGAAAGAATTTCTACCTTTAAGGCACTATGGTTTGTGTACAGTTTACAATTATCAAAAACAATTTAGAAAAAAAGGGAAAGTGGTTGCATTTAGGATTAATGTTCAATTTACATACAGTACTGTACTACTTTGTTTTGTCAGGTTTTTACTACTAATATATAGCAAATATTTACTGCTGACTATTGTTTTAAATGCCAGTTTAGTGACATTTACATCTCATATGCTTGAAGTTTATAAAATAATGTATTTTTCAATTACACGTATTGGAAGCCTTTTCCTGCAATAATGCAGAGTAAATATATTAATATAATATTTCTTTAATCAGGTGTGCTTTAAATCAGACTTACATAAGTTTCCAATTGCTATGGGACTTTACTCCTGTGGATGTTTTTAAATTTTATTTTGTTCTTGTTTTCCATATATTGTAAGTAGTAAGTGCAAATCACCTCAAGAATCTCCACCCCCATTTATTTTTTCTAAAAATTAACCACCCTAATGCTAACCTCTAACCTTATCCCCCAAATAGTATTAGGTCGGTTAATATTTGGGTGAAATAAGCTGGGCTGGATATTCTTCAGGTGATCCACAAGTGCTATGTTTAATATGTCCAAAAAAATTGGAGGCAGCTTTATTTTGAACAAAGGGGTTTGTTAACCTACACTGTATAATTTAATATTGCTTTTCAGGTATAGTAGTTATCTCCTTGTCTTCAGCCCTGAACTGTTTACTATCAAATTTTAAAGTAGCTGGATGATTAAAATTTAATATAGTGTAGGACATCAAGAGCCTACATTGCTGCTTAAGCAGTAGCAGATACATATTTGTGTTAAAAGAAAAACCTTTACTGTGCTTTTATAAAATAGGATATAATACAACAACCACTCCTTTTAAAACCTTTAAAGTTTTGTGAAGGGCTTGTGATTATTTTGAGTTAGTTGTGGTACTTTTTTGTGATATCTACCTTTGTTTTATTCACTGCACAATGAATGAGAATATGAATGTGCTCTAAGTTTTCATAATATGTGGGATATTTCAGGAACTCTTAGGATATGGGAAGTAGGGATTAACATTACTTTTCCATTGAACTACCTGTAGTAGCAAAAGGAACTTGTAGCAGGCTAAGTAATATAGGATGTAATTCTTATATTCATTCATGCAGGGATATTTTACAGGTGTTACTCTTTATGTAATGAGATACAATAGCAAGAAAATTGGGTAGATACCGTATATTACAAGCATGGTGACAACAAATGTATCTTGCTAATTCACATTTTCTGATCCTTCATGATAATTTTTTTTTATTGTCATCGTGTTTCTTAGATACAGTTCTGTAGTTGATGATAACCTGAGGGTCAGTAAGCAAAGTTCAAATTTTGTGTACATACAAGTTTTTCAAAACTTGTTGGTAACTCTCTAGAGTCTAGACCCTACATTTATGTAATTGAAGATTATGCACAGTACACAGTAATGGTAAATATAATATTGTACTTGCATGCTTTAGGGGATATTGTCCAGTATTGTGTTATTAATCCTTGAATAACTGGGTACAGTATATCGAAGAAATATTTTTAAGCATTTTGCGTGTATTAGACCATTTTTCTGATTTTGAAGGTGCACTAAATATAAACTGACAATCTTATTTATTATATAAGGCGGGTTGTTGTTTTGCAGACAGTAGCTTTGAAGTAGTGAGCAATGATTCCTTACATCATGTACAAGTATCAATAGTTTTTTTTTAGGAAAACTGACCAATATTATAAAAATCGTTTTAAAAATTATGAACACGCCATACTTTTTATTTAAAAGGTAAGTATTATGTAATTAATACTATTCCGGTCATTTCTCACTGTTAATGATTGTTTACAGACAGAAAGGTACTATATAGCTTTTACAAACAAAGTGGTAGAGCACACAGACCAAAGCACCCAGCACCACTATACAATTTATGTTGCACGTGTAGAAAGTAATGAAGGCTTTTTCTGCACTTTTTATCATCAACACTTAAAATTTGCTGGCTGGTGTGTAGATGAACATATTGCTTACGAGTTCTTGTATAAGATACTGTAAGTCTAACACAGAGTTGTAAAAAGATTAGCTTTAATGTTAAATTCCAAATTGTTAGAATAACCTATTTTCATGTGAAATGATTGGTGCAGCAGCTATTCTGTTGTGTTGCCTCTCTGATCATTTGCCTGTAAATATTAGCATGCCGCCCAGCCATCCACGTTGACTGCAATAAGAGGAACTATAATGCAGGTAAAATATATCACATATCTCACCATGTCAGGTCATAGACATGTCTAGTCAGTCAATAATAAATAATATTCATAGAGGATTGACAACCTTTGAAGGATTTTTTATATGTATTGTATAGTCTTCATTGTGTTCATTCCATTGGCCGAGACATTCATGAAGATTAAAAAGTAGCTGTAAGGAGTGTTGTATATCCGTCTAACTCTAGGTATCATTATTTTATCTCACACTGTATGATATAAACCTATAAGCTGTTAGATTTAAATGCACCACTTGTTCCCCTACTCCATTGTGCTATTTTTGCATACATTAAGATCAGGGGAAATTTGAACCAGCTTTGCCAATGTTCATAGAAATAAAGATCTTACAGAAAAGTAATTGCATTAATGATATTGCATGACTAGAGTGTTCCAAGTGAAAGTTAAATTGACTATAAGAAAATTATTGTATTAAAATTTCCAAACAGGGATATGATTGTTAAGTTTATCTTTTGAAATGCCCTTTGCAGTGCTGTACAGTATTACACAATTTGTTAAAATATACAAGATCCTTACTCAGTATTGAGCACTAAAATGTAATGCAATATGTACAGTAGCATACTAGCCTTTAAGGACCTCAATTATTCAATACATATTTATGCTGGAAATGTTAGACAGATTTTCAGTGTTACTTTTAAATGTAATTTTATGAACACATCGGCAAATAAAACAGTTGCTCTACTTTAAGTTTATTTACCCTTATTTAAGCAGACAGATATGTAAAACTATCATGCCCCATGAGGTACTGAATTGCAATACAGTCAGTTCTGCTATAACGCGATAGTTATGTTCTTGTAAAACATAGTGTTATAGAAATAACAGGGCTTATGGAGAAAATAGGGTTAGGTGCAGATTACTACTCGAAATCGAAAAAAATTTAGTAGTTAGCCTAACACAGGATAGCACAGTCTAAATAAATGTTACATTCATATCTAATAATGAAATCACACAGTAAATTTAACACTACCTTGAAAAAATATGAATATAACTTGATGGGGGAGAAGGTTGATTTTGAGGTAGATAATGTAGTGGATTCCTCCCCTACAAACGCTTGTCGCTGAGTAGCCGACCCCGCGAATTCCCCAGTGTATGCCTCGCGGTCTAGGTCAACCAGCACCGCCTTACATGACGGAGGTCAACTATTAAGCCATGCCTACCTCCGCTATATAAGACCTGACCTCGTGGTGACCTACCTCTCTATCCACCTACACCAACCAGCAAGCAATACCTCCTCCTCCTGCCTGGCGGCCCTCACTCTCGACAGCGAGCATGGCGACCCACAAGCTGGTCCTCCTCTGAGCATCCTCACCAACCAGCTCTCTCTCTATATCACGCTTGTAACCACGCTGCCACTTCCCAACACGAAGCTGCACTGTACATCCAATACAATATGTATACAGAGAGCACATTGTGAGTTTCCTTTCTCCATCCCATCCTGAGTGTGAACCAAATATCCCGTACCCCACAATAACATCGAGCTTCTCTTCAAGGGTTATAGCCTTTCTTTTACGATCATCACTGGGAATGCGATCACCAGAACGCTTCTCGGAGAAATTCTTCTTTACCATATTCACAGTTAATACCACAAAATTGGAGAAATAGTACGCAAAAATCGCGATACAGCAAACAAGCGTTCGCGTTATACAAATATTGTTCCTCTATTCATAAATCGCGTTAGAGCCAATTCGCGTCGTCAAAACACACGTTATAGCAGAACTCACTGTATAGATAAACTCATACAGTGTTAACAAACCTTATTTAATAATGGGAGAAAGGCAAGGATGGGCTAGTTAACAAGACTAACAAGTAAAAAAAAAATCGAGAATGGCGATTATAAACTGAAATGAAAAATTGCTTATACAGTAGAGCATGTGTATTTAAGAGGAAAAGTTTGATGATGTATTGGAACTATCTGAATTAAAAATGAGAATAAGAATAATTCGTCAAGGTCTTGTATGACAGACCTTAACGTATGTGAATGTTTATACTGTAATAGTAAAAAATTTGCTAGGTTGTGTTGTGGAGCAGAGAAAATATAAAATATGAGTACAGTACAGTAGCTGTTCGTTTTGTTTCTTACTACTTTACCTATAGAGTACAGTATATATATTGCTGTATTAGGGACCACTAAAGCTATTATCATTTTCAGAACAGAGTTATTACAATCTTACTCATGTTTCATATTTGTGCTGTGGATAAAGTCTCTATGCATGCAAGCCCAGATATTCGTCTTGTTCTGTGACAACAGCACTCAATGCTATAACAGGAAATCCTCGAGACAGCAATAGAAGAATGTATATCCCAGAAATCAAGGAAGAAAGGAATAAGGCCAAGAGGATGAATCACAAATCCAGGAGAGACATCAAAAGAAAAAAACACCGGTGGAAGAAATAGTAGAGCACAAAATATTATGCAGACTACCCTATGTAGAGTAAGTAAAATACAGTACAGTATACAAAAGAGCCCTAAATGTGGCCAATTTGGAAATTAGATAAGTGAAATGGCACTTTGAGATGATATTAGCCCAAAGTATTAAGAAAGATTCCAAGTCCTTTTATGCATATATTGTACCAGGAGCAAAATAAAAAACCAAAGACACTAACAAATGAAAACAACATGGTTCTGAGAATAATACACAGGAGATGCCATGTCTAAATAAATATTTTGAATGAGCGTTTACACAAAATGCCGCATAACATGGCAGTACCTAGGAGAATGCATACTTAGAGTGAAAAATGAAGTAAGAAATAGCAATCACAGATGACAGCATAAAAAAAGTAAAAACAACTTGAAAGAATTCTAAGTTTTTGGTGTGGACAGAGCATAGACCAAGGTGATAAAGGAGGTGGCAAAACAAGATTTACACTACACTAGGCGGTGGCACATTGGGAACTTTCCTCCAAACATGTTGGGGCAAACACGGTCCAGCCAGTAAAACAGAGACGTTTTGCATCACATTGGGATGTTTTGTTGCCGCGTCTGCCCAACACAACGAAAACAACAAGTGGTGTGTGGTAATTAGAGAGGAAAGAAGGATGGGTGTTGTGGTTTGAGTAGTCAGCGGCCAGCACATTAGCGAGCAGATGTGTGTTTTGAACCATAATCAGGACCGTGTGTGGGTTACTGTGGAACAAAGAAGTCTAGTTCTGTGTACCAGAGACGATTTCTAACCAATATCAAGCATCAGTGATTTAGTGTGACAGTTGACGGTGAAATTTACAGTGTCCAGTGCAGTCTGTACCCACACACATGGCTCAATCTCAGGCCGTTCACAAGCGAGTTTTGGGTAATTGTTGTTGTATGTAGAATTAAGCTAATTTAAGAGATTAATTAATGTAATGTAGTTAAATACACCAAATATAAGTGCTGTTGCGTGTTTAGTACTTATACAACTGACAGTGGGACTTGTATTTCCAGGTATGACCGAATAAAACTCGTGTGATACTGGACGGCTTTGATTAACTCCCCTATCAACCCAGTCATGCCGTGTGCGGTTAAAATGGGTATGTCCTAAAGTTTCCTTAAAAGTGGTGGCGGCTGGCTAGTCAAAGACGACCCTGAATAATAATTTATTAATACTAAAGAAGTTTTAAATTGATGAAAAAATAGACATTTGTCACTGTTTATGTGGGCCGTCAGACCCAGCAACATTTCTGGAGGAAAGTGCCCAGTGTGCCACCGCCTTAAGACTCCTATTTAGGATATCTCTAGATCAATCTGCCAGACAGCGTTGTGACGGCACCGAGTGTGACCTCATTGAAGACCAGACTTTTTTTTTTCGCTACTTATCAGCTTACTAGCCGTTCGGGCAGTCTATTCAGCGTTACTCGGGCACAAGTTCAGATACATTCTGGAGTCAGCGGCTAACAGGCGAAGAGGATATAATAAAGTGACTCGACAAGTCTATCAAGAAAAATGGAGGGATCCTTCATAGATCACAGGTCCGCTTCCCTAGGTATGGTCACCTCTATTTTGGGTGACCATTAGGTAAATTAACATAGTGGTTATTGTAGGGGTGTTTCCAATTCACACGTTTCCTGTTCCCTATTGCATTTAAATATCCTAAAGTACCTCAGAATACCAGTTTATTTTATTTTTATTTACCATTTTGGAATTTCAAAGCACTGACAAGACTTTTCTCGAACTTTCTAGTGCTGTCGCTGTTACTCCTGCTGTTAAAATCGTTCCCATAAGAAGACTGTCTGTCTTTCACTCCAGCAATACACCACTATGCTTATATTTTGAGGATTATTTTTAGTCTCATTTATGACAATTTTTTTTACTGTTTACAATATTTTCTATCAAATACAATTAAATCATTTAAACGAACAATTTTAAAAGTTCATATAAGTTCATATATTAATTGATAAAAGGTAAAAGTTGTCAGTGTGAAGGTTTCTGGCATTAAATTTGAGGGGTAAGGTCGGGTGCTGGGCAGAGTGGTAGGCGCTCAGTCGAGATCTTGCACTTGTTCGGACAGCGTGAATACTTGGTGCTTTTATTATTTGGAGAGAACGTTCACCCTCCAGTGAGTATTGTCTCTTGCCTAAATTATGATGTTTCAGTAATCAAATAAGAACACGATTGAAATTGTAATCCAATATATTCAGGATATTTAGAGACTGTCTCTGTACAGTTTAGGATTTATGCACAATTTTATACAGGCGCGCCCTCTGATGATGCCCACCTGGCGAGTTCGTAATTTTGTTCGGAAACTTGAAGCACGTCAGGTTGAAAATTAATTAATGATGTTGTTTTCAGAGTAACTAGAATGTTTAAACCAGTATTAAAGTAATGTAATTTCAAGATTATCCGATCAGGATGTTCAACCGTATGCAAGGATTTTGGGAGTTAAAGGAGGATGGTGTGGGTGGCAGGTGGGAAGATGTGGGAGGGGGGACAGTTGTTTGTTTATGGTCTCACATAACTAGGATATCCTGCACAGTTTGCCGCCCACGATGTTTGTGCGTGCTCTAATACAGACAAGCCAGTGAAAAAGCTTTGTGTTATACTAAGATAAACAATAATGACAAATGACTCTTCCATACTTGTCTTTATTCCTATAATAGGTATTGTCGGTGCTCTCGTACGACAGTGCCATTATATATTGTCAGCCAGTTTATATTAAGTCCTTCCCGAAAAAAGTTTACCTCCAAATTCTCATCGCGTCTTACCAGAGATCCATCGCTCACTCCCACCTCCCTCATGTGCGTGCCAGATATTTCTTATTTTTCCATTTCTTATTCTACAACTGTCTGTCACCTTTGATATAATTCAGTCCACTATTCCTCCGTGTCCTCACAAACATACGTGAACCTAAGCCCTGTTCGCTATTCCATATTATCTAAATAACGACGTCACTCCTCTCGAATCACACATTTTCAGTTATTGGCTGCCACTGGAACTACATTGTTGTCCTATTGTTCCCACCTTATAGAAAAATTTAGGACGAGTGTGAAGACATGCCTGAAACACGTATTAACTACTGTATATGCTAAGGCGCTAAGAGAACACAATGTATAAAACGTGTTACAACTATTTGGTGCTTCTTTTCTCCCAACAGCAAGCATATGATAAAATAAATGCTCAAAATTATAAATAAATAACCCAGCGATAGCAATACCATAGCGCGACGATGCTTGTGGCGCTTTAAATCTACCACGGAACATTTAGTCAACATCAGCTGGCAATAATTTACTTAAGACGCCACAACGCCCAAGCTGGCTGGTCATGTCTTTTAGTTTTGAGCCGCAACACTTCGTGTACAGGATATATATATATATATATATATATATATATATATAAATATATATATATATATATATATATATATATATATATATATATATATATATAGAGAGAGAGAGAGAGAGAGAGAGAGAGAGAGAGAGAGAGCTAGCTGGGCCCGAAAAGTACTGTTTTAATATTACAAATTACGGTGGGTTATTTATGTACGGTATTATAGTCAAGGAGGGAGGTACACAAGGTTTTAATTTGAAGAAAAAATAAATAAAAATATAAGTGACGGCATAAAACTGCTTGGTATTTACGCGTGGCGACCTCAATGCAGTTGCAACGCACAGTAGAGGCTTGTTCACCCTGCTGTGACACTACCACGCTGCTGCTGACACCACCACTGCTGCGACACCACTACCCTGCTGCTGACACCACCACCCTGCTGTGACACCACTACCCTGCTGCTGACACCACCACCCTGCTGTGATACCACTACCTTGCTGTTGACACCACCACCGTGTTGTGACACCACCACCCTGTTGTGACACCACTACCTTGCTGTTGACACCACTACCCTGCTGTTGACACCACCACCGTGTTGTGACACCACCACCATGCTGTGACACCACTCCCTCTGCTTTGAAACATTATCCCTAGCTGCTGACACTGCTTATCAATGACACTATTGCTGATGACGCTCCCCACGGCTGCTGACGCTATCCCTTGCTGCTTTAGACTGCTGGCTGCGTTTGAACAGCTCTAAAATTTGGAGGAACCAAATGACAGAATATTACAATCGAATTTCTCGAAATTCGAGGTCCCAGACGTTACTGAATGTTATGTTTGGGAAAACAAATTAGTATAATGCAGACAAGCGCGCGCGCGCGCGCGTGCGTGTGTGTGTGTGTGTGTGTGTGTAAAACAGAATATGGCATCTAAAAATACAGAATATCTATTTTAAGGCGATGTTGATGAAATTACCTACAAGATAAGATCAGGCTTCAAAATCGTCTTTGATAAAGACTACCAAAAACAATGGAGGGGTCCTACATAGGCCACTGGCCACTTTTAGTTTAGATTAGGTGGCCATTGGGTAAATTAGTAGTTGAGAAAGCCAGAAGATATTTGGGAGATGAAACTTTGGAGAATGGCAGAGAATACTTGCAAATAATATAAGACGCTAGACTGGGTCAGGCTAGGCGGGGTTGTTTATAGCGGATGGGTGTGAGGAGTGCGTAGGGGGGTGCGGAATGGGGAGGATGGATGGGGATGGGGGAGTAGGTAGGAAGGGGGTGGGCGGGGTGGGATAGATAAGCGGTCTAGGAGGGGCGAAAAGGACTAGAGGTAAGAGGGAGGGGGGATAACGGGCCACACATTCCCATACAAAGACGCCTTGTCTCACACTTCACACATGACTGACGCCCGGGACTGAACCATCACGCAACACAATATACAAAAATACAGCATGAAAACACCAACACAATTTCAGAAATACAAAATGTTCTACCAAAGTACTTCAAGCCCTCTTGTGAAGCTGAGTGCGTTGTTAAAGAATCAATAAATTTATTTATGAAGGTAAGTTCGCTGGTGTTGTGGCTAATGGCTGTCTCTCAAACTTAGGGGTTATTTAAATGGGTTTTCCTCGAAATTCTTGCCAGAGGCTTCATTAAGATTCTTGGGGTTATTATTGAAAGTATGTTAGTTATAATTTGCTTTGTTTTCGAATCTTAGTAAATGTCGAAATTAAATTTTAACGAGTTCTTAAGCCTGAAAACCAAGGGCTTCATCCTAATTTACTTCGTATTGGAATCCTAACAGTATATCGACGCTCTGTACTACAGTATAATAATATAGACTATAGAGGTTCAGGTTATGTGTGATAAATACAGCGTTTTGATCGTAATTTCGGTTATTTCAGAACCCAAACCTTGCGTCTGTCACCCACTGTAACTTAGTGGTTCGAAGTTCTTACAAACCATAGTGAAGTCACAGTAATGTTGAACCGAACGTAAGACTGGACCATGACGACTGGGTGACTTTCTCCTCCCCAGCTATACCCACTGTTTATACAACCAACCGCCACGCCCCTAGCAACAACCCCACACCACAGTCTATCTCACCACTCACTTTAGCTACCCTTTTCTTTGCTCTCTTTCTCCTTCCAGAGTTTTTCATACTATGCAAATTCATCTTTTCCTATTTTCACGGCTTTCGAAGTTTATGCTTTATCTACCTACCCTTATTTATCTTTCTTCTGTAGAGAGAGACGTTAAGGCTTAACGTCTCTCTCTCTCTCTCTTTGTATATATATAGTATAAAGGAATTTTCATTTAATCCCTCTCTCGTGACCATGCCAGTCTGCAGATCCTGGCCATGGTACCCTTTAGGTCCTACCCATAGTACCCTACAGGTCCTGCCCATAGTACCCTACAGGTCCTGTCCTGCCCATAGTACCCTACAGGTCCTGTCCTGCCCATAGTACCCTACAGGTCCTAGACATAGTACCCACAGGTCCTAGCCACAGTACCCACAGGTCCTGCCCATAGCACCCACAGGTCCTAGCCATAGTACCCACAGGTCCTGGCCATAGTACCCACAGACCCTGCCCATAATACCCACAGGTCCTGGCCATAGTACCCACAGACCCTGCCCATAGTACCCACAGGTCCTGGCCATAGTACCCACAGGTCCTGGCCATAGTACCCACAGGTCCTGGCCATAGTACCCTGCCTGTTATGGTAACTAACACCCACAACCCAAGAGGTTCGGGATCCCAGTTTGTTTTGGTTGCCTGGGTTCTGTAAACAATTTACTTTTTAATTGTTAATTAATACATTAATTAATTTACTGTAGCTATTTATCGTTTTCCCTGATCCAAAAACATTCGGGAAGAGTTGTTTGGTGAATCTGTACTTCTCTCTTCGTTAAGACATAAGACACACAGCGAGTGAGCGTGACGTCATTTTAATAACAATCCGTGACACTTACGAAGTAAAAAATTGTATATGGAGCACAACAGCTGGCAGACGGCTGCTCTCACGGTATGGAAGCCTTTGGTGTTAGTTTAAGCCTGGTAGCCTGGTGTTATTGCCAGTAGAAAATAATCAACAGCAGCAATGGGAGACACTATTAACACATGAAAACATTCTTATTATCCACGAACTTCATTAACTTAACATTAGAGCAAACCCGAGTATGTCAGCCCTCTTCACGATGGCTGGTGTTTGTTTACTTCTTGTCGTTCATTTATCATTTTGTCAGTCTTTTTTCGTTCCTTTGTCTTCTTTCGTCACACAATTGTCCCCATCTTTAAACATGTGGCTCTTCCACCATTTTTTTTCCTTCCGTGCCTGTTGTACCCATCATTTCATTTCAGAGTTCTAACTTTCTTCCTTATCGCCAGTCTTCCTTCGTTACACATCTTGCCCTCTTTTATCTGATATTTCATTCTCCTTCTTGTCCCCTTTGTCTCAGTCGAGCCACCTTTAACCCTTCAGACATGTGTTTCTTCTCATATTTCACTCTCTGACTCCCCCTCTCTCTCTCTCTCTCTCTCACTTAACTCAATATATCTCATCCCTTGCCTACAGTAGTGGCGCCTTGTTGGTCTAACGCAGCTGGAGTTCATGGACTTCTCGATGATGAACCATTCCTTGTTATAGCCAAGCTCCCAGCGTGTGTAGTGTTACCTCCCACCAACACTACTGTATAGGGAGACCACTGCCACCACCAACACCACTGTAGAGAGACCACTACCACCACCAACACCGCTGTAGAGAGATCACTACCAACACCACTGTAGAGAGATCACTACCAACACCACTGTAGAGAGATCACTACCAACACCACTGTAGGGAGATCACTACCACCTACCAGTGTCACTCCGAGGGTCAATGACTGCTTAGTGTTGTGTATTATTATCCACATTTAAAGTCATAAATCTATTTATTAATTTATTATGTTGATGCATCGTTATTTGATTAGTCTTCACCACCCCATGTGAACCCCATGTAAGGACCCGAAAGGAAATAAGCTCACAGTTTGCTTGGTCAGGGGCGGATCCAGGAATATCAAAAGGAGGCACTTGATATTAGGAGATATTCTGAAGTCAATAGTAATTACAATTTACTCTACAAAAACGCCTGAGCACAATACTGCATTAAAGAAAAGGTATTGGAATTTTCTGTTGAAAAGGGGGGGTCCGGACCCGAAGGACACCCCCTCTGGATCCGCCCCTGTTGAGCTATCTTTGGTTCTATTGTTTGTATACCTCCACTGTACTGTCTGAACCAATTGTGAAATTGCATGGCGATTTTACTTAATAAATACCTATTATCTACTCTGAGTCTGCCCGGTGCCTGTGGATGCTCGTTTGACTGTGAGGGTGTGTGGTTATACGGCTGCTTGAGTGAGGATGTTTGTGTATGAGCTGGAGGGTTTGACTGTATGGGTGTTTAAGTATGAGGGTGTATGGTTGTTTTTCGTGTAAAAGAGCGTGGTTGCTTGAGTGTAAGGGTGTGTGGGAGTATGAGGGTGATTGTTGAAGTTTAAACATGTGTGTGTGTGACAGAGGGTGTAGGCGTAACTTTGAGGGTGTGGGGTGACAGGATGTGGGTGTAGCTTTAAGAATGTAAGTCTAAGACTGTAGGTGATGGGTGTTAAAGCAGGCGGGGTGTGACAGCCACCGCTCTACTAACATCCTGGGTGAGTTGCCGGGTTCTTCCAGGAGTACATCACACTGTACACAACTATTTCATAAAAAAATAATTATTGAGAGACATAGAACACCATTGTTCGTACTCCCCCCTTTCTCGATATTATATTTTCACTTATGCATATAGCCATACAGACATGTACTCGAACATACGCTCGCACACAAACTGAGCGCCAAAAAAAACATACACTGTATACTGTACTGACATACATGCAAGTGGAGTGTGTGAGGCAGGAAATGGTTTCGAATATTTACTGGCACACCTAGAGGTGAAGTACAAGAAGATCCAAATCCTATTCGGCCCCAATTTAAGCCTATCTAATTTGCATTGGAGGCATATTAAGACGAGCCCATTAGGACTGAGCCTCAGTGAAGTTGGAGTCCATCAAGTCTGGCTCATTTGACTGGTCACCGTCCAGGAAGAATAAATTTAGATTCCGCCAGATCCAGAGTCAGACGTTTTATTAAAAAAAATATAAACACGTCAGACGTAAATTATACCGATGTACGCGGTGAAGGTACAGTATTATCATGTGGCGGTAGTTTTACAGGGGTGGTGCCTTAACCCTATACGTAACTAAAAGAAGTAACCGCATCCCCGGCGAAGCTATTTTTGTAAGGGCAATAGTCCAGGAGGCCATAAAGAGTAATTCTGTAGGTTATCTTTATAAACGAATTTGACACTCATAATTCTGTGGTTCTTGTTGTAGTGCTGTAAGTCACACAAACAGACGAACGAAGAAACGGACGGAGGACGCACAAATAAACAAATGGAGGAGACAAACAGGCGGACTGAGAAGACTGCTTTATCGTTCATGTGGACGATAACTATCGTTACTTCACACCGTTATGTACACAAAATAATGGTACCAGGAATAATTTCTCAGTTATAATCCAGTGCCAGGTGATATGCATTAGTCAGATGGAGAGCTTTGAATAAAAAAAATTCTAATCTTGTGCACAAACAATACACAAACATCGCACAGGAGCACACACCTACACGTTAAAAAGAGCTACTTTGCCAATAGAAGTCAATGTACCCTCCTATAAGGCACAGCGTGTTATACCCTCTTAGCCTGTCTACGTGGCCAACAAGCACTTTGTTCACGCAACATGTAAGAACTGTTTGTACAAGCATCATGGCTAACTTCTCTTTTTTTGTAGTCTTCTTTCAATAGCTGTTAGAGCTGATGATACGAAGGACTATAAACAGTAATAACCTTACAAAATATATTGATATCGTGGAAAGGACTTCTTTACTTAAGGAGTACAGCCTATGAGAAATATTATGTGTTGATTTTGAGGCTAAGGTCCTGTTTTTTAAACTGACCTCACAACTCATTTCCTGTGCCAAAGGAAAGGGTATGAAGTAGTACGAATCAGACATGACATATGTCCTGATTTTATATAACAAGGACTAGAATGCTTGAATATTACTAATACAGTACAATACATACCTGCATCTGATTTTGCGGTTGGAAGTTTTTGGGTTTGGTTCAGTCCATGGATACAGTGGTCGACTTTTCCATGGTAACACTTTAAGTTTAAACTGCCCTTTCTGTACTCAAGTCTGTTATCACTTTGTTTGAAGGGCGTTTGCGGGCATTTTTCCATTTACCACAAGTTTTAATTTCTCTGCTTTGGATTTGAGCATTGCTGGTGCACCTGTACATTACACAAATAACTATAATTGTACACACACTCGTCCCAGGAGCAGGCGCGGGCAGCCGGGCACACGGTCACCTGATGAGTGATCGTGTTGACAAAGACTATCTATTGGAAAGACAGGAAAGAGCCCCCTTATAACGATAACAAAGTGAGCGCCAGCCAGTCGAATAACGCCATCTGTTAAACCTACGCAAAACTATTTTCGTTTATATGGGTATACTTCCCCTTGGAATGATAGTATTTGGCTTTCGATTTCTCTACCTCTCTCCTTATTTAACTATCGCCATCTATTGAAATCGCGCAGAACTTAGGTAACCAATGCTCACGCGCGTTTTTTCTCTTTCCTGTCTTCCTCATTTATAGTCTTTGCATTGTTGGTAAAACAAGCGCTTGGTGAACTATCTATCCATACTATTTTTTTCCTTGGATGATACTGTTTATAAAGAAAAAGTAGCACACAAATATCAATATTGTAAAAAAAAAAAGGTTTAGGAACTGGAACTTACGGATCTTTTCGGTTTGAACTATAAATTAAAAAACACATTAAGCTGACGTAGTTTTATATTCTAATTTTGAAAATATCTATATTTTTGGAGAAACACCAAGCGTTTCAACAAAGCTTTTAATGGTACCACATAAAAGTAAACGCTTTCTGTTTAATATGGTGGGGGAGTCTGAGGGGCGGAACCCTTGGCTAGGAAATTAGGTAAGGTTAGGTAGACATTTTGGTTGGTTAGGTCGGGTTCTATTAGGTTCGACGAAATGTCGCCTCTTTTAAAATACTATAATGATAAGAACATCTGTGGAAAAAGTGAACAAAATCGAACAGCTGGTGATACTGGTGTTCTCATACAGGGGTTTAATCGTTAGGGTACAAAGGTTTAACCTACAGAATTTCCATTTTAATTATTTTGATCCCATATCAGGTGTAATTAAAGGCTCCCCACACTAGATGTCCTACCATGTTATTCTAGCTGTTATGTCATGTTCCC
Source organism: Homarus gammarus (assembly GCA_958450375.1). NCBI lineage: Eukaryota > Metazoa > Arthropoda > Malacostraca > Decapoda > Nephropidae > Homarus > Homarus gammarus. The sequence goes on along the minus strand of CAUDMG010000485.1, from coordinate 86,395 downwards.
ATCTTAGCTTTTATGTCATGTTCCTATCCTAGCTGTTATGTCATGTTCTCACCCTAGCTGTTATGTTTCTATTTTGGTTGTTGGGTTTCCGTTTCAAGTGTTATGTTTCATTGTTCCCACCATAGCAGTCAGTATATGTTATATTTTCAACTGAGTGTTAAGTCGCCATTTTTCGTGATGTCAGTAAGCACAGCTGGTGGTGTGACATTCCCCTGACGTGACCGAGAGTGTGGGGCTGGGAAGTGGAGGAGTTAAGCTGGGGAGTATAATTGGAAGCTGGGGAGTTAGGTATAGGTTTAGGGAGTATGATGGGAGGCTGGAGAGTTAGGTGTACTGTAGGTTTGAGGAGGGTGAGGTGGGGAATTAGTGTTGAAGGGAAGTTTTAGGAAATAAGGCACAATTGATGTTGATGTCCTTTCTTCAGCTGCTTTTCTACACATTTTTGTTTTGTTTTACTATTTGCCTTGCTGGGGGGCTAGTTTCTCTCTTGCTAACACTCTCCAATTCCACTCCCATCTTCCCTAACCTCACTCCATCATTCTTTTATACCCTCCTTCGAACACGTTTCTCTCACCCCACTCCTTTTTCTCGAACCCTCCCTCCTTCACCCATCTCTCTCACACCCACCCTCCTCTACCACCCACCCATCTCTCTCACACCCACCCTCCTCTACCACCCACCCATCTCTCTCACACCCACCCACCCTCTACCACCCTCCTTGTCCATCTCCCACTAGTCCCACCTTCGGCCAATGCCCCAGTGACGTCACTGTTACCATCCCATTTTCTTTAACACACAATTAACAAGCTTTCCTGTATAACTGGGCCATTGTCTACCATTACTTGTGCACTCAATTTTATTTATATGAAAATGGCGAAATCAATCATAAGTCATGGTTTTAGAAGCCTTAACGAGGATGAAATTAATACGCGCACAGTGTATGGTTACGTCACAAGCTCCACGTTGGCACTTCTCCCCCTCTGGCACCCCATCCCCCTTCCTCCGTCGTGTATCATGCCCCTTGACCTTAACACCCGACCCTTGTCTGGCTTCTCTGGCGTTTGTTCCCTTTTGGGCGCTGTAAATGCTTTTGCACGTGGTCTTGCACAAAATGCAAGGGGGTGCCCAATAAACTAGCCCTCGTGGGGCAAATCTGAATATGAAATTATGGTGTTTGTGTTTGTAGTAGGTAGTAGTCAGCTATCAAACTGAGAGGTTCTACCGCCTGGGAAGATATTGGAAGCATAATTAGATTTAGATTTTTTAGATTGCCCCAGAGGGGGCTAGTTAATTGGGCACCCCTTTACAACCTGTGCAAGGTGAAGCGCAGAAGCGTTTACAATTTCCATCATAATGTGTTGTCTAATGGTAGACCCTGCTGCCATATGGCATCACGAAAATTATGACCAAGTCCCAGGTTGCTGATCTGACTTTTTGCCTCATTTACACACAATTGCAGGGTCACAATTGTTTCTCTTACTGTTGACAACACAATATATATATATATATATATATATATATATATATATATATATATATATATATATATATATCGTGTCTCACTCCTGAATTTGTTTTCCTTTTTATGTATTTATGTATGGTTCCCTATTATTATTATTATACTTTTTATTTTTATTATTACTATTATTATTTCACCGACAGGCCCTTATGTGGGTCATTGCCCTGTGCCCTGGTGGGCACAGGGCAATGACCCACATAAAAAATTACTGTGTGCGTGTCTGAATGTAGCTTATGTGCTATAATAATAATAATAATAAATATTTCTTTATTTCTGAGGACTGGGTACATACACCAGTGTATTTGTGATCACAATGTAAAATCACATAATCATATTAATACTTGACATAAGCAATCAATACGATATAAGGGTATTATCCAACGTGACCCTTACTACCAAACATCACAGGTTTTCCGGACTCCAGTTTCCTCCTGCACTAACACTGGATAGCCTCCCCACCCAAAAACCCGGCTAATATAGTAAGATGAAAAGTCGTGAAATTATAAAAATAAGTAAATAAATAAATAATATAAATAAGTAAACTGGGTAAATATACTGGATACAAAAACTATTAGTAATGTTATGTGTGGTCAGATTAGATTAAGTCCGGTTTAAAGATTAGGTTTAATCATAAATCATATGATCAAGATGGCATAGTAAATTAAAAATTATAATAAAAAATAAAGGGTTTATTGAAAAGCACAACAAACAAAGACTGAAAATATACAATGGACAAAAGAGACTTACATTAATAGGTATACTGTAGTGGCATTGAGGAGTGAACTGTTCAACAAAAGCTTTCTAAACAAAAAGGAGACATGGAGTAAACATACAGGTTATACTGTACATAAATCACTTATTTGTTGTAAAGAAAACACATGGTTATGGGCCTGCCTCACTGGTGGTGTTGTAGAGGAAACACGTGATTGTGGGCCTGCCTCATTGGTGGATTGTTTAGAATGAAGGTAGTAAAACAATGGCACAGGAAACAAAGGGCATAGGCACCTTTGACAATAGTGCAGAAGACAAAAAAAAAATTATTAAAAAAACTATTGTCATTTTTTCCTAGTTTGACAGTTGTGCCTTTTATCCCTGTGCCAATTTTTCTGAGTACAAGTATCATGTTACCTGTATATCATTTGGTAGCCATATTAGATCATTGACAGATAAGTTAAACTTTCTGTGAGGACAGAAGACAGGAGAGGTGAATGTGAGAGGAAGGAACAAGGGTGAGGGGGTGGTATCTGGTCCTCACATCAACTTGCTGGTGGCAGCTGGTATACATACTCGTCATGCCTGGTGACTCACATCTCACCAAGGGTCAACCTGTCTCTCCAGTTAACAACTGTGCAATTAACTGAGAGTTCTCTTCGTATTTTTAAATTAACATGCACATCACTATAGTTGCACTATTATTCTGAATGAAATATATTTCTAAAAATATAATTTGGCACACAGGGAGGCAGCATACACAAACTTGCACTTCACTTTCTCCAGCTATAAAGTTAGGTATCCATTCACACCTGGGTGAACAGAGGGTACCCTGGGTGCAAACCAATGATCCTTAGGACAGAAGATGAGTACTATTACTACTGTATCCACTCAGCCATGTCACCTTTATGGGGGGGGGGGGGGGGGATTTTTCCCGTATACAGTATTAAAGACTTTCCATACTCAAATAGGATGTAATCTTCAAATGTGGTATAATCAAGACCTCAACCTAAAAGTTGGTGCATCAGCAGGCTAGAGTTATGTTATCATTTAATAACTGATTTTGATTTAACTGTTTGTTTAAAATTATAATTGAATCAGTGCACAAGGTTCCCTTGACCCTCATTGGCTAAGGTAATTCAGTACCATTCTCAAAAATGCTCACATAGTTCAGTCACCATCACCAAGGGTTCACCTTGGCCAATGATGGTCAAGGGAACCCTGTGGACCAACAGCCTGATCAGCTGACTTACATGACTGATCTGTGAAAAATCTTCATGAAAAATGTGTTAAGTCTTTGAACAAAGAACACAGGTAATCCCAAAAATAGTTACACCACAAAGTTTAAAAGGAAAAGAGTATTGTAGCAGCAAAATCTGCCAATTTGACTTCATACCGATAAAACAGAAAAGCTGAAGGACATAAGTTCATTATCAACTCTATACTAATGGATTTATTTTTGTACTGGACTGTATTGCGTGCTACTTTTCAATTTTTTACCTGATTTCTGTTGAAGGTTTAGTGCTGTCCTGATTATCACTACTACTGGTCATTTCCTTTTTTTGTAAACTATAATAATTTTGCCAAGTAACACATGTATAAATTTTATGAGTTACTGGTAACCTATATGGTAAGAAAATGTCAAGTGTGAGCTAGGCTGCTTCTCATTTCTTAATCTTATAACAGGGAACTATAATTTTGGATTATAACTTGGGATGGAAACACGATACAGTAAAGGATGTTCAGCTTCGTTATGTTCCAGATATCGGTTAGGTGGCCCACATTTATCAAAATCATGTCCTAAAAAAAAAAAAGTGCTTGTATTCACCTAAAAAAGGTATTTTCTCACTTGTCCTGTATTCACACTTCCCTACACTGTGCAGTGTTACCAGATCACCTGGTTCATATCGTGCAGGTCAGCTCGGGATGAACTTTTGCCGTTAACTGTACTGTACATTATTTTACACGAGTTTAATTGAACTAGAATTCATCGCCTGACGTTTGACCTTTCCCACTTACACAAAAGTGACTCAAGAAATCTTTTTAAAACAGAGGAAGAATCAGACTCTCCATTCTCAAAAATGTTCATACTATTGGTATTTAAGATATATCACAACCAAAATGATTAAACATACAGGGAGTCCTCGCTGAACGTCGGGGTTACGTTCCTGAAAATGTGACGTTATGCGAAACAATGTTAAGCGGATCAATTTTCCCCATAAGTAATGGATAAAATATGGGAGTTACGTTCCCCAGCCTCCCTTTGCCCCATGAAAAAGGTTACATATACAGAAAATCATTGCCATTTCTCTAGAAAATAGTATATAGAACTACAGTACTAAGTTTGTATTGGTACTCACTGATGGGCTTTTAGGTGGTAAAGCGAGTGTGTGGTGGGTAATGGAGCAAAGGAGGTGGATGGCGGGAGCGGAGGACGGCAGGAGAGGAGAGGGGTGGTGGCAAGTCACCGAGACTCTGTGGCTGCCTCCTCCTCCGTTGATGTTTGCTTCTCCTCCGTTGTTGGCAGGAATGTCTCGGCAGCAACCGTATCTGTACTGGCAGCTTCACCAGTCGTTTTTATGATGTGGAAGTTGTACCGATACTTAAATCGTTGAAACCAGCCTCAGCTGGCCATAAAGATCTCTTCCTTCGATCCTTCACCCTCTGTTTCCTTCATGTCGTCAAACAAGGATCTGGCCTTATGCTGGATAACCATAAGGCTCACAGGTGCATTGCGTTGATTCTGGTCCTCCGTCCACATTGCCAGCATCTTTTCGACCTTCTCTATCACATTGCTTCTAGTACGAGTCGTCTTAGTAGCACTCAGAGATGAACCACTTCCAGCACTAACCTTAGTCTTGTCAGCGTTGATCCGGATAGTACGCACCGTTGTGGGGTTAGACCAAGCACAGCGGCTTATGTCCACAGCACGTTCCCCTTCTTCAAATTGGGTTAATACAACCATTTTCGTAGCAAGGGTAATGGTCTTACGTTACCTCTTCACTACACCAGCATCACTTGATGGGCACTTGGAAGCCATTTCAAATGGTAGAGTACAGTTTTAGAGCAAAAGCACTTACGTACGAATGATGTGAAGTCGTAACAGAGACTGGCTTGGCGTCACTTGGGGTCGCTGTGACATTCTACAAGTGAGGGCAGCGTGCCGAGCCGAGAGAGTGTCGGCCAGATGAGAGCAGGTGATGCGCTGTAGAAAGTAGTCCGTGACGACGCAAAACGACGTAGTATCGAATCACCAGCACGTTAAACGAATTTTTGGTCTCTAAAGTTCAGTGACGTAGTACCGAAACTTTAAGTGGGACGACGTTAAGCGAGGACTTACTGTATAAGAAAATTAACAGAAGCGTGCAAATGATGATTTAAGCACCATGTTTTTAGTTCTGTTAGTTGGAATTTGCAGCAAAGGCCATAAGTTTTTCATTTTTATCCCCATCAGAAGTCAGTTTTAGCAACATGACTCTAGAAGGGGGTAATCATAATGTGCTGGATTATGTCCCACCTCTAATGTTTATATTGTATTCTTGCATGCAGTGAGACACTAAATATCAGTATGGAGCCATACATATAGAGTACAGGTGCTACAGTATTTAATAAACTGTGCCTGGCTTTTGGCAGCATTTGACATAAGGTACTGTACAGGTAAGGAAAGAACCAGTACTGTACCTTGAGACAGTGTTTCTCCAGGCTAAACTATCATGTATAGAAGCATGTAACATCTTTATTAATTTTGTACAAAATAAGCTTCTTGAGATTTACAAGTACGTACAGTACTGTATTCATGTACAGGGTATTATTTTGAATGTATGTTTCAGTCGTTGCCACCAAGTGGAATACAGGTAGTCATCATAATAACTATGTACAGTACAGTAATATATTTGTAATTACCTATACAGTATTCATTTTGTTAATGTAATAGTCAAGTAAGAGCTTTTTAACACATTTTAATTGGCAGGGATTTTCCTGAAAGACACTGTTGACTGTTTGTACAGTATGTTTTTCAGTGTAAAACTGAACTTCTGTATTCCTATAAATATTTATATACAATACTTTAGTTGTTCTCTCTGAGCTCCCGTCAGAGAAAAATGAGTTCTCTCTTCTCTTGACCAGTGAAGCATTCAAGATCTTTTGTTTCTAGAGGCGTGGAAGTCGCCAAATTTTTCACAACACTACTTGTATGTCTGTATATTAAGAGGTCAGACAGATAACCTCTGGCCCTGCTGTGAATGAGGGGATATTGAGTAGCATGTCACTACAGTATTATATTTTCAATTCAATCCTTGGCCTTTCAGGCATTTGCATCCTTAACTTCATGAGTCAAAGAAGGCAAGCATAAACTCTTCATGCTTCCCTGTTGGGCACTGTAAATGCTTTGGCACTTCACCTTGCATAGGATACAAGGGGATGCCCAATAAACTAGCCCTTGTGTGGGACAAATCTGGATCAGAAATCTGAGTACAGTACTGTAGTATACAGTATTGGGGTGTTAGTACAGTGTCTTAATGGTACAGTATTTTAATTTTTTTTATAAAAAACATCACAATATAGATACTGTACAGGTAATTCTGGAGAAGTTCCAGATCTCTCAGAATCATGCCTTTCTTATTAGGTTCCTTCTACTACCAGTTAATAATTACCAGAGACCATTTAAGAGATCTTTAGTTCTCAAAATTGGATGAGTTTTTGTGAATAGTACTTCTAACACATACTGTACCCAAATTATTTTACAGTACTGGTACTACAGTATATTGTACATATATTTATTCTCCTTGCAGACATGAAGACGTGGTCACTTATGTTAGTGTTGCTGGCCATCAGCTTTGCAACTGTTATAGCAAAAGAAACACATCATAAAAAGGCTCACTCTGATCCACAAAAGAAGCACATAGCAGAGATTGAGGAGAAGCTGGAGCAGCTGCTGGAGCTGGAGGCAGAGGTAAGGGCTTCACTGTGTGTACAGTACACTGGACAGGAAAGATACACCTTTTTTTTAACTAACATTGTTTCTAAAATGCTTGTCAGTGATAAAAATGGATCTCTGTCTGCATTTGACGGAATACATGTGCAATATTTAGGGTACCCGGTATATGATCCCTGACTACCAAATGGGCCAAAGCACATACCACCTGTATACTCTACTGTAATGTACTGTACAAGGACTTTTGTAATGTTGCAAGATACATTATTTGCCATATTGTAGTAAATATACCTTTGTTGTACTGTTCTGTATACTTTTTCTAAAATATTGAATTTTTTTTTTTTACAGCTTAAGTCAGAAATTGCTGAGGTAGTTGAGGATGAGGGAGCATCTGATGAAGAGAATGAAATAGTGGAGGAAGACCAAGAACCTTTGGAGGAAGAAAATCCTGAGGAGGAAGAAGAAAATCCCGAGGAGGAAGAAGAAAATCCCGAGGAGGAGGAAGCAAATCCTGGGGAGGAGGAAGAGTATCCTGAGGAGGAAGATGCTAATGAATTCTTTATAGGTACAGTAATGCACACAGTATGTTCTCTTCATAAATAAAAATGCTGCAACATAGAATAGAAATATGCCTGCAAAGTATTTTGGTCATATATGATGGTATAACAGTGGTTACCTATGTGTGTGTTGGTATGTGTGCTCGATTTGGTGGTTGGGTTTAATGTTAGCTTTTCTAATTGTATTTGAATATAAAGGATATTGATATATGATGATATTGTACCTGATGGTATTGATATATAATGTTATTGTTTCTGATATTCTTGTTATATGATGCTCTTTATAATGTAATGTATAAAGACAAACAAATGTGCTAAAAAATAGTTCAGACTAATGTAAAGGTTACTGGAGGAGGAGCCAAAGTAAGTCCCACACTAAGTAGTGGTAGGCTTGTTAGTTATTTGCTTGATGCAAGACCTTCCCCCATTCTTAAGCTAGATTTGCTGGTATATCTTCAATATAACATGTAAGGCTCCAAAGGATTTACTCCTTCACTATAGCAACACCACTTTTGGTATTTGTTTATCTAACGACAGACAATTTTATTCAGCACCGAGAGACCCCTCATACAAATGGAGATGAATGAAGTATTGAGGCTCTATATCTCATTTTATAGCCAAAGATATGAGTGAGTTTCCTGGATTTCCTCCCTCCTCCAAAGAATGAAGTGCTAAAATTGGCTGGGAACCGAGATTAAGATACAGTTAGTCCTCGACTTACGACAGGGTTAGGGACCAAAGACCAGGTAGTAAGTCGAATTGGTCGTAAGTCGAAAATGCAAAAATAATACATAGAAAATCTAAAATGGGTGTCTCTTCTTCTTCTCAGCACCACGAGAACTCTCACTTTTACGCTTGCCAGCCATTTTAAAGGGAATTACAAACAAAAATATTGTCAGTACACAGCGCGATCACTAACGTCGGGACTCGAAAATACGTATTTGAAAAATATTTTATACGACTGCAGCGGTCGTATGTCCGGGTGGTCGTAAGTCGAGTAGGTTGTAAGTCGAGGGGTACCTGTATATGGTAATCTCTCGTGAGGTAAACCGAGTTTCAAGAAAGCAGCCGGATTTATGTAGAGTTGTATGATTATAACTGGGTGCGACGCCTTAATACATTCTTCACTTGGAACAAGACATTACTCATCATCATGATGTTCTCTACTGCCAATATTGGATACTTTCAGGACAAAGACGAGCTCTTTCCAGGAGACACTCAGCAGTGGTACATCACACTTCACTTGCTTGTTTCCTTGGCCATTAAGAATATATACATTATATACTGTATAAGTGTATATATATATTGAGTAGCCTAAATAGTTAGCCTTAAATGGCAAATACTGTTTACCCACATTGATTTTTTACTTTTATTTCAACAGATCCTTGTTTGGATACATATTGTGGGGCTGGCCGTCTGTGTGCTGTAAATGATGCTGGTGAAGCAGAATGCAGATGCGTTAATACATGTGATCAAGAAACTGACCCACGCAGGAGGGTGAGTTTTATTGAAAATCATTTGTTCACCCGATTACAAGAAATACATAATAATAACAGTACAGTACTGCCTTTCAGTGTATGGACTTCATTTATATACAGTATACAGTACTATACTGTACTGTGTATTGGATACACTTAGGCAACAGGCATCAAATGTTTTTCATGAGCCTGGTGTTCTTCATCTGGACTGTACTTTGTAGTTTAATTATTGAGTGTGAGAACCAGAAAGCATTGCAAGACTGTTATGGTACTGTACAGTGGTCCCTCAGTTAACGAACACAATTTGTTCCACAGAGTAGGTCGTTAACCGAAAATTTTGTTAACCGAATCCATTGTTTCAATGGAATATTGGGTAATTGGTTCCAGCTCACAGAAAAGTACATACAAAGTAAAAAAAAAAATGCAGTAGAGTACACTTACTTTGAGGTGTGTATGTAGAAGGTTCCTGATTGATGATGATGATGATGGGAATTAGAAGTGGGGGTGGAGAAGGGAGAAGAGAAGGAAGTGGGGATGGAGAAGAAATCACCTTTCAGGGGACCCATGGTTGACGCAGTAGTTTCACTAATAAAATTTTAAGTTCTCTAGGTGTAATTCAAGATTATTTTATTTAAGTCAACACTGCACTGCACTATTTATTATCAATATGTTAACTAAATTTCAGAATGACCAATAATTTTAATGCAAAAATATTCAAGACACCAACAAAATTCATGCTCGCTCCACTGTCGACAAAGCCAAACTGACGCCTGGTGGCTGAGTCAAGCGGCTGATGGGCGCACAAAAAAATAGTTCCCTGTACTGCATATATTATCAATATGTTAACTAAATTTTAAATGATTAATACAGCTCCTCCCCAACTTATGACAGGGTTAGGGACCCAAATCCAGGTCGTAAGTCGAAAATGCTTAAATTATACATAGAAAATCTAAAATGGGTGTCTCTTTTTCTTCTCAGCACCACAAAACTCTCACTTTTAAGCTTCCCAGCCATTTTAAAGTGAATTACAAGCAAAAATTTTGTCAGTACACAGCACAATCACTGACGTTGGGACTCGAAAATACATAATTTGACAAAATTTTGGTATGACTGAGGCGGTCGTATGTCCAGGGGGTCGTAAGTCGGGGAGGAGCTGTAATTGTAATATAAAAAATGCAAAAATATTAAAGAGCACAAATTTCTTGATATTTACTCCACTGGAAACGAATGTAAACAGAACAGATTACTGAATTGGCAGACTAGCCCATCAGCTTATCACCTGATGCTCACAACAAAACGTGTTTTTCGTAAGGATTTCGTTAATCGAAGTTTTGTTCGTTAACCGAATTGAAGATCCTTATGGGAGGTAATTCGTTAACCGAGGGACCACTGTATACAATTTCTATACAGTACTGTATATCAAAATCCTAACCAGTTTAAATATCAATGATTGTTCTATTTTTTTAGTGGAGGTGATTCTACCAAATCTTTACACCATTTTACATAAATTATTAATTACAGCATCTTGTAAAGTCTGTACTGTACAGTATCTGAGATTTTATGTAACCTTTGTTAATACATGCAGGTAAAGTAGCTACAGTTCTGTACTGTTTTTTAATAAATCATTCTAGAATGCCTGGCAGTGTACAGTACCTGTATACTATTTTCACCTGTGGATAATAATACCTATTACATAATAATATGCTTTGAAATTCTTTTTAATGTATATTGAATATTGACTTTATTAATGAGTTTGAGAATTTGACATTCTGAAGCAGATGGTAAGTGAAATTGAAACACTATCATGCTGTTGAGCAAGATATACAGTACTGTATATTTTGAAAGTGATGATCAGCCAAAATTATTCAGAGAATGTGGTACTGTACTTACTTCAGCAGAATGATTGGAGTTAAAAAATATTTTGAGTTTCCATTTCACAAATGGTTTTTTGTACATGAAGTCAAACAGTTGTATGCAGTAGGCACAATATGATGTATAAGATAATACCTGTATTGGTACACATAACTCTCTCAACAGGTGTGCAGTAACCACAATGAAACTTGGATGTCAGACTGTGAGCTGTACCGCCAGCGTTGTCTCTGTCAGGAGGAGGATGATAGCTGCCTGAAGCCAGAATATAGCCATTCTCACATTGACTATTATGGAGAGTGTCAGGCACTCCCTGTAAGTAAATGGGATTTTATTTTTTTATGAAGCAAATTAAATTACAATACAGTATTGTACTGTAGTGGTATATTTGTAAAGTATAAGACATAATTAATATACTTTGAGTAAATATAATAGTTTAAAAAAAATACTGTGAAACACATTAGTTTTCTCTAAATAGAATTTAATTGTGCACTCGGCAGGAGTGTGATGAATCTGAGTTGGAAGATTTCCCGCGACGCATGAGTGAGTGGCTCTTCAACATCATGCGTGATATGGCTGACCGTGAGACCCTGAGTGACCACTACATTCGTCTTGAGAGGGAAGCTGAGGATGATGCCAAAAAACAATGGACATATGCAGTAGTGTGGAAGTGGTGTGAGCTTGATACTCATCCAAAGGACAGGTGAGAAATAATGATGGGTAGTACAAGCCATCAGGCCAAAATGGTACAGTAGGGAGAGGAAAAGTAGAGCAGTCTCATGCAAATCTTCAAGGTGTAGTAGGAAACTGTGTGAAAAGTAAATACAGTAAATGAAACTTATTTATGAGAAATAAAGGGTTAGAAGGGAAATATTCACATCTAGTATAAAATAATCAAATCTACACTTAATCCTGTATGTTACACATTTATTCTTTGAGTAGAATTAATGGCAACCTGAAAGGCTGAATCAGAATATGAAGATCACACTACTAACTATAAAATATTTTTGTACTGTAATGTCTTATGTGTAAGTACTGAACAATATATCTCTTTACACTCAGTGCTGTCTCACGTCATGAGCTGTTTCCAATCCGCGCTCCACTTGTCACTTTGGAGCACTGCATTAGCACATTCCTGGACTCCTGTGATCCAAATGATGATCATCTTATCACACTCAAGGAGTGGGGAACATGTACTAAACTTTCAGAGGTAAGAAATAATAATAATTTTACAGCATACACTGTAATTATCAGAAAGAGTGTACAGTATACTGTACTGTTAAATTAAATACTGTACTCATATATTATTATTTTGCTATTTAATATTATAATGTTTCATTTATCCAGATACAGTATACAGTGTATACTGTATTCACAGACACAAGCACACACTCTTAACAACACACACCCTTTTCAATAAATTTATAAACACACAGTTATATATACACACACAAACACATTTACATACATAAATACATATTCACAGAAACTCTTTTGTGCAAACTTTCACCTTTTCACTTGGAGCAACCTAGTTACAGTATAACCCAATTTACCGGTACTTTATTTCGTGCATACGGTACACTAAAAAAATATTAGGGACTGATCCTGAAATCCTGTTTTCTAGCCAAGCCTGTAGCCAGGTGGTTCAATTACCCTCCCTCTCCCTTAGATTAGTGGATTAGTCAGCTGGAACTGAATTATGAGCGATGGATTGGTTTTGAACTTACAGTATAACCTTTTTCTGTTAGTGTTAAGCTTAACTTTTAATCTGATTTCAGGTTATGAACTCATTATATTCTATGATTTATAGTTTTGAAGAAAAATTTAAACTTATAGCCCCTTTCCATTTTATATACACATTAGTACTGTACTGGAGTATCTCTATAATCACATTATTTTTTTTTGTGCTGATAAATTTATAATAATCAATACCCAGAGTGAAAATTATAGTGCTCTATGACTTTTTACAATAACAGTATTCTTTCTTCATTTAAGGTTTTGGAGGAGAATTTCTAGTATACTGTACTGTGTATTTGTTAATTCTGTAATACTCTACATGTGAAATTACATTTTTTCCCTACAGGAGGACTTGGAGAAGCTAGAGGACATGTGTGAGGACATCCGTAATGAATAAACAAACATTCAGCAATTGAAATCTGCTATTGCTTGTTATGACTGATGCAACATGTTTGCAAGAGAGGAATTATATGACTTGTCTTAATCTAGAATAGCAAGAAAAGAAATAAGTACTGTAATGTGCTTGATTATGGAGAAACTTGTGTTAACCCCCATTTACACAATGACATTTTAGCACTGTATAGCAATATTAATAATATATTGTCCTAGAATGTCTTAATAAGAATTACCTAAGCAATACAGAGACAAGTGTTAGGTAGGGATGATTGTTGAGTGTATTAATTTTTACTAATGTAGTAGGTACATTTGAATTTGGTTATTACAGCGTACTTTATAAATAACAAGATGAGTTCATTCAACACTGCAAGGTTTTTGTGGGTTTTTCAAACACTTTGATTGTAATTTCTATAAATCCTGGGAATTATGTAAGAAGGCCATTCCCACATGCAGCAAAACATGTTTTGAAACCTCCTAATGCAAAATGATGTTTCAAAACATAAAAAATTAAGAATAATAATGTACAGTATAGAGATATAAAAATAATGATATCAATCCATAATTAATTATACAAAACAGCACAGTACTGTATATTATAACCATACATTTTGATGAAAATAATAGTACTGTACTTAAAACAGGTTACTATATGTTATCAATATAGCAAATTGTCATTGTTTATCCTACAGTATAATAAAAACTTGCACTGTCTTTTAATATACAGTACTTGACTGTCCTTTTCACTGCCAGATACTTTATCCTAAGGTGCTTTTATGTTCTGTGATGCTTTACTGCATTTACAATACAGTATTTCAGTAATATTTTGTTTTGTAGTCAAAGTAATTATCATATTTTAATTTGAATATAATGAAATAAAAATTAATAAACAAACAGTTTCTGTTAGGTTGATGTTCTTTACCTTTTGAGAATACATTGTAGATTTGTAAAAACTTAAAAATTAATTTTATATATATTTTTTTATTTTCTTTCTTAAAATAATCTAAATAACTGCCTGTATAGCAATACTATCTGGTACCGTACAGTATTGCATAAAAAAAATTAAGGAAAAATCACTATCAAATGAAAATTGGCATTTAAAATACAGGCGGTCCCCGACTTACGACGGGGTTAGGGACCCAAATCCAGGTCGTACGTCGAATTGGTCGTAAGTTGAAAATGCAAAAAATAATACTGTACATAGAAAATCTAAAATGAAATTCAGTAAAATAAAAGTAATCAATAATGAAGAATGAATAAAGTGTTACTGTGCACTTACCTTCAATGTAGTCAGCTGAATGCACAAAGGGCCCCAATAATTTTTTAATTAAACATGGAGACTACATTAATTGGATGAACCAGAGGAGGAGACAGGGCTGGGTGGGTTATCAATGTCGTTTTCTTCAGATAGGCTAACACACTTGCTTGTTGAAGGTATTGGATCATCTTTAGGGAGTGAAGAGGCAGCACTGGTGAGGCATGGGGATTTCTTAAAATATATGTCCAATTTAGACTGCACAGTTTGCCTTTTCTTTTCATTGTGAATCTCCCTGTAGCAAGCAAGTGCATCTTGGATCATTCTGTCAACGTTTGCAAAACGCTCAACATTATGATCCATTTCATCAAACATTTGCATCCTCTTATTAATAGTAACAAATGCCTCTGCCATTTGTTTCTTCTGAGCACCACCAGTACTCTCACTTTTACGCTTGCCAATCATTTTAAAGGGAATTGGAACCGAAAATATTGTCAGTACACAGCACGATCACTACCGACAACAACGAAGGCCAAACAACATCTAAGTGTGCTATGGCGTGGACGCTGTGCACCACAAGGTGGCTCAGCCCACGCCACGCTCTTGTACGGGACGGAAACGTTTCAGTACTGGAAAATACGTATGTAATTTTTTTTTGGTACGACTGAGGCGGTCGTATGTCCGGGTGGTCGTAAGTCAAGGAGTACCTGTATTCTTTAACCACATCCATCATTGAGAAAACCATGAAAATGAAGAGCCTTGAACAGCCTCTTGATTGGATACCACCTCCACATCAAATTTGGTTAAAGCATTGAGGTTACAGAAACTGCTTGTCAATCACTACCCTGAGGATGCTGTAGAGAGACATGGATGGGTCATTGATTCTGGCCTCTTCTGTGGCTATGATTTTAATTAGAATTAGTCCCTCAAACTTGCGTTGAATGTAGTACAACCAAGTATAAACAACTGTATACATTCATATGTTTGAACTTGTCGAGTTCAATCCTGATAGCATAGGGTGTATCCAAGTGCATCCACTCTGGTTTTGAGTGAGTGTCTTAAGATTTTGAGCCTTGTCTCAGGACTCTGGTCAGAATTGATATAAATACAGTAGTGGAATCTCTGGATTTTCATTTATTTTAGCCTTGCATATCACATTTTCATGAAAATTACAAAATTCTCTCCCGATAACATAATGCATTACCTAGTGTACTGTACCTATAAATTTTCCATTCATTTATGCTCTTTTTTTCACTATAATACAAGGTGGCCAGATATAATTCCAAATTTTACCAAATAAAAAAAAAAATTGTAACATTTGTGAGGCATTGATTAATGCAAGGGCGAATGTGCCAAAACCAAGTTTTGAGAAAATGAGGTTTAAAGTTTGCTCATATTCAAAATTTCATAGAACCTCCCAAAGTTCATCAATTCTGTTCAGTGAAGTCTCATTTTAAAGGTGATTTAATGCAGAATGTGATCCTTGTAATATAGGAAGTGTGATGTATAATTTTTATGTACACCGACATTAAATAATGAAATGGGGTGAAATTAACATTCATGAAAATAATGAAATATAAAGTTCTGTACATAAATCAATACATTTATATTGTAAAAAAAGTAAAAAAATAATAAATAATGGTAACACTCACTCTAGATGATGATTATGCTCTGCTAAAGAACTTGGTACCAGGAGAGGTAGGGTAGGTGGCTAGTAGTCAATCTGATCATCATCAGATACATCTTCCTCCTCCGGGACGCCGAAAATAGAACGTAGCAGGCTTCTCATTGGTTGGCATGCTCCTTCCTGACATGCTGATTAGCTCAGGGAATAAGGGAGGCTGTGATTGGTCGCCGGGCCAAGGGAAGTTCGACTTTGCTTTACTTTCGCCAGACACCGAAATTACCGCAGGCAGCACAGAGATGCCAGGAGTTATACACCACATGATTCAATGGGATATTGTCAGTAAACCAAAGGCGAACTCGTCCTACCATCTTGTGTCATAGTAGAATGAAACTTTCTGAAACGAATGGTCCAAAAAATCGCATTTTTGCTCAGGTGGCGATTTTGCCCTTTGCATTAATCAACACCTCATATTTGGTAACAGCAAAACATTATGAATTATGAGTGATTTCAACTTAGGGGAGTACAAATTATGGGGGTCTTACTGTAGCTCTGAACAAGGTTTCTTATCTATCAGTATCACATTACACATACATATCACCATTTTCATTTCAGCTTGTTCAAGCTATCTGTGTCATCCTCTTTAACCATCATGTTTCACTGCCATACAGCATCACACTTCTCATCTTTTCTTACATGCAGGGGAAGGTCTTCTTGCCATCAATAAAGGTAGCAACTCCCTAAACTTCCTCCAGCCACTTCTGACTCTTGTAACCCCCTCCAACAGTGATCATGTCACCCAGATAACAGAACTCATCAACACAGTCCAGGGACATATCCAAATGCTGAGTTTCTCTAGCTTTACCAAGGCCATATGATTATCTGTGTATACAGAGCATTAAAAGTCAGCAACATCCTGCAGTCAGTCATCTGCTCCTCTTCACCTCTTGTATACCCACCCTCCACACTCACTGCATGTTACTGATTTGCATCTACGTAATACCTTTCTTACAGAAAACACAGGACCATTTTCCACACCACTGATCAGTACTTTTGTTTTGGCCAAATTCACTCAAGCCTTTTGACTCTATTCCACCCTTCAATTTCTTCAATACTATCAGCACTAAGTCATCAGCATACAACTATAGTGATGCTAGCAGATAGTACTGAAGATACTGTACAGTGGAGAAAAAATATTCAAAAGAGGATTTATTTATTTTTTGTGGATGGGACCTGAGACTCTAACTGACCCCTTGTGTAAAGCTTCCCCTCTGAGCTGAATAAAATCGTCTGGCATTAGCCAAATGAAATACAGTATTAAAAGTGGCATCCCCGTAGTGAAGGGGTTAAGTTCTGCCCGAGCTCTCTCTGTTGCTGTATGGAATTACAAGTGAGTCTATTATGTATATTCAGGAGAAAAAAAAAATATGGAACAATATAAAAAGGACAAACTCAGTTCATTTGTTAGTGGCATTAATATTAAGGGTTTCCTTTATAATTTTTTTTTAAGGTAAAGTATTATCATGAAAATCTATAAGATATAAAATTTCAAAGGCAACATATTCAATGATACAAACTGGGTTTGACATCAGCAGAGGGAATCCTTGGAAATCCATATTGATGCCTATTATACTTAGCAAGCCAGGTAAAGTTGCATCAATAGACACAGGGCAAAATTTTGTTTAAGCAACTTTATATGATGCAAACATATATAGAAATTACATATTTAAACTTTGCTAGGCCTCTAAATTCTGGTAGATGACAATCATAATGCGATTTATTTAAAACTTATGAAAAAAACTACAATTAATGAACCTTACAGAAATAATTTTCGATCAAGGTAACTGTACGGTATTTCTCTAATCTCTAACAAATGGATTTTGACATATACAGAACTACAGTATACTGTATATAATTATGATGCAAAAGTAACATGTGATCTCTAACTATACTGTGTCCTGGGTTCAATCCCTGGCCCTGGAGAGATGTGAGAAGGGTATGATCATACCAGTCATCACAGGTTTTCTTTGTATACTCTGGTTTCCTCCTATACTGAACAAACACTGGAGAGTAAAGGTCGTAACAAATTAATAAAGAACAAAACGAACAAATCAACCGCCTGAATGGCTAGTAAGGTAAGTGGTGAAATGATAAATAGCATAAAATGTTACAGAATTGCTTTTACAATAAAATGTAGATAATACGTTACCTTTTCCTCTGATTGTCAGAGTTATCCCAAGCAAATGAAAATTAGTTTTGCAAAACTTTTTAAAAGTAAACTTTATAAAAGTGATTGAGTGTTCAAGCTTAACTCCACTGGAGTTGTCCCTTAACTTAATAGGTGAGCAAATTTAGCATTAACATTTTCAAGCAAACATGTTGATACTATACAACAATAATAAGGTCTTCATTTTAACAAATATGTGTGAATTTATTTGTATGAGTGTGTATATGTACAGATGTAAGCGATAGTTTGTTTGTACAGTATATGTGCAGAAGCATAAGTGCTTTATTTGGCTATTTATATGTCTGTGTTTACAGTTATATGTTCATATACTGTATACAGGTGCTCCTCTACTTAAGATTGTTCAACTTACAAACTTTCAGAGATACAAACATCATCATTGAGGGGGTTTAACTGTCAGAACAGGTGTTTAATGTGGATGAGACTGGATTACTGTATTTTGAAGAAAATTCCAGATAGAACAGACATTATTTAGGAGAAGAGTGAGCCAAGTTTTAAGGCTGTATTAAAGGGTATAGCTGTACTAAATATCCATAATCTTTTCAATTTTTACAATATATTCGGTAACTGCAAGAGTAAAGTTGGACTTACAAACAAGCCTCAGGAACATAACTCGTTTGTAAGTAGAGGAGCACCTGTACTGTATTTATGTGTACTGTACAGTATGTGCATTCAAATTTACTTTTTATCTTCACTCTTTATTTCAGAATCATCTGTCTGCCTAAGGAAAGGTTTCATTTTCTTAACAGCTGCTAACTGGATCTTGGTGAGGACTGCTTCTTCTTTGAACTCTGGCCTTTGCTTGATAAAATCAATGATGGTATCTTTGGGCAGCCCCAGGTCAGACCATAAAATTGCATCCCAATCACTTTTGAAGTTCATCAGGCTTTCCTGAAAGTTATATAACCAAGAATGAAAATAATAATATTCAACCTTAATCCGTTTGTTGGATGATGATTATCATGTACGGTATTTAAACCCATCTATGAAAATTCTAAGTTGTACTGTATATAAAAAACATATGTACAGTAATTAAATTTTCTGTTTGTAGATGCAAGTATCCTATTGCTGTGACACAAGAACTACCGTATATACTCGTCTATAACCCCCCTTCGTATATAGGTCGACCCCGATTTTATGACCAAGAAATCGTTAATTTATGATATTCCTCGTTTATAGGTCGACCCACGTTTTTGAGGGTAAAGGAACAACAAAACCTTCAGAGAAACACTACGTCCTATAAACTTGTTTACCATTTATTATCACGACACTTTACACTGAAACGCGGGTAGTTTCAACAAAAATATTGTATATTTCCATTCAAGTATTTATTCAAGTCAATTAGGAGGGAATATTATTGTAATACAACAGTTTTTTAACTAAACCATTCGACAAGCGATTACGGTAACATCTTTTGAATAAAAGAAAAGCGAAAGTCATTGTTTTCTTCACGATTTTATCCCACTTTCCACTTTAATACATACGTCATTTCAGCAAAAATATTACATTCCCGTGAATGTATTATATCAAGCACAGTATGAATAGAATATCATTGTAATATAACAGAATTTTAACCGAAAACTATTAAAAAAACGAGTAACATCTCAAGAACATCGGAAGCTTAGGTAAAGTCTTTTGTTTTCGTCATGTATTTTATCCTATTTTACATTGAAATACATCACGTTTCAGCAAAACTACTATTTATTTCCGAGAATATATTCATTCAGGCGCAGTTTAGGTAAAATATACGTGTGATGTAACAGTTTTTTAATTGAAAACGATTCGAAAAACACGTACCCTCTAGCCCTGTTCAAGGAGAGGACTGGGAGAAGCTGTTTGGTGCTGAAGACGATGACAAGGAAAATGATTTTGATGGATTTTAATGAAAATATTCAGAAATATGGTATCGTAATATTTATTCAAGTCAATTAGGATATTATTGTAATATAATACAACAGTTTTTTAACTAAACCATTCGAAAAGTGATTACGGTAACATCTTTTGAACGAAAGAAAGCCAAAGTCATTGTTTTCATCACAATTTTATCCCACTTTCCACTGTAATACGTATGTCATTTCAGCAAAAAATATTACATTTCCGTGAAGGTATTATATCAACCACAGTATGAATAGAATATCACTAATATAACAGTATTTTAACCGAAAACTATTAAAAATACGAGTAACATATCTTGAACATCGGAAGGTTAGGTAAAGTCTTTTGTTTTCATGTAGTTTATCCTAATTTACATTGAAATACATCACGTTTCAGCAAAACTACTATTTATTTCTGAGAATATGGAAATGTAATATTTTTGCTGAAATGACGTACGTATTATAGTGGAAAGTGGGATAAAATCGTGACAAAAACAAGGACTCGCTTTCTTTCGTTCAAAAGATGTTACCGTAATCGCTTTTCGAATGGTTTTCAGTTAAAAACTGTTATATTACAATAATATTCTATCCTAATTCACTTGTGATGTAAAAGTTTTTTAACTGAAAACGATTCGAAAAACACGTGTACCGTCTAGCTGATACGGCAGAGCCCTGGTCGCGGAGGCTTTGTTTTTGCATCGGCCCTTCTTAAGCAGCTTTTAATTTTAGCGTACGTTGAAATTGTGTTTACCGGTGTATTCTTATTTTCTTGCTTCTTATTTTCCAGAAATATGACAAGTTTTTATATAATACAATGTTACGGTACTTTTAATTTACAAGTATTCATTTTTAAAAATATAGAACACACCAAACAAATACCAGTACGGATATTTGCGTGACTCTCCCGCCAAAAAAGACCAAACAGCTGGTACTCTCTCCCTCAGCCCAACCAAAAATAGCCCAACATCATTCTTGTTTATTCTCTTCCAATTTCTCACTTTAACTGGTATTTTTTACTTCATATTGCCTACATCAGATAAACTACAGTAATTGAGGTTAGATATTGTTATAAATTTGATTACCGGGTCCTGGCAGGTACCGTTAGAACCACCTGACCCTACCAACAGTGTTGCAAGTCAGACAGCATTTTTTTTTTTTTACATTTTTGGTGTCTCCATTTGTTAATTTTTTTTCTGTGGGGTTTGCACAATAGTATACTGTTTTACCTACAGTATTGTAAAACGATTTGGGAAAAGAAATACTCGGTAACTTAAAATTTTAAAAGGAAAATTTTGAAACTGGCAACTGAGTGTAGATGATCTGACTCACATCATATTATGTCATCACGATTAGCCCACGTGTATACTTTATGTTTTACATCCTCCTGTGCATACCATACCATGCATTTGGCTACTTTGGGCTTGCTATGATGACGCAAGAGATCTGCCCTGGCAACTGTACCGACACTCACAGCGGGTGGTGCGTTGGTGCGTCGTTTCCATTGTTTACTGGTAGTTACTGGTAAATATTTTTCAACCTAACGAAACTATTACCCGTATAGAGGTCGACCCCCAACTTTTTGCCAAAAAATTTGGTCTTAAGAACTCGTGCTATACACGGGTATATACGGTATGTTCATTTTATGAAACTAAACCATAAGAAACAGTGCCATCTGACCTGATCCAGTCGAGTGTAGATAGCTCGTTTGTAGTAGTAGATGGGGTTGTAGATTGGAGGATCAGCAGTAAAACTGAACTGTGATGGAGGATGATCAGTGGTGAGTGGAAGGATAGCAGGAACACCAAGGGTCTCTTGTACCCACTCCATGTTTCTTTTAAGGAATTCCCACACTGCCTGCAGTGTATATAAAATCAGAACATGTTAATATTATGGGAAAAGG
The DNA here is from genome assembly GCA_958450375.1 of Homarus gammarus. Lineage (NCBI taxonomy): Eukaryota > Metazoa > Arthropoda > Malacostraca > Decapoda > Nephropidae > Homarus > Homarus gammarus. The sequence continues at coordinate 64,300 of CAUDMG010000485.1, read as the reverse complement.
CTGGGACATGACATAATGCGTATGAGGTTAATTATTGTATTATTATATATACCGTATTTCTTGGTGTATAAGCCGAGGTTGTAAGCCCCCCAAAATTCCCCAAAATCATGGGGTCGGCTTATACAGCAGATCTAGACCATGAACCTTAAAAATTTCTGAGAACCCATATATAAAACAACTTTGAAATACAACTTTGTTATTATAAAGACATGAACTGAAATGGCCTAAAATACTAAAATAATAGAAATACTACAACAGCGACATGACATGACTGTTGTTTACTATTACTGGCGTGGTGGCTTGATCAGCTGTTATTCACCCCAAGGACATTAGTGTAAAAGAAAGTGTTGAAATACAAATTCTTTATTTAAGACATGGATAAAAAAAGACATCAGTAAAAATGTTAAAATACAACATAGAACTGAAATGGTTTAGAATCCTTCAAAATCTTCCTCTGAACTAGTGGTTCCTTCCGGTGAATCCCAGTCCTCCGACTCGGCTTCGGCTTCATCGTCATCTTCCCACACCACATCATCCTCCTCACCATCCAGAGAATTGGATATGCAACATTTTTTTTATGATTTTATTACTGTTTCTGTTTATATGGCATTCCAAGAATCAATCACAAATTTGCACAGCAACTTAAGTGGTGCAGCTCGCATATTTCCTCCTTTTGTGAATGTTTTCTCACCTTCAATCATCCACTTGTTCCACCTATCTCTAACTCTGTCCTTGAAAGGCTTATTAAGGAATAGATCAAGAGGCTGAACAAGAGATGTTAATCCACCAGGTATTACTGCAGTATCTGTGTTATGTTTTTTCAAGCATTTTTTCACTGGCTCAGTCAAGTGAGACCGGAACATATCCAACACTAGCAAACTACGCTCCTTCCTCAGTCCACCTGGCCTCCTACTCCAAATGTGTTCTAACCACAACCTAACTCCTTCATCCATCCAACCATTCTCCTGCACGTGCACATACACCCCCGCCGGGAACTTAACTTTGGCATTGTTTTCCGCTTAAAGATAATCATGGGTTTCAACTTTGTTCCATCTGCCATACAACTTAAAACCACTGTGAAGCGTGCTTTTTCATGTCCAGCCGTCTTCACCAAAATAGTTTTCGAGCCTTTTGCTTCCAACGTTTGATTGCTGATCATATCAAAGTTCATAGGAGTTTCGTCCATATTCCCGATACAGGTTAGAGGGAAATTGTGGTTGCGCAGTATTTGAATAATGTACCGTTGAAAACATGTGATTTTGCTCTCCAGGTCACGGGGTAACTTCTGTGCGATTTTAGTTTTCTGTCTTAATACTAATCCTTTTCTATTCATAAAACAACTACACCACCCTCTTGTTGCCTTGAAGTCTTTACCAGTGTCTGGATTTGACTTGGCCAGCTTCATTGCGTAAATACATATGGCGTTCCCGGTGATGATGTATCCCTTTCGGTTCTCGTTGACCCACTAGAATAATTTCTCCTCCAGTTCTGGCCACTGTTTTTTACCTCTTCTCAGGGCACATTTTGTTCTGGGGTTGTCTATTAACTTTTCTTCAGCCTTCTTCCACTATCGAACCTGCTTCTCGTTAACGCCGAATTCTCTTGCAGCTGCAGAGTTGTTTGATGCCTTTGCAAATCTTACAACTTTTAACTTGAACGATGCGTCGTATTTCATTCGTTTTGCGGGTGGGGCCATTTTACCATAAGGTTTAAAGACAACCACCTCATAGATATGGAAAATGCCAAGTGGAGAGAATGTGGAAAACAGATAAGAGGTCGACTATGAAGGTGAGTCAGTCCAGTATCAAATGTCAAATCGCTCGTAACGGTAATGCTCATAATGAGTCGAGTTTGGGGGTCGGCTGATACACACTACATCAGCCTAGAACTGATATTTCAGCTAAATATTCGGGGGTCGGCTTATACAACGAGAAATACGGTATGTGCTAATAATTATTGTAATAAATACAATTCAGTAGTGTAAACTAGGTAGAAAAATGTGAACTATCCTTGTGAAATTAAGACTGCAGAAGAAAAGACTAGAATGTAAACAATCATTAATTTTCCTGTGCTAAATTGCTTCTTAAAGTTACAGTCCTGCAGTTACAGTATATGATAAATGGTAAATAGCACATAAGGTTCCCCACATATTGGAGACTCACATTTTCAAGTCAACATTTTGTACTATTTCTATGAACATACAAAATTTCAAACTGCTGGCTTCTAATATTTCTTACTTCATAGGCACATGAATTGCAGGGAAAAGGAAGGGCAGTGTTCCCAAGTAGTTTTAATGGGGGAGGAATGGGGAGCAAAGGTACAGGTATCTCTTTGCTCCCCAACAATTTTCTATGTGGGGAATAATCTTTCAAAATGATTTTGAAGAATAATGAAATAACTGTAACTCATAAAATATTCAGAGAAACTGGGTAAGTTTAAATTCCACACAATGCCATTGGTTAGCTACTTTGTAAACGTTTTCCGATTACATGAATTGGTTCATCTTTCCATGATGCTTTGGAGTGAAAAAAGTTATGTAAATCCATGGCACAGATTGCAAACCCTACATTGTAATCATGTCCAAAAATGCCCTCTATTTTCTCATAGAACTCAATAAAAATCTAATATTATTTTAGTGCCAAAAAATCAACACCACAAAAATTACAAAATCAACATTAGAGATCACAATAAAGGGGATGGCAACCTTTCAGAGCTATTGAACCAATGTTTGAACGAGAACAAGTGGGTATAAGCTGGAAATTATCTTTCCCCTGATATTAAAAATAAACAAATGGAGCTCACAGCACACACTGTCTTATGTGATGTCATTAATATTTTAGAATTGATTGACTGATAGGATAAAATATCTGGCATCGCAGCCTGTGGCCATTTGACGCCCAAAATGAAACTCATAATTTAAAACTACATCTGCTGAAGATGCTATACTACAATGCCTGCAACTGCTATATGGAGAGGCTTCAAAGTTAATAAAAAAAAATTAACTAGTTCTTCAGTTAAGTAATGGATGATTCAGAAGATCTCACTGATTCCTGGTACAGTATTGTCAAGGGTGAGTCATATTCTGAAACAACTAGATGGTTCAGAGTACAGTACCATAAATCCCCTGATGTACAGAGCTATGAGTTCCTGATTCAGTAAGAGGAGAGATTAATGGAGGTTCAGCCAGAAGAACTTTTCTACCAGCCCATATAACACAACAGAGATTTGCTTGGGCAATACGTTGGAACAAGAATCTTATTTATCCATGGTTGGGTGATATGTCAGCACCATGTGCCTCATGTGTATAAGTGGTCTCGGAAGAGGAATGCTATTGAAATATGTACAGTACAGGCAGATTGTGTTTTAGGAATGGCAAATTTATGGATTCATGAAGGTACAATTTTTTTTTTTTATATCCAATGCATCAAATAATGGACAAAAACCCTGAAGCTACAAAACTATTTTTGTATTTTTTATAACATTGGAAGATGCTGAGGTGTTGATAGAGGCATTTGGGAGAGTTATTAAAAGTCACAAAGTTTTTCCAGTCTTACAAGCCCTTTCCCACTACAATGCTGCCATCCATCCATTCTTCCTGAGGTAACGTCTCCAGAAATCACTCGGTGATATTATTTCCCATCGTTCATTTGCTCCACTAATTCCATTTTTTTTCAATGTACAGCAATATCTCCGTTAGCCGGAACTGAAATTTGTTTGGAATTTTTCTGAAAAATTCCTGGTTTTGGAAAAATTTTCGGAGGGACGCAGTTTCTGGAAAATTCAGAGAAAATTTTCCCGGTACCTGGAAAATTTCCAGGGATAGGGAATATTTTTCGTGATTGAGAAATGAAAATCAGGCACAATTTCTGGAAATTCCAATAAAAATTCCGCGGATGGGGGATTTTTCCGGGTTTTAGAGATAAAATAATACGTCATTCTGCAAAATTCCGGGAAAGAGGGATTTTTTCGGGATTTGAGGGATGAACATTACGGGCATTTTCCGGAAATGATGACAAAAAATTTCCTGGTACCCGGAACAATTTCCAGAAAGGGATTTTTGTGGGTTTGAGAGAGTCGTCTCGTTATCCGGAAATCTCTCATTCCCGGAAGTGCTCTGCACCAATTGTTCCAGCTAATGGAGCTATCACTTGTACACATATATACTTTTTGTGCATGATCATGTCCAATATTTTCATATGAATTAGCATAACTGTTAAAATAATAAATTCTCAGTAATTTCAAGTGTACAGTAGTCAATAGTTAAACCTATTTTTTACTAAAGGTATCAATCTGAAGATGTGCACAGTCATCATATTTTACATCAATAATAATAAGAAAAAGAGACTCAAGACTCAGCCTGACCACTAGTGCATGTTGACCCTGGACGGAGGAGAGAACAGTGTTGGCCAAGGCAGTGCATACAGACTCTACCACTTCCTCATCTGTGTAATCATCAAGACTGTCTTCCTCACCTTCATCATCTAGATCATCAAGTCTAAAAAGAATGTTAAGTTTTTGTTAATAAAGTGATTACAAAAACAGTAATGGAGTACACATTAACAAAAAACATGACTAAGATATGGGAAACCACAATTTAGAGGGAGTATTGATGTGTGGAAGGGAAAGAGGCAAAGCATCAAAAGGGAAGATGCCAAGTTGGAATGGAGAGTCCTCCCTCATCTCTTAAAAAATTGGATGGTGTCTTATAAAACACTTGGTTAGAAATGTTAGATACATTGCCAGTATAAAAAAAATGAATATGCTGTATTGTTTATGTTTTGAGCTGCACCTACAGTTCTATACAGATGGTAATTATCACACACTCACACTTATGCAGATAAAATGGCACTGATGGAGAAACACTGATTTTTATGATGGTGACGCATACGGTACAGTATAGTCTGCATTTACGCGGTCAATTGAACCCGTGGAGGTCAGCGTAAAACGAGAAACGCGTAAACGAAATAACAGAACATATGGGATTAATTGAAATAGAGACTGGGCCGACTCCCAAACTCCAATTTTTCCGACACAATACGTATGTTGTAGTAAAAATAACATCTTAATTTTATGATGGTATGCACACAATTAATATTTAAGAGAAATATCAATAATATTAGGTTTTTTAACACTTACATTAGTAGAAGAGATGGCTGGGCACACGGGGATGGAGGGTTGGTTCTGAGGCAGAGGGCAGATTATTGGCCCTCACCTATATCACTTGTATCAATTGTATCACTATCCACCACAGAGGCTTGCAGGGCCTCTTTGTCTAACCCCTCAAAGTCCATATCCTCACTATCACTGACTTGGGCCGGCTGTGGTGGGTGAAGAACTCGGTAATGTTTTGATGACTGGGCGACCTTGTGCGCACCCTGCCCGCGCCGCTTCCCGCGTAAATGATGAAATTTACCACGTAATTAAAACATTTCATTGTGGCAGGGCACCGCATAAATGACCAAACGTGTAAACAAAAACTGCGTAAATCCAGACTATACTGTATGAGTAATTTGTACTTGTTTTCAATCAGTTCAATAAGCAAGGAGTTATTATTTAACTATAATATCACACATCAAATGGATATTGGATACAGACTGACTTATTTATTTTTTTACTATGTTTTGGGTACATAACCCCTGCCTCCCTGTTATACCATGGATAAGAAACTGAAGTGGAACATTTTCTTAAAAACTGATATAAGCTGCCATGACTTTTTAACAACTGCATCTAACATTTTTATGGTAAAATTTGGAAGTCTGATAAGACTTAACCCATTTTAAAATTATTTCATTAACAACCTTATCTACAGGTTGGCCTGGAATGCAACTACAATATAAATAAAAAAGTCAAGGCTTTTCAACAAACAACTCTTAGCACCCCAAATAAAGCACTGTTGGTGTTAAGATTAAGACTCAATTTGACCTGTACTCGAGATGCTATGTCCATAATAAATCACTTTTGGTCTTAAGATAATAAGTTTGATTTGTTCTCCAAATATCATGCTCACAAGGTTTTATTATACACCAATACTTACTGTGCCAGCAAGGCTTGTGTCATTTGATTTAAGTGTGTATCATAGTTGCCATCATGTAGAGAACACAGCCGTTCTCCCACAGCAATCATCATGTCCCACTGTCCATCTGTGATTGGGGAGTCATTCAACTCGTCTAGAGATGAACGAGAATTGATGACCGAGTAGAGGGCACTCACCACTATCTGAGTAATTACCTGAAGAAGAGAAAAAGAGAATATATTAAAATGATAGATTGACTCTGAAATTGCATTTTAAACTAAAACTGGACTAAGTGGCAATGTTAGGTTACCACATAAGTCTACTGGATTAAAATTAGGTTCACTCCATGAAATTGCCTCTGATACTAATTACAATAGATGATTAGTTTTAATGTACTGTTCTAACAGAGCCATTAAAAAGAGTCTTCACAGAACCAGGGGTTGTTACTACAGTAAAGAGCTTGTGGGCTCTGTCATATTTGCATGAACGCAAGAAAAAAGTTTTGGCATTCTTTGAAAACTTTACAGGAGAATCACTCTTTTGTTATTTATATTAAATGGAGAGCTTTAAGTGGTAAAATAACAAAATATCCTCACATGACCCCCAGTAGGCTTTAATGTTGGTGGCAGGTATGAGTTGACAGTATGTGCCACATATATAACAGACAAAGGTACTGTGTCAGCAACACCTTCCATCCCTGTCAGCAACTGTAGAGTCCAGGCTGCCAAGTGGTGTTCCAGACGTACAGACAATTGGCTAGGGTGAGCTGGCTTAGCTGGAGGTAGCGGGGGAACTGCCTTTATCACCTGTCCATCCACAGGATTGATTAAATAGTCATAAGGAATTGATCCTGAAATTCTACTTTATAAACAAAATTGGATCAGGCAATGCAGGTCTTACCAGCGAAAGTCTACAAGCAAGTGCTGAAAACCCTGAAACCCTTGATGTTGGTGACTGAAACTACCCTGGATAATAACTCAATACTGTAATTAAATTTTTTCTATCACAACATCAGCCTGTAAAAAAGGATTACTAAAGCTGCCACTTAAGACTGAGGAGTAAACAGGTTTACCCAGGTGTGGATCCAGGATTTTATGAATCGGGCTCAGATTTTGGGTGAACATAAATAAAGTCAGGGAAAAAGTCACATTTTCTTTAAACACCATTAACAAGTAGAGCATTAAAACTAAAGCATTTTAAAGTGGTTGTTAATTGACACATCCTCACTATCACTGACTTGGGCTGGCTGTGGTGGGTGAAGAACTAGGTAATGTTTTGTTGACTGGGTGACCTAGTGCACACCCTGCCCGCGCTGCTTCCCGCGTAAATGATGGAATGTACCCCTTATAATGAAGCTATTGCCACAGAGGTACACTCCCTCTTTCCCAATATGGTGCAGTACAACCTCACATACTTGAACTACAGTATAGGGGGACTGACACTTGCTATAGAACATGAAAACTGTGCTTCACTGCAAATCATCTTCGTTTATCTAAAATTTATCCTCAAGTAATATTAGTGGTTATAATATTCTAATAAGCAATAGGAATCTTTACCCTTCAGTCTAAAGAGGAAGCTGTCTCCCATAATATCTATTTTTAAGGTATTTGCTTGAGTTGGGAAAGTTTAATCTAATAACTGAGCTTGTTCCAGCAACATTCTTCTGTTTTCAACTTATAGCCTTTGGCTGGAAATATATGAAACATCTAAGCTTGACATTAGATTATTCTTAAAGGATATACTGTACTGTATACTGTATTTAAAATGCTTTTTCAAGATAAACATATCACATAGTTAAAATATCTTGATACTTAACATAGAAGCACAACATATTCAAAGACCCTGCACACTAATCAAATACTGTACTGTAGTCATATGAAGGACCTTGTACAGTAGGGAGTGACAGTTTTGCAAAAGTTTTCAAATCTAATTGCTTGGGTTGGATTATTTGTCTATCGGCCACGCTAATTCCGAATATGTTTGAGTTTTTTACATCATTGCATTAGAAGGTTTGTGGATACTTTTGGGTTTGGCATGAAAAACGCGAAAAAACTGTAAATAATAAAGGGACTGGCAATGTGGCACAACCTGTCAAAATCAAGTTATTGAATTAGATTATTCGACTACTGTGTACACTGGTTCATAATATGCTATTGTTTTACAACTCAATGCGCTACAAATTATGCCGATATTTTTGCTGCAAGTCACCACATACGTATATTTCGAAAACCAGGGCCCAATATTACCAACGGCGTGGATAGATTCCGTGGAATGAATTCAGGACATTCCCGCTCATGGAACATTACCAAACTCCGTATATGTGCCAATGGCAGACCAATGGCAATATTTACAAAGTTTGTTGAGGCTCCCTGGACGGGAATGCCCTGAATTTATTCCACGGAATCTATTCACGCCGTTGGTAATATTCGTCCCAGGACTGATCAACGAATTCAGCCCAAGTAGCTTGACTTGGACAGTTAAGGACAAAATCTCAGTCCGTACTTTTGAATAAAATATTGTTCAATAGGTGGTGATATTGAAGTGCTGAAAGTTGTTTTTTCTGTGTTGTTTTGCAGTTAGTTCAAAGGGCCGCCACCAAGATGGGTCGTCCTAAGATTAGCAACACTCAGCTGCGCCAGGGTAACGATAAGGTGTTCGGGGTTCGGATGCCTCTGCCATCTAACAAGTTGCCCCTGAACAAGGAAGTTGGAAGTGCCCTGGCTTATGAAGCAGAAAACGAGAGGTTAAGGAGAAGAACAAATGCTTTTGATTATATGGATGCCACCAACAAGGTGACTGAGAAGGTACTGGATGTGTATAGGAAGGCCACTGTCCCCACTATCTCTGAAATCAGGGTGAAAATAAGAGTCCACGACCTGTGGAGGATGCGGAGGGAGACAATGATGATGAAGGGAAATGGACAGAAACAGAAAAGGAAGAAAACGAAGAACGGGAAGCTGAAGATGAGCCTCGAACCTCATCTTCAGCTTCCCGTTCTTCGTTTTCTTCCTTTTCTGTTTCTGTCCATTTCCCTTCATCATCATCGTCTCCCTCCGCATCCTCCACAGGTCGTGGACTCTCATTTTCACCCTGATTTCAGAGATAGTGGGGACAGTGGCCTTCCTATACACATCCAGTGCCTTCTCAGTCACCTTGTTGGTGGCATCCATATAATCAAAAGCATTTGTTCTTCTCCTTAACCTCTCATTTTCTGCTTCATAACCCAGGGCACTTCCAACTTCCTTGTTCAGAGGCAACTTGTTAGATGGCAGAGGCATCCGAACCCCGAACACCTTATCGTTACCCTGGCGCAGCTGAGTGTTGCTAATCTTAGGACGACCCATCTTGGTGGCGGCCCTTTGAACTAACTGCAAAACAACACAGAAAAAACAACTTTCAGCACTTCAATATCACCACCTATTGAACAATATTTTATTCAAAAGTACGGACTGAGATTTTGTCCTTAACTGTCCAAGTCAAGCTACTTGGGCTGAATTCGTTGATCAGTCCTGGGACGAATATTACCAACGGCGTGAATAGATTCCGTGGAATAAATTCAGGGCATTCCCGTCCAGGGAGCCTCAACAAACTTTGTAAATATTGCCATTGGCCTGCCATTGGCACATATACGGAGTTTGGTAATGTTCCATGAGCGGGAATGTCCTGAATTCATTCCACGGAATCTATCCACGCCGTTGGTAATATTGGGCCCTGGTTTTCGAAATATACGTATGTGGTGACTTGCAGCAAAAATATCGGCATAATTTGTAGCGCATTGAGTTGTAAAACAATAGCATATTATGAACCAGTGTACACAGTAGTCGAATAATCCAATTCAATAACTTGATTTTAACAGGTTGTGCCACATTGCCAGTCCCTTTATTATTTACAGTTTTTTCGCGTTTTTCATGCCAAACCCAAAAGTATACACAAACCTTCTAATGCAATGATGTAAAAAACTCAAACATATTCGGAATTAGCGTGGCCGATAGACAAATAATCCAACCCAAGCAATTAGATTTTGAAAACTTTTGCAAAACTGTCACTCCCTATTGTACAGTATACCATCAACAATTCATAAGGTACTTCTAGGGTTACAAAAAGTCATCTACTGTATAGTATGAGATATCTGCATGACAAAGTGATGCTGTAATATATCTGGCTCCTCAGTTAAATATACTTAACTCATGCATCAAAAAACTTAACTTCTTCTTTGTGACTGGAATATTTTAACCCTACACTGAAACATCACACACTAAATTTGTACATAACTTTTGTAGCATATTTCCTTCTATTATACTGAGAAAGGATAAATACAAACCTCCGATACAACTCCTGCTACACTGGGAGTAACAAGCTGCACTAGGGCATGGTGCCATGGTGGTCGTTGGACATTCCATACCTGCCAAATGTGATCTTAGAAAGTCAATACAGTATTATAAATTTCATAAATACTTTCACACATCCAGGATCTTCTGCTTAGCAGTTGTAGACAGCCAAGACAAGGAGTGAAAACAAACTGATTCCAACACATGCCTTGTGTTGTGAGGGAAGCTAACATTCTTTTTTCTATGCCAAGATGCAAGAATCCTGTGTTCCCTGGGATTGCAATAACCTTCATTGGTAAGAGGACTTCTTAGGCTAACCCACACAAATATGGAAAATGGCCATATATCACTGACCACGATCATGATTTGTTACATACCTGAGTACGGTCAAGAGAATCCCACAATCCAGACTGCTTGATTCCAAGGCTCATGAGTTTACACAGAGCTGGAGTCCAATCTATACACTTCACAAGTATCTGAAAAATTTATGTTAGATAAAACTCTCTTTAAATTAACTAAGTACATACTTGTTAAAATGATTTACTGTATATATTATTTCATGATTTCCACATTATACTGTACCTGTGTCATAGCAGCATACACGGTGTGAGGGATGAGAGGGGGCGTACAGAGGTGTGGCAGACACATGGGTCCACCACAAGGCTCTCCCTTGGTCACTTGACCTGGAGCATCCTGCAGACCTGTCATCAGTATCTTAGTGCCAAGATACTGACGCATCAGGAGACCCTGTAAGGTAACCAACCCTTTCCATTACTCTACAGTCACATTACTTCCTTCATTTTTAGACAAAACAATAAAAAAAAAAAAAGTTTTTAGTCATTATCATGTACTCATACATACAGTACAGAGTATGTGAAATCAGCAAAACTTTACAATAAAATTAAATTTGATAAAAATTTTAGGAATGTACAAGAAGTACTATTCATGATTTAATTTAATTTGAGAAAAATCACAACTTATACCAAGTACCAAAGCATGCATAAGAATGCTTTGAAAAGTGCCAACACACCCTAATAATGAGAGGGTACTGAGGTTGGGGTCGACTGGCTGCAGTAAGCAGAGTGAGATAAACTGCAACATTGTCCCCTATGTATCTAAGTGATGATCTGCCTCGGGGAAATAGAGTTGGGTTGAGGAAAGTCAGCCAGGCAGGAGTTGAGTCAATGCTGGTCAGGGACTCTGGGTAGCCAGTTCTTTTCACTGCATTGTCAAAACCTTTGTGGAATATCTGAAATATATATTATATAGAAGAGTAAATTAATTGCATTTATGGCCTTACACCTTGCAAAAAGTGATGTGTATTACGGTACACCATTAAGTCTGAAGCTAAAACCCAGGTAATCATTCAACAATCATGGTTGAGACCAATTTATTTACTACATACCGTGTACCTTTCCATCACGACCAAGTCCTGAAGAAGGTTCTTCCCAATAAACAGTCACCAATTGAAGTATAAGGTAATATCAGGGCAGTATATGTAAACTTCATTGACCTATGAACAGTAAATATGGATAAAGTCTGAAACTGGTACACTTTAAGCCCCCTTGAGGGGGTGAAGGGTTTTGATAATTAAAGTAAGACTAAGAAAGCAAACCTCTTCTCCTATACAGGACATATGCTATGTCATTCCTCTTTCCATTCTTCACCAAGATCCATATACAGGAATTCCAAGTCATATGAAAGAGTTCCATTCTTGAAGAAACTTTCATTAATTGATTTTTTGTAAACTAGATCACATTTCCCACTCTCCTATTATAAATGCAGAGATACATTCCTATGAAAAATCCTTCCCCAAAAATGACCTAAAATTTCATAAATGCATTTTTAATAAAAAATAAAAAATACAATAAAAATAAAAATTGTGGTTACACTATGGTTCGATGTACAAAAATCCAAAGTCACTAAAATTGTTATTTTCTTCCATGATTCGATATACAGTACAAATAACAAATCTGCAGGTACATTTTTTTTGCCAATTTCATAATTTTTTCCAAAGCAATAATGAAAATAAGCTAAAATTATTCAGTTTTTCTTACTACCAATGTGTTTACTTACTTCACTAACATACCTCATAATTCTCTTAGACTCACAATGTAATTAAGTTTACAAATAATCTTTCAGTGTGTCATCATTCTCCTCAAATTACCATATAACTTACCGGGTACTGTACTCTCCAAACTCACACCAAGACAAATAAAATCATCTCCACCAACAGATTCATTGAACCAGTTACCCAACTGTCCAATTTCTCCTTTACCCTCATGTAATTTGTGGCATATTAGATAAAAGAAAATTATTAAGTATTCTTAATTTTAAATGCTAATTGTACACATAAATGTATTGAATTTTAAAATAAAGTGTGGAATTTAGAAATGAACAAAAGCTTGGAGGTGAGAATATTGCCAGCAATGTTTGAGAGTGTGAGTGTAGCTTCAGCTAACTGATGGCAGTTATATGGTGATTGAAGGAGAATTATTACACACTGAAAGCTTATTTGTAGACTTAGTAATGTTGTGAGTGTTAGAGGACATTAAATTAAATTTGTAAAATACCCCCTGTAAGTAAACATATTGGTAGTAAAAAAATGCAATATTTTAGCATACAGTACTTTATTATAACTGTACTTAGGAAAATGTTTTGAAAATGGATAAAAAAATTGTAATGTAAAATTTTTCATTCATAAATTGAATTACAGAACACTACTAATTACTTTGTAACTTCATATTTTTGTAAACCTAACCTTTGTAAATCTGGGACTGTTTGTACAGTAAAAAGCAAAGGTGGACAAGAAACACCTATGCTTTGTGACCATTCAGTATTCATCGACAGATCTATTAGAAGGTTGTTTTTAATGACCTCGAGACATATTACTGGTAGGTATTCTTTTCAAAACATCTGATCACATATGGCGCTATTGTGTTGCATGGGGGGCAGTCATAAGGATATTTAATACAATCATGTAGTTATGGCAAGAGAGTGATGTAAATAATATCAGTGTAAGATCCAAATACACTGAGCATACTTCTGATTTATGGTAATAAGAGACAACCCTTAGTGAAAATGCTCTTCATTGACTGACTAAGCAATCTGAATGAGCTGGAGACTCCCTGAAGGACTGTGTATGATTAAACCAAGAAAGTCACATGTCAGCAAGTCTAATTCTCTTTGAAAATTTTAATTCAGAAATTAACAACAAGTTTGTTAATCCAGTAAGGGTTGTCTAGGGAGCCCCTAAACTAGAACATAAGAACATAAGAATGGAGGAAACTGCAGCGGGCCTATTGGCCCATACTGGGCAGTCCCGTTTACACCTGTATATCCATCCAAAATAGTCTTGTGTTTATGAGCCTGCTCCTGTCAGGTACAAACCACAATTGGGCAGGGTTTGGTTCTTGTATTTAAGAAACCCAAATTAATGTTCAGTGAGGTATGTGAGTATGAAGTATGGGTCACAGGATGGTTGGTACAAACTGTAATCATATCCATACAAAACGATAAATGTAAGATATATCAATCCTACTTGAATGAAAATGCAATTGAACTATCAAATAGGGGGCCCAACACTTAGGTTTTATAATTAATAAGCCAATCAGGGAAGAGCTGGTCTGAAGTATTCACTCTTAATGTTACAAAAACAAAAGTAAGAAAGGGGAAAAACAGAAAAAAAAGAGAGGTGGGGAAGATAAACATGACATAAAATAATACCCCTAAAAGAAGTGTTGAAATTTTTTCCATTTGTGAAACTTAAGTTATTCTCAAGAAAAAAAAAAGATGAAATAAATCTCATCACTTTTTTTCTCAAAATTGCCTTTGTAATGGAGAGTATTGTATATCAGGTTATCCAAAAAATATGGTTTAAAGTCATTAACCCTTTAACTTTTACAATCAAGGCTCCTACCCGGGCCAAATGTTCAATAGAAGCACACTTCAGAGCAGCAACTTTAAGTAACAAGTCTGCTCGACGATGAATGGGTAGTGCAACAGATTCATGGATCCGTACAGAGAAGAGCATTGTGGGAGAGGCAATGAGGGAGGGCAGGAAGGCTGCTACCACTGTAAGAATTGCCACCACGTCTGCTGAGTACTGCGGCATCCGTACATCACTTGGCTCAATCTGATAACATACAACATTTGTATAAAGTTAAAAGAGGTAACAGTATGCAGTTTGTAGTATGTGCCTAAAAATTTTTATTATTTTTGTTGGTGTTGTTAAGTATTAATGACAAATATCTCTTCTCACTATATATCCTGAAATTATACTTTTGAACCAACAGAAGATAGGGTGACTATATTTAATAAGTCTACAGAGGAGAACAATCAGTTTCCCAGTCAACCAAAACCTATGACAGGAGTCTTGAAGTAGAATAAATTAAAAAAATTATAACATCTTCCTTCATATATATATATATATACATTGTTTCAATGGGTTTTTGGGTAATTGGTTCCAGCTCACCGAAAATTTCCTAAATTCAACAAAAATGGTAGAAAAGTTCACTTACTTTGAGGTGTGTATGTAGAAGGCTCCTGGATGATGATGATGATGATGGGATTTAGAATGGGGGTGGAGGAGAAGGAAGAAGAGAAGGCATTGGGGTGGAAGAGAAGTCACCCCATGGCGTCATTTCACCCATAAAATTTTAGCTCTCTTGGTGTAATTCAAGATTATTTTCTTTAAATCAACACTGCACTGCATTATATATTGTCAATATGTAAAATATATTTAAAAATGACCAATAATTTGCTTGGAAACACAGAAAAAAAGCATTTAGTTGAAGAGAGTCTCAAGCAAGATGTTACCTCCAGTGAAAACAGAGAGAGACTAACTCCTGTTTGCTGTGTTAAGAGGCTGGATGCCGCGCATTAAACTAGTCACTTTACCTTCAATTATGCTCAATAATTGTCAAAATGACTAAAAAATTGAATATTAAACTTTTAAAATTATTGAATAGTATAAACTTCTTGATATTTACTAAAATAGTAAGGAATTTAAGCCCTAGAACCGATTAATGTATTGGCGGACTGATACTAAAGCTGGTTGCCCGGCCAGTGCAAGCGAAAACATGTTGAGGTCAGTTCGTAAGAAATTCGTTAACCGAATTTTTTTTCGTTAACCGAATTGAAGATTCTTATGGAAGGCAGTTCGTTAACCGAAATTTCGTTAACCGAGGCCTTCGTTAACCGAGGGATCACTGTATTAATTGTGTGCATGTACCATCATAAAATTAAGATGTTATTTTTACTAGAACATAGGTATTGTGTTGGAAAAAGTAGAGTTTGGGGGTCCGGCCAGTCTCTATTGGAATTAATCCCATATGTTCTGTTGTTCACTTAACGCGGTTTTCACTTAACACGGTACCCTGTGGGTTCAATTGACCGCGTTAAGCGGGTTACTACTGTGTGTGTATGTATATATATATATATATATATATATATATATATATATATATATATATATATATATATATATATATATATATATAGTGTATACCTGTACAGGGGTATATGAAACAGTATAAACACAGAAACAACTTGAGTTTGACAGTTACATCAAAGTGTGTTGCATTTACCTGGGCATATCTTGTAGCCAGAAGGCTAAGGGTGTCGGTGAAAATGCTGGCCAAAATACTCTCACCTATGCGTGGTGATGTGTATCTCCACAGGTCATTCCGCACACCTGTTGTAACCACACCAACCATCAATCTGGGAATCTGATAAAACTACTATTTTTTTTCTATACTGTACTGTTATAATTTTGGGGGGTAAATTTGATTACTGGTGTTTTACTGTACTACAGTACTAGCAAATCATACATGCTCTATGAAAAAAAAAATTATTCCAAAAATTGTTTACTGCACACTACATTACAATTTTATAATATTTATAAATAAAAAAAAAGTTATTTGCTCACCTTTTCACAATTTACATACAGCAAAACTATTACCGGGTAAGCGTATCAAAAATCTCATTGCACCATTAGAAACCTCATAATTTTCTGCATCTAGTGGTACAGTATAATGTGTAGTGTGCAGTTTTGGCCCGTGAAAATTATTAAGCTAGGAAGTGGGAAGACGTATATGGATTTTAATTTATTTTTTGCATTAAAAATAAATAAATAAAACAAACGTATAATGTGTTAAATTATTTTTCTAATTTTTTAAACTTATGTGAAAGGCCAGTCTATTCTGAAGCCAATAGTGTCAAATTCATGCAAAAATTTAAATTCCTTGGTCTAAATAACAACTAAAAAAAATGAAAAACTTGTTAGGAGCTTCTCTGTGCATAAAGGGCACACAATGTATTGGGAACGAATAGATTATACAAAGTTTCCCTGTAAGTGAGAGGATGAACTCGCTTTATTCTCCTCCTTTATGGTTTTCTCCACAGCCTCAATTCATCTTGCTCTCTTTCCTTCTCACTCTTCTATTTTTTTATCCCATACATCTCTAAACTGCTTGTACAACTGATGTAAACCTTGTTTCATCTATGCTAATTCCTATAATTGCTCTCATTCCTGTACAGTATTTGGGAGAACCTGAGAGGAGTAATACTATACTACACTTACATAGGTATAAAAGATTTTTTGATAATTTTAGTGGTTATTAAGACATCATCTACTCCTCAAGAATATTAGAAAGAAGTACAGTACATCTACAACTGTACAGGCATAAGATGCTTCCCTATTGATGTAATATTACTGGCAATAAATATCTTCTTTACAGACAAATGTTGTGTACAATATAGGGAAAACAATAGGTTAAGCAAAGCTACCCTGTGTCATGATAATACAGTACCTTGCATATAGAATGCCCACATTTGGAGAGTCAGTGATGATCTGCTACTTTCCTGGTAAGGCTTAGGATTTGTCCAGTCATGACTGGCAGTGTCATGCAGCAGTGATGAATGGAGCAGGTCACAGTTGTAACTCAGGATATTTTGCATCATGAAATCCACAACTTCACCACACCGACCCAGTGCAGTAGTCAGATTCCTAAGGCACACACAATTGTTAAGAAAGCAATTTATCTAATGATGTCTTACAACATTTCCATATTAAAACCATTTACTAAAAAAAAATTGATGTTGAATAGGTGAGTTCAGTAGTTTAATATGTACAGTATTTATCATGTAGTTTAATGGCAAAAAAAAAAACATTTGAATTTAACATTTATGAAGATCACACTACTCTGGGCAGAATGGTATAACTGCCATGTACAAATGGAGGGTTTATCATGAAAACCCCATTTACTGACCAAGTCTAAACTAAGCAAGTCCCATATTACTCCACCATGTCTATAAAGAAAAAATGAAGGAAAACCCTAAGAATCACTAGAAAAAGTACTATGTAGGGTGACTAGAACCATTCCTGAAATACCCAGATAGGCTGAAGGTTGTGGGGTTGATAACTCTTTAGATGAGACATGAAAAGGTAGATCTCACAGAGGGATTAAAGTCCTGAACAAGACAAAAAAGTCAAACCAAACCATTCATTCATAATACTGCTAGAAATCCTACATACACAAGAGTTCATACATTCAGGGAGACCAAGTTGTCATGTAGAACAGACAAAAGGAGGCATTTCTTCATGATATGAATTATAGACAAGTGGAAAAGTTTACCCATCAAAGCAATGGCAGTGGCAAACTTTAAAATTATCTTGTACAAACTCTTTAAGTGCAAGAGATATATTTAATAGGCAATGGTCTTTCTTGTACATGAAGTGACTGTTAGATAAAAAAGTACACATGTGCATTCTTTCACCAAATTCAAGCTCTCAAATAGTTCTCATTACAATGTATGAAACAAAGCTTTATCAAAATGTGTACTGTTTTCTATTTCACAACAGTTCTATTCAGATACATCCACGGCAGCATGGTATTTTTATTTCCACTTGGATTATTCAACCACACTTTTTAAGGCTCAAGCAATTTATAAATACAGGTAGCTAAATATTAGAAAGAGGAATATTGCAAGACAAGAACCCCTAAAACTCCCTCACAAACACACTTGACTCACTTTGAGGCTGGTTGTTTTAAAATGTCTTTGTAGGCATTGAGTCTACTTCTCACCAGAGCAGCTGAAGCCAGGCACATGAATAAGATTTTATTATTGCCTGCTATGAAGGCATTTTCACTCACTCTTTTTACATGATCCAACATGTAATTTGACGTTTGTTCTACGATAGATAATAACATTGCTTTGGGTGGTAATTTTTTATTATTTCCACCAGCAACAGAGGGAAAAATTTTTGGTTCCAATGGCTTCGAGGCAGATGATATTGTACTTCCCGGGGTGGAGGCACCTGCATCAATGGGAACATGACGCCGCACAGGATAAAGCATGACTTGTCCTTCTGCCCCTACCATGATTTCACTGGGCAGCACACCTCTCACCTTGTCCACAGTTGGATCGACTGTATGTTTTAAACATTCTTCCCACTCCCTTATTCCTGCACTGATGCTGGCCAGCGCTGATATGGGAGTGTCACGCTGACCCCCAATAGCATATAAACAGACAGGTTTTGCTGAAACTAGTTTTGATTTTTTAAATTCAGCCCATTCAACATGAAGTCCATCCTTAACAGCACTCATAAGCTTTGTTACATCTCCACCAGGCATTTTCTTATGTGTTACTTATGATTGGTGATATAATCAAATTCGATAAAATGTTTTTAAACAGTATTCATAACAAAAACAAAGATACTGTAGTGTATACAAGGGCATATTCTTGATCTAAAACAATTTGATAAACTTGTAAACAGTGTTATACCGCATAAAAGGTCATTTGCAATTTTGTTTTATAAATAAACATTAACAGCTAGCAACTTTATGTACATTAAATAATCAAACTTTCTAAAGTTTCTGTTATATCTGCTATTTGGAGCCTTTCCCTCCATATGCACAGCTAGAGGCATCAATATCAGTCTTAAAAACACTTGATAGTTCCTGGCTCAAGAGGTGGTGCAGGGTCACTCCACTGTGCTTGTACACCCACACACCATCCACAAAATCATATCTCTTCGGGCCACTAACGGGAGAAGAGAGCCATATTTGTTTATTGGGAGTCTGCTTGTTGATGACATACGTTCCAAAGCTTCCCAGTTTAAGTGTCAGCACCCCGCCCTGTTGGCAGAGTTGAAATATATAAGTAAATGTAACCTCAGACGCTGATATCTCAACAAGGAACAACTAAAAACAAGTTATGGATCTACAATATTTATAAATTTAGTAATGTTCTGAAATCTTAAAGTGTAGTAAAAAATTTTGGTGGCCCTAACAAAGCTGACTTCTAACATGAATTTTTTATGTCAATAAAGTGCATCCTTCTGTCATCTATAGTCAGTCACAACATGAACAGTACTACTGTATTCACTTTCAGCTGAGGGTTTTGTGACACTTTTAAGTACGTAGTACTCTAGTAATTTCATCCAGTGGTGAATCTGTAAATTGTTCTAACAGGAAGTAGTTTGACTTCAGAATAGAGTGAAAAATAAAGGTATGTTTATCAACAGTAAACCATACAGGTAGGGGGTCCCCGACTTACGAACGCCCGTCAATACGAACAGGGTTAAACTTCAAATTTACACTATTTTGTTTACCTAATGACTTATTTTTAACTTTCATTTATTGCATTTTGTCATTCTATTTCTTCTTTTTTCTTAAATTAAGTGATTTTAGATGTATATAAGGACTTAGGCTAATATATATAGTAGGATTTTAAACATTGTTCTGTAAGTATGGTATGAACATAGCACGGGTTCCGACTTATATACAAATCTGACTTCAGAACGTCCTCAGGAACGGAACCCGTTCGTAAGCCTATACGGTACGTTTATCACAAGCAAAGCATATCACTTGTCACACTTACCGAGTATAAAATATCGGAGTCCTCAGGCACATTGTCTGTTGCAGCTAGATCTTCCAAAAATTCAGTGAGAGACTCCAATGTATCTTCACAAACTTGTTCATACACTATTTCACTTAACCTGAAAGGCAGATTTCTTTATAATGAACAGTATTAAGCTTTTCCCTTTTCTACATGTTAAATATTTTTTGTATACAATAATGGAGTACTGTGTATTCATCAATTTCTGCAGCGAGATTGCTTTTATATAAAAAAAAAATAATATTTACCAAGAACTTTTCACAAATATAACATGGAAACTAAATTTACCAAATAACACTGTAACAAGTATGACCATTTGAATAATACAGCTTTGTAAAAAAAATCTAGTTAAATAAACATTTTGCATCCAATACTTTTCTTCTTACAGAGCTCTCTATCTCTCCATATTTTTGTCCCGGTGCCACGTTTTCCCATGTATTTTAAGAGCGCAGAAGGAGGCATATACACTTCACTCTGCTCACCTAGACCTCCCTCCCTCTCAACTGACTCATCCTCCTTCACTTCTCGATCTACAATACTCTCACACCTCCCTCACACCCTCCTCAACTATTAAGTGGAACAAGTCTTTGGAGCTACTGTGTCTTATATGAACTATTATTCATTCACATCTTTATTCCTTAGTCTGTTGTCGTTGTGTCAATGATTTCAGCTCCACTTTTGGCATGAAGTCTGTATATGAGGGAAGGATGCCAGGCACTGTTAGGCCTCCTCTTCCCTCCACCTTCAGCCATCTGCACTGCCTGACCTTTCCACACACATCCCAATAATCTCTGTTTAATCTATAGTATTGTATAACAATATAACCAGTAAAGAAAACTCATTTGTTACAACCACCCAAATAAGAAAAAACAACAAAATTACAATTTTCAATCCTATAGGAAGATAAGTCAGGTTAGGCAGGCCTTTTTGGTTTATCTTATCTACAATAAATAATTTAAGTCACTACAGGAGAAAATTCTATACCGTTAAGATTTGAAATGCTGCTAAGGCAAGATCACTGAACTAATAATAATACAAAAAATGCTGTAAATTTTTTGTTGTATCAAACGTTTCGGTGTACAGTACAGTATTATCAATGCTATTATTATTAATAAATACTGTAACATTGTTATGTAAATAATATAAGCTGCTGCTGTTTTTCCTTCATGTTTATTTAAGAGAAGCATTAATGTCTTTGGAAAATTAATTGTCTTTGAGAGAGTGCATAATAAACACGTAATGGTGGCTTCCCTGATAGCTCCTCGTGTTGTAGAGAACTGTGTTGAGGATAAGAACATCTGAAAACCAAAATGCAGGTAAAAAAATAAAAAATTCTTCTGATAAATATTTCCCCGAGTGGTTCATTCCTGTGAATCTAACAACAAAAACATTCCCATAAAACTTTGTGATTACTGTGCTATACCCAGAACTGTATTGTACTGTAATGTATATACAGTAGAGTGGTCCCTCGGTTAATGAACATAATTCGTTCCACAGAGTCGTTCGTTAACCAAAAATTTTGTTAACCGAATCTATTATTTCAATGGGATATTGGGTAATTGGTTCCAACTCACAGAAAAAGTATACTGTACAGTACATACAAAGTACTGTACACCAGTAATAGGGTTAACAAAACATTAAATATAAACTACATACAGTACTGTACTGTACAGTATACCGTACAATAATAAATAAAAAACAATAGAATACTGTATTTTAACTTGCTCTGAGGTGTGTATGTCGTATTCCCGGCAGTTTTGTTTACATATTAAACAGCTGAAGGCAGTCGATGATGACATGACATATTCTTTAGAGAGTGCATTGGTTCTAATGCCTTCTTCACGTTTCATAATAATTTCTGCACTGCATATTATCAACATGTTAA
Organism: Homarus gammarus; assembly: GCA_958450375.1. NCBI lineage: Eukaryota > Metazoa > Arthropoda > Malacostraca > Decapoda > Nephropidae > Homarus > Homarus gammarus. The sequence goes on along the minus strand of CAUDMG010000485.1, from coordinate 42,171 downwards.
CTAAATTTCAGAATGACCAATAAATTTAACATAAAAAATGCAGAAATATTCAAGAGACCAACTTTCTTGATATTTACTGCACCGGAAACGAATGTAAACATAGAACTGATGCACACAAAACGTGTTTGTTGTAAGGATTTCGTTAATCGAACTGAAAATCCTTATGGGAGCTAATTCGTTAGCCGAAATTTCGTTAATCGAACCGTTCGTTAACCGAGGGACCACTGTACTGTGCTGTACTAACATGGCTTCTTAGGTAGTAGGAACATATTAAAATTCAAGACCAAATAAAAATTGCTTACTCAGTTGAATAATTGCATATAGTGATGAGATTCAGTGGATGATGCTGTTGCAAAAACTTTGGTTTGGAAACCTGCGAGAAGAGTGATGTTCTCAGTGAAGAATGTGAGTATATGAACCGGTGACGAGATAACTGACAGAGATGTTCCCAGGGCACGTATCTTGCTGTCAGTCTTGTACTCACAATATTCATACTGGAAAGACAAAAACAATCAAAGTATAGACTAAAAAAAATAAGATACTGTTCTCGTCTTTTACCCATGTATGGTACTGTATCTAATATTATATATCTTAGAAGTTTTCCCATCTTTATATATACCTAAAAAAATTGAACAGTAAAATAAAATACATATATTGCACAGTACAGTATACAGTTGGTACAGTCATGTATCCTGATAAATAGGGGTCATAAGTTTCGTTCTTCAGGTTATTTTGGTTTTCTTTTTAGGTTTGGTAAAAATTATTCCTCCACAATTTTTGGGATATTCTTGAGAAAATGAAAAAATTTTCCTCTATAGAAGTTTCCTAATGTTGCTCAATAACTGCACACCTCTCGCAAAGTAAATTTTTTGCGCTAAGAGATACCCAAACCAAAGGACATACACAAAGCTTGCATAACCCCGACTCCATGTGAACTGCACAAACTATTTCTTCTTCAATTGAGTTGTTAACTCTTGGAACAGCTTACCACAAGAAGTAGTTGAATTTGAAAATGTAAAAAGAAAGAAGAAGATATGATCACTAAATAATGATGAGAGAACAAGAGGCAGGAAACAATAACTATACAGATAGCTATAACCTTTCCATACTAACCTGGCCCGTAAGCCACACCCCTCTTCTATATCAATAGCTGATTGGTTCATAGAAAAGTAAAAAAAAAATGTGTTCACAACTGGTAGGCAGACCTGTTATTATGTAAAATAATGTTAAATATCTGGACTATCAAAATGCAAAAGACCTCAAGGCATTATCATATCATTGAGGATGTTAAGAAAATGTTAAATATTTATCATAGAAGGACGATATAAATAAATACGTGCTTACCGTATATACGCTCAGTCCGGGGGAGGTAAAATGCTCAGGGGAACCAATCAGCTATTTGTAACTATAGATGAGGAGCGTGGTTTATAGGCCAGGTTAGCTTGGAAATACTAGTGCTAACCCGTGTGTTCTATTGGTAAGTTTCTGTGGTGGACAATTTCTGAATCTTTACCAGTAATTATCCTTTGGGATTGATGAATGAAATTAAAAACTCGGTACCAAAAGAAATACAAAAGCTTGGAGGATTGGTAAAAACAGTCCGAGAACGTTTACCGTTGGAGTGGAGGACTGTGGTCACCAACCCTCTGATATGAGAACTATACTCAAATTGATTGATCCTCTGCAAATTCAAAGCAATTCCTGCCGAGACTAATGGTGCATAACTTATTTGTGAAGGTGAAAGCCTTACATTATTCATGTCACTCAGCATCGTGACAAAATTACCTTATACAACGGTCCGACTAATTACCCAAATGTAGCCAAATATAGCCGGAATGAAGTCAAATAATGGTCCTAGATGAATAAATCGGACTGCTAATCACTTCTCGACTAGTATTTGGTGTCACAAAGTCACAAAAATTGGAAAACTTACTTTAATCTGAGTTAATAGATCGCGTGCATGTACCGAGGGAGCGAGGAATTACCCAAATGTAGCCGCAATGAAGTCAAATGATGGTCGTACAAGCGTAATTCGGGCTGTGAATCACTTCTCAATTATTATTTGGTGTCATAAAGTCAAAAAAAATTGGTAAACTTAATTTAATCTGAGTTGTGTTGTGTTGTGTTAGGTTAGGTTAGGCTAGGTACATGCACTTGATCTATTAACTCAGATTAAATTAAGTTTACCAATTTTTTGTGACTTTGTGACACCAAATACTAGTCGAGAAGTGATTAGCAGTCCGATTTATTCATCTATGACCATTATTTGACTTCATTCCGGCTATATTTGGCTACATTTGGGTAATTAGTTGGACCCTTATACAAAGCTTGGTTAACTATAAGGTTCATTTTGAACAGATTTAAAGGTTTATTTTGAACAGTGAATATATTTTACATTGCAACAACTTGATCCTAGTTTGGGTATGATTGACATTACTAAAGATAATTAGTATTTCGTCAAGATGTGTGAATATGTACTAGAGTAGTTTCATGTTTACCAGAAGGGCACTGATCAGCGTCCCTGACAACCAAGAATACGTTACCATTTCTTCAATTAATTACATAGTATGTGTCTCTAATAAGTGCTACAGTATAGAGATCACTACCTAATATGACCCTTGAAAGATAACACAAGGCCAAAACTAACCTGCGTGGGAAAATATGCGTCATTACTGTGTTGTGGAATGGTCACCTTAGCAACCGTCGGCCAGCTGACTCTAGTCTTAAGTCCTTCCCTAATTCTTTTCCCAGCACACAATGACATTATTTCGCAATATAATAAGTAGCTATTAGGAAAAAACAAGAAATATATCGACCTATAGTTAAAATATATAATTATAATTAAAGGAAACTGAATGCATATTGACATAATTTGAGCTTTATATTATATGAAGAAAAAAAAATCATTATTCTTCTGGGAAAAAGATTATCAATGTAGAATTCTTTTGGTGGTATTTCTAAAATTACCGTCAGTTTGAGATGGGCATTAATATTAATTTTCATTTTATTTTAGTTTAGTTGAAATTATTAGGCATCCCAAAGTATCCACCCGAAGATTGGACACCCCAGTTTAACACGCTATTGCCAGTGTATGTCTGTCTGTGCATGTGTAATTAAACTTTGATAAGTATTTCGAGATAACTATTGGGCGAACCATGATAATTAATTGTCAACACAAAAAATATTTAAAACTAGAAAACCGGAAGCTCAAGAACGTTTTCTGTGAGACATATTGAAGAAACCTCTATCTGCTCTTTCTTAATTTATCAGTTATTGATGGACAAGTGTAATTAATAACTATGTTACGCACTTGAAAACCTTAAATGGTTGATGCAGTAATAACACTATACCATTAACAAGTCTATACTCACTGGCCAATCACCGGTGAAGTCTCGAGATCCGGGCCCAGATTCACTAACTGGTTACGAACATCCTAAGTGGGCTCACCGGTCTATAGTTGTTCATGGAGTGACGATCGCCTTTCTTAAAGATAGGACTCGCATAAGCCATTTTCCAATCACTGGGGTCCATTTGTTCATCCAGGCATTTACAAAACAGGATCTTCAGGGGCTCGGCAAGCTCGTTGCACAAATCTCTTAGCATTCTGGGATGCACCATGTCAGGGCCGGGACTCATATGGACCTATAGCTTTGACAGTTTATTTCTTATACCCTCTTCTGTGAACACAATGTGGGTCAGTGCTGTGTCGAACCGTCTGTTCTCAAACGCAGGAAGGTTAATCGCATCCTCTCTTGTGAACACCGAGGAAAAGAAGCTGTTACACCGAGGAAAAGAAGCTGTTCAATGCCTCAGCTTTATCCTGGTCAGAATCTGATACTCCTACTCACGTTTTTAACTTTGACTTTGTGTGGTAAAACGCCTTTGGGTTTGACTTGACCTCGCTTGCAACCAGCCTCTAGAACTCCTTTTCAGCCCTTCTACACTCTGCCTTTGCTTGGTTTCTGGCTCTTGCATACATCCTTGTTTCTCCAGTCGATGTCGCCATAGTTAAAGTCCCCCATGATAAGGAGGTGGCTAGGGTTGAGCATCGCTGTGTTGTCTATTAAGGCTCTTAAGTTCCTCTTATTTAGTGGGCTACAGTTTGGGGATCTGTAGATACACCCAACAATAAGCAAGTCCCCTCCTTTTAATTTAATTTTACACCACTTGGACTCTTTAAAACCATCCTCTCCCTGTACCCTCGCCTGGCTGGCTCTAAGGCCTTGCCTAGCAGAGAAAACCACACCCCTCTTGCAGGTTTCTTGAGAAAGTTTTGTGAATGAGTCATATTCAGCAATATTGAACTCACATTCTTCTGGGTTGATTCTCCTGTTCTTGTACAACAGTTCTACAACTCCTAAAATATCGGGTTGGTGTGCCTTCAGTAGTGTTTCAAACTGCTCTCTCTTAATCAAGGAACGTGTCAGTATTAGTGTACAAGCCAGAATTTGTTCTGGGTAACGTCTCTGCTCTTAGTAGTAACTCCGGCCCCCCTCCATTCTCAGAAGCTGCAGCATTTGCGAAGTGCACTGTATTTTTCAGGGTGTGGTTAGAAATGCCAGTGTTTGCACAGCGCTCGCCTCCTACCAGCTGGTAGAGCGGGTGGAGGGTACACTGCTGCCCCCTGGCTCTGTGTCGGCACACTTGCTTCCACTACCCTCCCCCTGAATATAACCCATATACACCCATCCCCTCTTCTGCTTCAAGTCCTGCAGGAGCTTCTTGTGCTGTTCCCTCTGCATTACCGTGCGATCTGGGTGAATGAATACACTCCGAGATGCCTCGCTCCTTGCTAAGTTTTTTGCCCTCCGAATAACCTCCCATTTCTCCTCCTCACTCACTAGTGTGATCTTGAGGGGGTGAGGCTTGTTCCCCTGCTTTTGTCCCAGCCTCCTCACATCCTGAGAGGTTGATGGTGTAGTATCTTACATGATTTAATGGGAGAATGAGAAGCCAAATGCAGACTCTTACTCAGGTGGTTTATTGTTGTTCTCGTACCATGTGCCTAACGCATTCTAAGTTTGGTAAGAACATAATATATAATGTATATGTAATCAATAGAGGCAGCAAATAAACATACACATATATAACACTGTTTCTCCCTTTCAAAAAGAGAGCATGGCTGCTACAAATCCTAAATAAACAAAACTTACAGAATTACATATGGCAGGGAAGAAGAGAATAGAACACAAGAAATATAACTTCCTAACTAAACAATTTTGAAAGGCCTGTTCACAATTCAGATAATCAAGGTCTAATTTCATTACAGGTCTCCTAACTCTGTTTTATCTTCTAGGACTATTCCCTCCATCAAGTTTTACAGGGGTTTCACTTACACTCTGTGCATTATCAGTGACACGTATCATCTTTACAGTCAGTTGACACAGTGAGTGGATGTTGGGAAACATCATCTTTGGCATCATCATGATGATGATCATCTGAAACTGTGTCAAGTTTATCATCGTGTTCTGGTGCTACATTCATCTCGCCATGTGCCTGAATGATGTGATCCACATGAACATATCTCAAAGAGTTACCACATTTCACTAAATATGTCCTAGATCCACATACCTTGTCAATGACACCAGTTATCCACTTTGCATGTACAGTACCATAACCTTTAGCCATGTTCCTAACTCTCACCCTATCATTTACTTTGAACACTCTTTCACTGGAACTCTTATCGTGATACATCTTTTGTTGAGCTTGTTTCCTCTCTACAACTTCAAACAGACTTGGCTTAACTAAACTTAATCTTGTTCTCAACTGTCTCTTCACCATTAACTCTGCAGGAGCACATCCTGTCACACTATGTGGCGTGGTTCTGTACCTGAGTAAGAAATTTCCCAGTCTGTGTTTCATTGATTTTCCTACAGTTCCTTGAATTACCTGCTTGGAAAGTGCTTCCTTTACAATTCTAACTGATCTCTCAGCTGCACCATTAGAGGCAGGGTGAAAGGGTGGGGTCAGTACATGCTTTACACCGTTGAGTCTTATGGAGGACCATTGTCAGATACTATCTCTTCTGGAACTCCATCTTCAGCAAATATTAATCTTAATTCATCAATGGTGCTACCAGCATTAGTTCTGTACATGTGCTTAACATCAATCCACTTTGAATGGTGGTGGTGGGGGTGGTGAGGAGGGTGGTGGGGGTGGTGGTGGTGGGGGTGGAGTGGGTGGCGGTGGTGTGGGCGGCGGTGGTGTGGGTGGCAGTGGTATGGGTGGCGGTGGTGTGGATGGTGGTGGTGTGGATGGTGGTGGTGTGGGTGGCATTAAACAGTTTGCTTCAACATAATAAAACAATAAGTTTACCTGGAGGCTCAAGCCAGGTCTTGTAGTGTTATTGTGATGATGATGAGGAGGAGGAAGAGGTGAGGATGGAGGAGGTAGAGGAGATGGTGATGGAGAAGAAGGAGGAGGAGGAAGAGATGGTGATGGAGAAGAAGGAGGAGGCGATGGAGAAGAAGGAAGAAGAGGTGAGGATGGAGGAGGAGGAGGTGGTGATGGAAAACAAGGAGGAGGTGGTGATGGAGAAGGAAGAAGAGGTGGTGATGGAGACGGAGATGGTGGAGGAAAGGGGAAAGGAGGAAGAGGAGGAAAATTTGAACCTTTTTCCCCACAAAATCAACTAAAACTCTAAGACACTCACCAACTCCTTCAGCTCACTATCCCATAAGGTCCTGTTTATTGCCACTACCCTGAAAGACAAGTGAGAAATACTACTACTAATAATAATAATAATGACAATAATAATAATAATAATAATAGCCACCTCGCACTGGTTATTTTCTCGACCGTAAGTATCTCTGGCCCATTTATACGGGTTTTCTCGGTTCGTGGTCACCAGTGCAACCTGCCTTTTTCCAGCCTTTTTCTCCGTAACTCTCGAGCTGGATTTGGTTTTCCATGGTCTAGCTCCACTGGTCATTGATTTCGGTGCCGACATGATGGCCTCAAGTTGACAGTCACCTAGCTTCTGCCGCTTGTGGTCGGGTGACACTTCTGACTGGTGTGCCTCCATGGTGGAAGCTCGTTTTATCCCTTGAAAACTGGCTAAGAGTTCCTTTCTTGATGGGTCGTCCTGGTTTGGCATGTTATTTGCACATAAAATTTTTCGAGAAGTGCAGGAGATTCGAGTGGAAGCTACAGCAGCCATCTATGCCGCGCCTTGTGTTCTGGATGCACTCGGCCATCCGGTGAGAGTGATCTACGCAGGCGAAACAGCGACGTTCTTCACGTACGAATGAAGTTTGCTCTCCAGTCGACATGTTGAGGAATGCTTGGCATCTCTGCAGAGGGTGATATCCAGGGCATAATGGGCAAGTGCGGTCGTCCCTTCCTCTAACCTCTTCTCTTCCTGATGTCACTAGGCCCACAGGTCTCCTTTCTGATGAGGAAGGGTATGGGTGTGAGCCTGTTTGTCTTCCGCCCGGCTCTTCTTGTCTTCATCCCCTCGATGCCCTTCTTGTTCTGTCTGGCATCTCCCGTACAAAATCCTTCATCCGCTCGACTCCTGGAGAATCCCTGTGTCTCTTTTCAAAGTCATATGCTCTATCCTCGTATCACTCCCTGATCTTTCCCGTAAATCTCTTAGCCAAAGTATTCAGTGATTCGTATGTGTTGATTTCGTGCAGTTTTCCCAGTACCTTCAAGTTGTTTACGCAATTTCCCAGATCGTCCGCGAGCTCCTGAAGTCCTTTAATGTCATCTGTTCTCATGGCTGGGTCACGTAGGACCTTACCTATTAGTTCTTGGATGTAGGCTTGCTTGTTGCCATAATGCTCTTTTGGCAAGGCTAGAGCTTGTTCGTATCCTGCCCTGGGGTCTTCTAATTGCAGGCACGCTCGTAGGGATTTCTTAGCACGGCCGTTGTAGGCTGAGAGAAGTGTTTCCAATTTTAGTGCATAGGCGCCTCCCCAATTTGTCTTTGGAAGGCATGCTTCAACTCCCAATGCTCGTCACAAGTCCCTCCGCTGAACCTTGGCATTGGCCTCTGGGTAAGCCTCATAGTGGCCATTAACTCTTCCAGTCTCTGGGTTGGTAGCATCGTGTCCGATGGCCTCCCTTCCATCCATCCTGGCGTTCTCGCTGTATATCTTGTACCTGGATTTCCTTCTCCTGGGTTCCTGTTGGTGTCAGTGCTTCCGGAAAGTGGGTATGACGGGTGGAAACATGTAACCTCTCCCCCTGATGTTCCTGACGCTGAGGTGCTGAGTGCTGGGAACCCTCCTTGGGTGGGTTCTTGCGGTTGACAACGTGTGTCTCGCAGATGCATCGTCGCGGCTGTCATCCCCTCATTCGTTTCCAGAAAAGGCTTTCCTCCTGGTAATGACAGCACCTCACCGAAGTCCTCCGTATCGCCTAAAGTCTGCAGTTGCTCCATATGGTCTTTCACATTCTGAATCATTACCGTTAATTGGGTGAGCGTCTGCTGATAACCCTCGATTACCCTATTCATTCCATCCTTCTCTCTGGTGAAGGGGTTTCTCCACTTCATCCTGGTTGTGCGAGTGACCTGTTAGCATCTCCGTCAGTCAGGACCTCCCGATCTTCTACGCTGGCCAGGCTTATCTTCTCTGCCTTGTTTCCTTCCATGACTGGTGACACAGTGAACTCGATTTGGCTCTTTCGGTGGACAGTTATTGAGACGTTTGGTTAAGCGGGAATGCTCTTCAACTGACACGTCTTCTCGTTTATGGTGATGTCATATAACTGAGATCACACAAGCGATGTCATACAAGCGATGTCATACAACTGAAGTCATATAAGCAATGACATACAACTGAAGTCAAATAAATGCATGCAATAAGAACGAGCGATGTCACACTAACACGACAACAGAAGCACCACAGTCAGTGTAGGGATTCATTACACAACTGCCAAGATCATAAAACTGATGCCACAAACACTACTGCGCCCTTACTCACAACGTTACTTAACTGTCACAACTACAATTTTCTAACAGAAAGGACAACTCACTCGTTCTTAATTTTTATTTACGATTGGCGATCCAGTCTCGCTGTACGTTTTGAACACTATCTCTCCCGTGTGTACGCACGCATATTGTTGACACAGAGTCCACTCCCGCGCGCCCGAACGAACAATTTTGGCACCGAGACCAATCCTTTCTGACACTGGACCCACATACAGAGGCGTCACGTTTCTCTATGTACACATATGAGTGCTATACGCACACTCAACACACAACCCTTTTTCACTGGGGTTAACTATTTTTATATTATAGGTGTCACACTTTAGTTGATGATTCACAAATTCACAAAAAGGTGTCCCCGCTCTCCTGCTGCGGGGTGTGTTGGGTGCCGGAGGGAAGGGGACCACTGAAGGTCCGTCGATGGTCGAGTCACTCGTCGGTTCTCAGTAGACTGTATCGGCAGACTGTAGGACCCACGTTTTGACTGTAACCGCCCGATGAGCGATTGTGGGAAAACGAGACCCTTGCACGTAGGACTCGATTGTTCTTTATTCCGTCAAAATCTGCCGAGTACAAATTACATGTGTTACATATGAGATAATTAAATCACTTGTACGTTCCTTCACTATTAACAACAACATATGATATATTTGAGTAGAGTGAGGTGTTAAACCATATAAAACTTACGTGTTTCGGGTCTAATGTAGGACTTGCAGTACTAGCTCCCTGACTTGTTAGCTCACTGGACGGCTAGAAACTATCTTCTGAACCCCACAGGGAGGGAGTTAGTCAGTCCCGAGACGAGGACCATCTGTTTCACATTTAACACCTCGCCAAAGTTCGTTGTAAACACTCCCTCTGTCTCTCTCCTGTCTCCCTTTCTCTCTCTCTATCCCTCTCTCTTCTAGCTTATCCTACTGTGGCGGTAACACTACTTAAGGACCAATGAACTGCCATAGAAAAAAAAATCAAATGCACTTTTAATATCAATAATTTTATTTTAAAGCATAACATATTCTTGAATGGCCATAGTCAATATAAAGCTTTTTTTACTATACACAAATTTACATCAATACAGAGTATACAGACGAACGTCAAAATCATTAGGGGAAAGAAGAGCGAAGGAGACTAGGGACTTTATTTGGGATGTGTACTGCTTTACCTGTGAATATGACTCCTGCAAATTACAAGCAGCTTGGTGTATCTCTCTAGACTCATCTCACCATTTATACAATTGGGTTTTGCCTGGGAGTTGACTAATCATCACAAAAGCCAAGGTATAGAGCTAGAGTCAGTTTGGTTAATGAATTCTTAATGGGCTGGATCACTAACACCAGGGGTGCTGCTGACTTAACCTGGTCCTTACCACATGATCAAGCTCAAAAAAATTTCATTTTCCAAATGCACCTATTATATATATTGTATATATATATATATAGAACATCCACAACAAGTATAAAACAAATGGACGAGTTCAATGAGCAGTCTTCATTGCTATATAAAAGAACTATATATCCAATATGACATTAATATCATGGTGTATGTGGCAATCACCTCCCACAGTCAACATCACATTCTGGATGACAGTTTGGCATCACTTGTTCATTGAGCATCTCTTTACCAAACATCTCCAAATAAAGCACTAATGTTCTTTTTTTTTTCCACTAATAAACTGTTTCACTTCTATTATAAGGAGTATGTAAACACTGTTATTATCAGAAGTATCATATGATACTTTAATTTTAACCTTTTCACCTTCATGTTAATGCTGCCATATCACTTATTCTCTCAGGAAAATGAACCAGTTTTCACTTGTAACACATATTATGAGAAAATTGAACTGTCAAAGTATTATATTTTCAGTCACTTATGTTTTTCCTGTAGAATATATTGCATTGACGATTGACAGGTTTTCACTGCAAGAATAATTTATAAAATTCAAAGCACACAAAGCTGACACGAATAGTTGTGTCCTATTTCTGTAGAGCATTTTCTTACTAAGGAATAAGCACTTGTTCATTATCAACTGTGTATATATTTTATATTAATAATCTATTCCACAGTTGAAAAATACATTAGTGGCAACACAGTGTGTATGAAATAATGAATGGTTTGAGAAACTGATTTTCCAACACAGTTCAGTATAGAAACATTTCAAGAGCAACAATCCAAGAGACATGGATGCTTCTTCAAAAACTAGTGTCAGTGGGTTATGTCTGATGTTAACTTGAATAAACTACTTTACGAAGCATACTTGATAATATTGCATCCTTGGTAATTTCAGACTGTGGTGACTGAAAGGAGGCCCTTCATCTGTTGTGACGGTGGAGGGTTTGCGGGAAGAACGGGAGTTCGAGCTCCGTATGCAGTTTCCTCTACATCTCTCTTCCTAGAAGTAGAAGATTTCTTGTGACTGGTTTCTAAGGTGGATGAGGTCTTCCTTCTTATGGAGTGATCACGCCAAAGTGCCTGATGGACCCCATTTTCAAGTGTGCAGGTCCTCAATGCTGAGGGAGGTTCATCTGGAGCATGAGGCACCTGTTGTTGCTGCTGTTGCTGCTGTCGCCGAAGGAGCTCATGTCGTCGTCGTCGTTCCCGTTCTTTCTCCAAGTGACGCTTCCGCTCTTCTCGGCTCCAGTATCGTCCCAACTGTAGATATAAATGAACCGTTTATGTTAATATTTGCCAAAAATAAAAATGGTTGAAATGCAAAATGCTAAAACACATACAGTACAGTACACAAAGGAAGAGTAATTCCAAGAGGCCTCAAAATGTCAATAGATAGGTACATTAAATCTGACATGATTTTTTATATCCACATCAGTTTTTCTACCCCTCTGATTATGGCTTCAATTCATACACTTGACTGTCATCAGGAATCCAAATTTTTTATGGGGGGAAATAACTAGCTTTCCAAAGTCAGTATTTCCAAATTCCCTTCAAATATCATCAGCTGAGTGACCTAGCCTAGATCACTCAGCTGATGGTGTGCTTGTGTATTTTAAGCAGGTGTACTGTATTGCCCTTAGTGTCTCAAAACAAATGCAAAAGTAAAGGTATCGAGTGCTGTAGTACAAAAAGAAAACATAAAGAGCTTAGTATCACAGAAAATGTAGAAATTTCCCCCAAAAGTAACTAAGGAAACGTTGTGATCAGTAGTGTAGTTACCATAATTTATGGCAAAGATAAAATGAGACAAAGTACTTAAGTTTTATACTGACAGTGAGTTGCATACAGTCATGTGCAAAAGAAAAACCTCAGTTAAGCTACAGCAGCCATTGTGGCTAAACAATTTCCTGTCATGAAATGTTGCGACTCTGTAACAAAGCGTGGTAACATCTGGGATTTCATTGTTGAATGACAGAAATTAGACAGTGAATTCATTGGATTAATAAGATCGTCTTGGTGATGTGATTGTGTGAATTAATGTAGCATTTTTGTTGTTATTCGTGATAAAAGATTGAAATATTTCTTATATACAGTACTTGACCAGAGCTAACTTGTGTGGGTACAACCATAAAATCAATGCCATATGCCAAGGTTTAGACAAAGTTTAAATTAGGCTTGTCCATGGCATAGATAAATAAAAAAAATAATTACTTATTTTCTGAGAACCTCTTTGTCTTAAGTATTACAGATTCCTGATACTCAAAGAGTACAAAGCACAGATCTTTGACTAAGAGTGATGACTACAGTACCTTTTGCTTAAAGCCATATTTAAGTACAATTATCTAATGAAAAATGTCTAGAAGACTAACATGGATATCAAAGACTGATACTGGAAATGTTAATTAGGTGGAATATGACCTAAGCTGTTGTGCTGCCAGGGATGTTATTACCACAATCAAACAACCAATTAATCCTGGAAATTATATTTTATAAAAATTAATTAAGATGAGGAAAGCATTATGAAGTACAGTAAGTCAAGGAAATGTCTGCTTTAAAGTGAGACTGTCTAAAAATTACTGTTCCATTCTTTTTATCTACCAGATGTTTTCATGAGATAGTTGCAAAGTACCAAACATAGGATAGAAGTTAAAACTACCTTCATTTCTGACATGGCATCATCGTCTGTGGTCAGTCCTGCTCTTTCCTCATTAATCTTGAGTGCTCTTTCCTTCAACATCTTGTTTCTCACAGGTCGCTGTGTTATGTATCGGGTTCCATCAGGCCGCCGCTTTACCTGTTAAGTATTTCCGTTTTAAGTACAATAATACTTATATCATACACTGTATACTCAAACAGAGGTTATGCAGGTGAAGCTGAAACATTTTCTTTGCAGTCAAGGAAAATTAACATGAGAATAGGGGCACTTAATATCTGTATTCTTAACTCAAGGGAATTTGCCAAGGATATTTTACAACTACAGTAATATACTGTACAGTATTGAAGGATGTCCTATGGCTGGTAGAGCAATATGTTTAGACTCTAAATTTAAAAAACAGTAGGTGAAGTGCACAAAGTAGAAACATATGAACCATTTTGGAAGATAATATTTATGTGAACAGGGTTTCAACAAAGCACTTGTACCCAGCAAGCATAACACAGAATGGAGTTACTGGGTAAATTTGCCAGATCTGGGTAAATTGTAAACTGTGTATACAAAAATTCTGAGTGTAGTAAGATATGATTTATAAAAGAAAAGTGAATAATTATTTGGAGGCATTAAAAATTTACAGAATACAGAAACCAATTTGGAAAAAATTTAAAATATGAAACTGTGAAATGAAGATCTTGGTGAAGACTACAAAAACATTAGATGGAAAATAAGTACTGTACTACAGTATTTGTATATTGAAATGAGCTTGTGGTAAATAATTCTGTATGGAAGTGAGAATGAGCACTGAAATATCCCTGACAAATCACCTTGGTGAGCAGAGCAAATATTTATGTTCAAAGCATTCAAGGAATGTGAAATAGTCAGGGTTGGCTGATTTAAACCAAATGGTTTAAACAAACCAAAAAACCATATATTTTTTTAATGTCTTTTTTCTTAGTTTTAATAATTTTTTTTGTTTATTTTAATGTTTATGTTGTTTTTTATTATTTACAGATGGTTTTAATGATTCATAGTAGATTTTGAAAACCGTACTACAATAGGGTGAAAAGAAAAGCATTGTGGTAGGCATTACAAATGTCTGGGGGTGGGAGGAAGGCTATTAAATGGAGTAAATGCATTCTATGAGAACAGCAGGGTAACAGTAAGAGTAAATGGGAATGAAACTGAAACATTTGAAATATATGTGGGTGTAAGACAGGGATGCCTTATGTTCCTGTGGTTGTTCAATATACACATGGATGTGAACTAATGTATTATACACTGGTGAAAGTGGTGATAATAAGCTTTCTTGCAGGGCTGATTATAAGGGAGCTAAGTTGCCACTGTCCAATGTAACTGGTGACTGCTTCTGTTTATTATGGTTGGGCCCTGAGCCTCTGATTCTAACGTGTTCAGATTATGTACAAAGGTAAAACTTCACATGCTGCTTAAGGATCTGGGTTAAAAATTACAAAATTTGAGTAATTAGTGATAATTAATCTTTGAAATAATTTAACATATTTAGAATATTTAAAAAGTCAATTATGCTATGCCTCAAACAGTGATTTTTTTTTCACTCAAAAGGAGTCAATAACAAATAGATTTATTGCCTTTGATTTAACATTCAATGCAACTGTTTTACTACATTTAGTAACAATTAGTGTAGGGTGAACAAATATATAAACTTGATAATGTGCAGTAAAATGTTGCAATTCTAAAACTTTTTCTTCAGCCTGTATAAACTATATATACAGTACTGAATAAGAATTTTTCAAATGAATTTATATGAAACTGAATTACTTACAGCCAATAAAATTCACACAAGTTTCTTACCTTCCACTCCATCTTGACGGGTTGATCCTGGGGAGTGCGAGGAGGTGCCCTGGGAGGGAGGCCTCGAGCTGAGGTGGTCGGTGTGGAGGGGGCAGTGCTCTCCCGGTTCAAAGCCTGTCTAAACAATTGCTGTTGAAGCCAAATAGTCTGTTGGAGGTTTGCAGCATTGGTGTACATTGTCTGTGCTGGAAGAAATGTGACATAGTTGCGATTGCTCTCGCTGTCAGGGGGTGCAACTTTGTGACTGGATGAGTGAGCTTGGTGGGAGGCAGTGTTTATTCCATGATCTGATTCATGGCCTCGTACACTAGTCTTCTGTGGTAGAGAGGGGTGCAGGGGTGGAAGTCGCATACACCTTCTGCAGCTATCGCAGGAGATAGCTGAATAGGTGTCCGATTCTAGACTAACCTGAAGTGAAAATAAATTAAATTAAAATAAATAAGCTCTACTTTTTTGTAAATTGTCACCACTTTTAACTTGTCAATTACAACCTCTTTGTGAGTAAATTTACATCAAATAACTAAACTAATAATTTATTCTTAGGCTCCCTAACTATTTTTGGTGCATAAAATATAAAAAGTCTTTGTTTACAAACATTCCATCCATTCAAGCTTAACAGCAGCTACAGTACAGTTGCCACAATTTGTATTGTGATTGGGTGATGTACGGGTAACTTGTATATTTGTCTTCTATGGCAAGCAAATGATTTTGAGAAATATCCTACCCTAAAATAAATTCTACCACTCTAATGTCTATGGCCAGTAAATTTTTACAATACATTTTCTATAGTGAGGGTGTCCACAAAGGTCTGTTCCATTTTAAAACTTTTATTACAACAAAACCAAAAAAGATGCGTGTGCAATTCTTTCATTTGTTGCTTAACTCCCAAAGTTTATCTTGATTTACTGTTCGTAAACTGAGTGTCCAGTTGCCAATAATAAAAGTTTGAATACAGGTGGCGACTGCACATAAGAAGCTTATAATGTATCATCTGGTATGCAGAGCTGTAACCATTTGCTATTTTTCAGGAAGATGGTGAGCCTTAACACTATAGTTTGATTGTGTGTAATTTTCTTGACAAGAATATCTCTGGCAGGTGCATTGGACATGATTAGTCATCTCCAGCCCTTCCTCCCCTGGTCACCTGATGTTATGCTCTTAGATTTCTTTTGTGGGGATATGTCAAGTAATATGATTTCCAGGATAACCAATGGCAACAGAAGAGTGATGAAGGATATGTTGGTCAACACATGGACTGAAGAGGAGTATTGGTTGGATATACTACAGGTATGGTCCACTAATGGTGCATATGTTGCAATTCATTGAAAAACATGTAACGGTCAATTTCTTAAGCAACAAACTGCATTATTCTACCACTTTTGAATTTATTGTATTAAAAATACTTAAAACTGGAACAAATCTTTGTGGACACTGTACTACTGCTGCCTTGATGACAAACCTCTAGTCCGCAGCACAGTCGGGCACAAATGATCATAACAGTACGGTATATCCAATGCCATCAAAATACAAACTCTTGAGACCATCAGATTTCCAATATAAAGTATGAATCCCGAAAACTAGGCTTCTTTCGTTCAGGCTTGTCAAATACTCTTACCTCTGCACAAACTTTCCCTTTAAAACACTCCTGCATCTCTCTACATGGAACACTGCTTTATATATGACATGGCACTCCACAGTCATATTTATCACTGTCAGACAAAATACAGTACAGCTGTACACACTAAAGCTATTCATCTCATTAATGATCAGTCCCTCATTTCCTCTGTACATTTCCTCCACACCAGTTGATCCATCTCTTCTCTTTCAATGTCTACCACTAATTCCATGGGCAGGGGCATCATCATTGGGGGGGGGGGGGGGGGGGGGCGCACTCTCCCCAAGATCTGGTTTGACCCTCCCAAGGGCTGTCTTGCTCTCCAAGGAAAATTGTAATTATATTCCTTTTTCATAGACAAATTTGGATTTGGTGAGAATATCTCAATGGAATTTTTACTATGCATAATTAAACAAAATGATAAGTACTGTATTCATCTATTTTCATTGTTCCCATTGCCTATCATTTATAAACTGAATAGCAGCAAGAAAGTAAGTCATTTTGCTAGCAGCCACATGGTCCACACCGGGCAGATGCAAATTGAAAATATAAAACGTGTTGGAACGTGTTCCGTCTTTTACAGCACCACTACGGTGGAGCAGAATTTTGACCCCTACTCTTTGTTTGTAA
This sequence comes from Homarus gammarus, assembly GCA_958450375.1. Lineage (NCBI taxonomy): Eukaryota > Metazoa > Arthropoda > Malacostraca > Decapoda > Nephropidae > Homarus > Homarus gammarus. The sequence continues at coordinate 25,119 of CAUDMG010000485.1, read as the reverse complement.
TGGTGATGCCCCCCCCCCCCCCCCCCCAGCAAAATCTGAAATGACACCCCTGGGGGAATATTGTCAACAAAAGCCATTTCATGTTAGTTCCTATTACTGTACTTTTATCCACTTCGCCACTGATCAGCTCATTAGCCATGTGCCACCCTTACTACAGTACAGTATATGCAAGTTCCCTTTAATGGCAGCTCATCATCAATTATCTCCTTTATTTCTTGTCCCTCTCACCTAAGAAAATTAATTTTCTCTCGTATATTTCCCTCTACCTATGACCTACAGCTCTTTAAATGTACGGGTATATACAGTACTCATATTTTTTCCATAAAACTAAACAAATCTCCTATAATCATGTGTAATAGGCAAACCTACAGTAGCTGGAATACTGTACTGGTTCTTTATGAAAAGTGTGATTCTGTACAGTTTTGTCCTTTGCAGAGTGTACTGTCCCATTTACCTCCCAGAGTCCATCAACACTACAAAACTATCAAAATTCTATGCAAGAAAAGCCTCCCCCCATCCACAATTCAAAATAAATAAGTTGTCTTAAGATTACATAGCCCATCTGCTGAGCATAATGATGCTACATTTCAAATATATAATATAACAGTACAGTATATTACAGAATAACAGAAGAAGAGCTTTCTGATCTCTTTACAAATGTCTTTTTATGAGATCCCTATTCATTGTACTCTATGGTGAAGTTAACATAAATAACAATAAAAAAATTTGCCAAAATCATTTTAGATGTACCGTAATTACTTTCTTACCAAACAATTATTGGCCTTCAAGTTTTAAATTGGAAACAAGGATAAAGATCCAAGCAAAAGATTTCACTAACCTGTAATGACTGGTCATGTGTTGGTGGACACAAGGTGAGTGTAGATTGCCTAAGGGAGGGGTCTTGACCCAAGCTTAACTCTAATGTTGGGGGTGGCCGGTGTGTGCTGCCCGTAGAATCACCGGTATTATAGGCAGAGGAAGAGTCCCGCTCTTCTTGGGGAACATCAGTACGTTTTACCGAGTTACTGATGGGAGCCGAAGATTTGGTATTGGTAGGAGATCGTGGATGAGGATTTTCCCTCACCCATCTTTCCACTGACTGTTGCCTTTCCACTGCACGTCGCTCACGTCCACTTCCTCCACTGCTACTGCTTGTGCCACTGCCTCGTGTACCACGCCCACTGTTTTGTTGCTGCTGCTGTGGTTGCATCTGTGTTGGTTTTTGGTGTAGTGGTTGTTTAGTACGAGATGTGATGGTTGCTTGTTGATGGCGCCGACGAATTCGACCAGGCTCATATGGCACGCAGTAAATAGGTTCATCTGATTCACTCACATCAGGGATGGATTCATATATATGCTCAGATTCTGAACCAGTTGGTAAGGGTGTTTTTGCAGGTGGTCTACATGATATACTTTTCACACCTTTTTTCTGTTGCTGTTCATGTGGAACCTTATACTGAGGCTCAAGTTCTTTTTGGGTAGCCTTATGACTAGCCTCAAGTTGCTCACACTCTTGGGTGAGATCAGCCATTTTCTCATCGAGGGCAATCAACTCCCGGTCCATTGTAGAGGAATTATTGCCACCTCTCACTTGGGACCCCCGAGATGATGTGGATGATGCTGAAGATACTTTTTTGGTGGGTTTCCTCTCACAAGAAGATGATGATGATGACGATGATGAGCATAAGGTGTTAATGTGGCTCTCATCTTCAGGAAGATCTTTCTTCTCTACACTTGCACTGCTCTTGGTTGATAATGCAGGTGACCTAGGAATAGGGAAGCAGTGATAAAACATCTTTACTAAGATAATGTGGAAGTAATATTAAATGATGACAGTTACTATATTACCACATTGTTTCCCAGCACACAAAAGACAAGAATCATTAAAATTACACTCTTTGACACCCTACAATTCTTTCAGTACTTGAACATCCAAAGCCAAGAGTGAAACAAATACTGTACTGTACTTGTATGCCTGAACTGCACTCTCATAATTTATAACCATCCAATATAAACTTAACACTTATCTCAGACACTAACCTGCTGGTATGGAATTCAGAATTTGCATCAAGAAGTTCCACTTCTTCATCTTCTTCCACAACATCCTCCAGTACTTCCCCCTCAACTAAGTCATCTTCATCCTTGAAAATATCAAGCAAGGTTTATCACACAGCTTTAATAAATCCACTATAGCTACGTATATGGTGTAGGTGTTGAATAATAATAATAATAATAATAATAATAATAATAATAATACCAAGACTTTGTACTTAGCATACAGGGATGAACTATGAAATTGAAAGTTCTAGTTTTTAATACTGCATACTTATATGTATTCCTTTATTTAAAAAGAGCCATGATTTGAAACGTATACAATTTAATCTTTATTGAGTGTTGTTTACCAACATTACAAACATTTGCTAAATTGCTTAGGTCAACCTCAAAATTCATAAAATGTCAATTTTCTTCGCTGACTAACACGGGCACTAAACCTGCCTCAGTGTCTGTAATTATAAGACCAGCGGCCTTATAAATAGGTTCAAATTACGCTGTATGAAAAATATTGGTACGCAGTGTATGTTCAATGACAAGGAAAAACTTATAACAATATCCATTTCAAATTTTATATTTCAGTACTGTACTAAAATTTTAAACTATTCATGTTACTTTAGTCTATGACTTACATAGTACTGAGTTCTTGAGACAAGAAGGCTGACTCTGGTCCCACAGCCAGCAAATAGTTCTTCCGTTTGTGCCCTTGTGGTGAGCTCTACACCATTGATCTGGAATAGTATTTATCATAAATCATTATTGTTTGAGGAATAATGAGCGAGAATGTAAAAAAATTAGTTTTAGAGAAAAGTTTAAATCTATCAGAACACAATGAACTTCGTGAAGCAAGAGGCAAAAGCACCAAAAATATGGAAACTAATTAAAAAGATCAATTTGCAGACATACAGTACAGTCTCTACAGGAGTACTGTAAATAAATAAAAATAGAGATGCGATGTAAAATAAATTTATGCATAGTTAGATGAAGTTTTCTTGCAATATATTATTGTGAACGAAGTAAATAATAAAGCAATTACCTGTACAGTACTACAGTATCTTTACTTCAGTAGACACTCCAATCTTTGAGTGTAGCATAAAAATTATATAGTATATACAGTAGACCCTTGCCATTCTGGAATTTGCGATTTCGACGATTCACAGTACGGTAAGTAGATGGTGGCTATGGTGGCTAGCTTGCAAGACTTTTTCCACAGCACAATGAGTCACCCCCCCTGCAGCATCTCATGTTGTACTCTCAAAACTTTAGTGTTTCTGTGTGAAAATGGCCCCTAAAAGACTGCCTAGTGTCTGTGCTAGTGATGCTAGTGGAGTGAGATGTAAAAGGCAGACGTCAGTGATGACCCTGACAAAGAAAGTTTTATTATCAGCCAAGTTAAAAAAGTGGATGAGTGCTACCACGGCTAGTCAGTTGTTTGGTACAGGTATACAGTAGTGCACTAAGGTAGTATAAGTTGCTATTCACGGTTTCGCCAATTCGCGCCATTTCCTGGAACCAAACCCCCAAGAATGGCAAGGGTCTACTTTAATGTACAGTACTACAGATATTCCCCAATTTATGAAAAGTTTCAATTACAGAAAACTTTTTGTAAAATAATTTCTCATAAATTGAAGCATATTTTCCCTTACAAATTCCAATTCAAATTAAGAAAAAAAAGAATACCAAGTCTAACAACACCGAAAAATGCTGCAAAACTTTTTTAATTAAAATTTTTGGCATACACAATGATTATAAGCAAATAATAATCATTTCCTCGTTACTCTCTACACATTTTTTGTGCATGCTGTAATTATCATATGAAATTTAAGAATATAAAATTTTTTCTTTTATTTAATTTTCCACACATTACATAAAAATAAATGAGAAAAAACTGGTCAAACAGGCAACTGTTTTTGACCAAAAAAAAAAAAAAAAAAATGTGCTGGTGGAGACAAGTCTACTTGATCCCAGTGAGTTTGTGTTGTAGGTTTATAGTGACAGTAGGAGAATGATGACACATTGAAAGCTTATTTGTAGACCAAAACACATTGCGAGTGTTAGAGAATAATAAGATAAGTAACCTTACTGGTATTAAAAAACCCTGCCCTTTTAATCTTAGTTTCATCATTATGGTGGAAAAATTATGTAAATGGCAATTATTTTTGTAACTTTGGGGTTTTTATTTGTAAATGAAAGCATGGGTCAATTTTTACCATAACTTATAATCATATTAAAACAATATATTGAATCATAACTCACCTGCAAAATCTGGTCTCCAATTCTGAGACGACCATCCTTGCTGGCTACTGTCCCTTGTTCAATCTGTGATACCAAAACCTCCGTCACCACACCCTTGTAGTCCTCAGCACACAAGCCTTCGTCCTCAGCTACTCCTACACCTTCATCCTGCTCGGCCATGTGAGTAGGTGGAGGTGCTGGGGCACTACTGTAGTAGAGGGTCAACCCCAACTTCTCCTCAGGTGATGTACGTTCCAAGATGATCTCCTAATAAAGGAGGGAGGAAGTATTACGTGCAACATTATCAGTTTCATGTCTTAAGAAAGTTTGGAGAGATTTCTTTCCAAAGCAATATGAAATTTTCTCACAGGGGATGGAGATGAGAGAGCAACTAGTTACTGAGGCTATAGAGTATAGGAACTCCTGCTGAAGAGGACAGGAAACAATTACAGTTCAGTACTTCCAAATTTTAACAAAATCTTATGACAGACTTTTAGAAGATGCGGTGAAAAACATTGAACGACAATGAACGTGTAATGAATAGATTCCGAGATGTTCAAACAGCTATGTGCAGGAATTAGTTACAGTCTCAATGCTGGTGAAAGAAAATCATCTCATGACAAATTACACAAGTAAACAAATTAGGAAAATAAGTAACAGATAGAAATAAAGATGCTTGAAAACGCTTGTAACAGATGAGAGGCAACAAACTGAAGAAGAAAAACAGACTTCTCGATAAAGAAGCAAAAATAATAAGAGACCTCATGAGACCCTAAAGTAAATCTAGGATGATAAACGCTGACGTTAAACTGGTAACACGCCCTTGTTATTGTAAGCTGGTCAATTAATCTGACAGACCAAGCAAGGAACATTTCTGGGAAGCATCAGAAAACCAGAACTAGTACAGTATCTCTTAATAGAATTATGTGAAAATTTAATGGAGACAGGTACAAAGATGTATGTCCGACCATGATATTAGTTTACCTGGTAATAAGACGAATTATTCTTTTTTTAAACAGTAGAGAACTGTGAGACTATGGGAGGCAAAAACGTGAGAGCAATGCTTAATTTGTTCAGTGCTGTGCAAAATATCTACCGCTTTGAAATAAGTAACAGCGACTTATTTTGCACCATGGCTAAGCAAAATAAGTCCCACAACAAATATTTGGTTTCAATAAAGCTATTGCAGGGGAGACGGGGTCCAGGGGGAATGGACCCCTTTTCATCAAAAAATTCCAATACTTTTTCTTTAATGCAGTAATGTACTCCGGCATTTTTGTATTACTATTGTCCTCAGAATATCTCCTAATATCAAGTGTATATGACTTAAAAATAGCCCCCCCCCCTCCCCCCACTGGGTGGGCTCAGTGCTCGCCCATGTTCCTCCACCCACAACTTCTTGGACCCCCCCTTTTGATATTCCTGGATCCGCCCCTGTGTTGTTCTTTAATATCATGACCTGAGCTTAGAGGGATAATATGCCCCTACGTGTTGTTTCTAAACAGGTAGTATAAGAGTCCCTACAAGCTTTGGTCAGCTTCACAGGTTTGGTCGGCTCCTCTGCAGCATCTGTCCTTGGCCCACTTGGGTTACACTACTTCTTATTTTAAAAATTAAGCTCTGCATAAGAGGACAAGTGTCACTAGAAAAAAGAAAGTAGATGTAAGAAAAAACAAGAAGAGAGAGGATGCAATAAGGAACAAGAACATGAGAGGAACGTATATATAGATACAAAAAAAAATACAAGAGATAAAATCAAGGAAGAAAGTAAAAATGAGAGCAAGAGTCAGAATAAGAAGGAGAGAAGGTAGGGCATGTAGACTTAGTTAAGAGGTGGAATGTAAAAGGAGACACACAAGGCGGGTGAGGTGAAGAGGGGGAGGTTGTGGGGACGAGTTCTCAGTTGCCCGACATAAAAGCTTCTTCTTTTCAACATTAAAGAGGAGAAAACTGAACGTCAAATTTGTGCAGGCAGCAAATCAACTGAATACACACGACTCCGACCTCAAAGGCAACTTTTACGTCCATAGAGGCCATGAAATACCGTCGGATGCCTTCAAACAGAATATCCTAAAATGACAAATATTATGATATTAGAAGGAATGCTATTCCTAAAAGGCGCGATGAATGACAAACACCACACATGTCAACAAAGCGTAAACTCCTCTGAGATGGTGTAATAACGCCATGACCTTCGAGTGATAGTTGACACAGAGGAGCTGCCTTCACCAATTTTAGATTTCGGGTGTTTTTTGTTTTTTTTATAGAAAACTTCTCAGTGATTGTTGGCCGGGAACAGGCTGGTTAATCCTCTTATTATATTATTTTAGCTGTAGCTATGAGTGTTCCAAATGGGTAAAACTTTGTGACCTGTTATCCGTCGTGCCAATTTAATGACACGTACTTTTCAAACCTGACCACTGAATCAAAAGTGAAATGATTACGTTGTGTTTATGTTAATCTTTACTCCATTTTAAGGTATAACACAGCATATTACATTTCCGCCCACTAATGTACATCGTCCCAATATGTAGCTAGCTTTACCTTACATATACAGTCACCTTAAACCCTCTCCCCACCCCCGCTAGGTGCCTCATTACCTGTCGTTAACTGTCTTGGTCGTGTATAAGGATTAAGGGCATCGTAAAAACCAGTTATGTGTCTATTAAACCGTGGCTCTGGTTACGCGTGAATGGTACGCAAGGATGTAGTCCTCTCGTGAATTACTACATTGTTCTGTGCCTGCTGTACAGCCCTACCAACCGACCGTCTACCACCAAGGTGTCTGGTATTATTGTATCTGCCTGACAGTGACTAAAAAAGCGTGACTAAAGACGTTATCCTTACTTTCAGCAGCCAACGAATAAACGTATAACAAATGACGATGCCGCTTGCCAATAGCTTTGTGACAATCATATAACGTTCCAACAGACTCAGCAGCCAATGGTTGATTGACATGACGTTATCGGCTGAGTACACAAATAACGTTATCAGTCAAGGCCCAATGGTTGAGAAACATACAAAGTTATTAATCAAAAACTAATGAATCACAAACACATGACGCATTCTGACAGCAATCAATGACTGAGGGAAGTCATGATGTCTCGGCTGTCAGTACCCAATAGGTGAGTTGAAAGTCATTACATTAGATGTCAGCAGCCAATCGTTGAACGAGTGTTATGACGTTAATTTAGTATCAGTAGCCAAAGAATTTACCCAAAACATTTGTCGTTATGCCAGCAGACAATGGCGGAACAAGATAAGTGGGCCAGTGAGATGCGTTTGAACTGTACATCTCAAAGTGCAGGGAAAAATGATCACACTACCGTTAAAAAATTCGCAGTCCCCTGAGGCTCTCTCGCACCCCCGGGAAAGATCACATTACGAGCTCTTCATAATGTTATGTGTAAATTTCATCATTACTACCTCTTTACTAATCTCTTTTATGGTGTGAGAAGTGATAAATCCTATTAAATGCGGTGGAAAAGCCTACCCAACATACAATATCAAATTACTGACAAAAAAATATATTATCTTAATCTAAGTGTTTTCAGCTTATTTATAATTAACAGTAATAAAATCATTGATATTTTATGTATTATAAAGTTTTTTTCTATTCTAATTAATGTGAAAGTCTACTATAATTTATCACCATATACAAACGTAATAACGCCCCAAGAAAGCTTCACAGTGGGGAGTGCGTGGGCTGTTTTATACGCCAGTCACCCCCCCGCGCGTCTCATGGTTAGCAAAAACAACGATAACAACACTCTGTATCATGATATATTTATACATAACAAATAACACAAATAAAAGTATATAAATTTCACGAACTCGGTCTAAGGTGGAAGAAACTAAACTTTACTATATAGTACCAAATTGTCGATTGGGACCATCCGTACTTCAATTTAGAATATATTTCAAAACTTAATGGGCATCAGTCACCCTCAATGTATTGTCTCTAAAAAAAATCCAGAATCCGCCCTGCTGGTTTCCTTTTGTCTATATACATTGACGTGTATCGACAAAAGAGAACCAGTTTAGGTTTCCGGTACACACAGGCCGCGCCCACACCATAACTCCCGTACACTGGAAAAAACCCCACTCGGCAGTGCACCAGAGCTCAAAGGTTTATTCAGTAACCTGTTGCAGAAACATCGTGTTACATGTTTTATTATTTGTTTATATCTTTTACGGGTCATTCCGTGTAGTGCAAATAAGTTGTACTTCGTTGGCAATATTTTCAAATGAGAGAGAGAGGGAGAGAGCATATCCACAATCGTTTGAGTCTGGGAGAAACTGTTAAGAAACCGTAGGGAATTACAAAAATAAATTGCTATTTATAATAATGGTTTGAAGAAAAATTCCTTTCATTGTCTTCATTGTTATCGTATCACCTGTTCTTACATACAGCACACCGATGAAGAATATTCAAATCATCTTCATTATCCCTCAGCGTGGGGCACAAACACGCCCAACAATGTGAGTATGAGCACGTTGTCTTGGCGAATCTTCTCATGTAACAATTCACCCTAAAAATAAAAGTAGGTGTAAAATTCAAAAGTGGTTATTTCATGCCTCCTTCAAGAATGCCTAACTGGATAATTCGGTGGAAAATTAAAGAGTTCACACAAGTGGGAGACATTCCCACGTAATCCACGACACATTCGCCACTCCTCGTCCACAGCACTGTAAAAACGCTCGAAAAATGCCATGCAGGAGAGCACAGCTGAAGCCTGAAACCTCATTAGTAAGGTAAAGGAACTATTTAAAAATATATATATAAACGTAATATATATATATATATATATATATATATATATATATATATATATATATATATATATATATATATATAAAGCTTAACTATAACGTACATACAAATATAAACTCATTTCATTATTTGATAAAGTTTCATATAAAAGAATAATAATCACACAAAAATAATTCCATTATTTCTAGATATCCTGTAGAGTTTTAATGGGTGATCGATTTCTTGTATTTCATTAACTCATGGACAGCGCGTCACATTTGCTCTTCAGCCAAAACTTGTCATTAAATTTGCAATCTCGCATATTGCCTTAAAGAATGATGAAGTACCAGCCCTTCCCCCCCCACGTCTCTTATTCTTCCCACTTCTTTCACTTGACTGCGCCTGACAGGTTACAAATTAATATATCGCAAGAAAGGTGTGGGTGGGGTAGTGATCTCCGACCTCCCGCCCCAACCACCGCCTCTCACGCTTCACTTGCCCTCATTATTTCTCTACTGGTCCACAATTCAACACTATTCTGCGTTTAATTTATCTTTAAACTCGTTTTCTTGTTTCGGTGTTTGAACGAGACTAGTGAAAAGATCATGAAATTTATGCTGAAATATTATATGAACAGCAGGTGAAGAGTGCCCAAAGCGCTGATAATTTCAACGGTCGGTTTCACTCCTCCGACAATGACTATGATTGTCGCTAAAATTACCCACCTTATACACGTCCTCTGGTGATTCAATGACAGTTTTCTCTCGCTAAAAAATACGAGACCTATTATTTCCGATAGAAAATTGCAATGTGATTCGTGACAAACTCGAGACTACAAGCGTAAAATGAGCGACGATACTTAGAGGTGTAGCTGTGTAACTCTGACAATATCCGATAGCAGTTACGTTGGAATTCTTTGCCAGACGCGCTTAAGGGGTGATTTCTCTGCCCAATTTCGGATTTATTTTTTTGCTACCTATATCCATCTATTGTTTATTTTGAAGCTTAATTTGGTTCTAAAATATATTATACAGTACACTTGGACCATCATTGTGACAAATTAGTTGTTAATCAAATTTCAAGATAATGACGTTTTCTCACAATTTACCAAATTAGAAAACGTACCTAGGCCTAACGGGTAGATTAAGATAAATTGTTAATGGGATACTGAAAATAGTTTTTGTACCCAGAGAAGCAAACGTAACCATTCCAACAACATACACTGATTAATAAGGAATCCTACACATCTTAGTGCCTCCAAGATCCCCAGTGGTGACGTGCTGAAAAAAATACCGCCAAACGCCTCACAAGTACAGTGGGAATGTGTCAATAAATGAGTTTATATACTTTCTTTTACTATGCTATTCAATATGGCGTAAATCTAACCTTAAACTCCATATCTTACCACTGACCAATAAATAAACACTGCATAATAATACGCTAATCCATTATACAATATTCTTAAAAAAAAAAAAAAAAAAAAAAAAAAAAAAAAAAAAATAATAATAATAATAAAGAACGATGGCGCATCTCTCCTTACTACACGCAAATAGTAAACTTTTCAACGAGACGAAAAATTTGCAAACAATATACCATCAACCGCGGCCCAACCAGGGGGAAAACTACCTAATTATCGTAAAGTTGGACATATACTATATATATATATTTTTTTTTTCACGGCGGGTGAGTGTAAGGCCATAGTCACCCCCAACAACAATAACTCGTTTTCTACACTTCATGACGATAGCGGGAACCAGACCCGAATTTTCTTTTTTAAACCTGTCTGTCAGTACGAGCTGCGGTTTCTATTCAATAACTCGACGAGTTTAATTATTAGTGTTTTATATGTATTATTTGTGTAGTTAAGCGTGGTTAAGGGAGGAGGAGGAGGTGATGTTGTTTGAGGGAGACGATGGAGGAGGAAGAGGTGTTTGTGGGAGGAGGAAGAGGTGTTTGTGGGAGGAGGAGGAAGAGGTGTTTGTGGGAGGAGGAAGAGGTGTTTGTGGGAGGAGGAGGAAGAGGTGTTTGTGGGAGGAGGAGGAAGAGGTGTTTGTGGGAGGGAAAAAACGTACTTCTGGGACGGAGAAGAGGAAAGAGAAAGAGTAGGGGTGGGAAAGGCAATAATGAGGGAGATATATGATTGGAGAGAGAGAGAGAGAGAGAGAGAGAGAGAGAGAGAGAGAGAGAGAGAGAGAGAGAGAGAGAGAGAGAGAGAGAGAGAGAGAGAGAGAGATTATCCTACCAGCCTCTAAATATCCGGGCTTTGAATTGGATTTTCAAGGCTTAGTAAGTAAACAAAAATATCCCCAACAAACTGTGATACAGAAACAAAAACGCATCTGGCTCCCGCTTATGACGTAACAATGAACAGCCAATGGCATCAGAATTCGCCCCCCCCCCCCCCCCCGAGTAACCATGTCGACACCTGAAGAGTTACGTACAGTAAATGGTTAACAAGATGGGGTTCACCACACACCGGCCACACCATCATGTAATGTGACCGCTCCCAGGACCACAGTGAACGGACGCCGCCACCACTAACAATGGTAAAAGTTAACCACCACAAACACATACCGCCGCCGTTCCGCAATCCGGAAATAATGGCAGCTAAGCAACCCATATTTCCAGGTCGCTTACTAGTAGGAGGTATTGTTATTTTATTATTATTATTTTCCTGCCTGCCTTTCTTGCTCCCCCTTCACACACACACACACACACACACACACACACTTTTTATAGTCTTGTTATTCTCGTATTTTTATTATTTCTTCCCTCTCACTCCTCCACCCATTAACACACAGAGGGTGGAGGAGGTCTCCCCCCCCCCCCCATATACACCAATATTTTACCCTCCTTCCCTTCCTCCACCGACAAAGACAATGGGCGGTAGACTTTCTCTGGCTGAGGAAGAATGAATATTGATACAAAAGTTAGGCGGTGTGTGTGTGTGTGTGTGTGTGTGTGTGTGTGTGTGTGTGTGTGTCATGAAAAGGATTAGGCGTGGGCGAGTGTGGTGAAAGTATAGTAATGGGTGTTGGTGGAAGTACAGGGGGGTGGTAATGGGTGTAAAATTAGGATTAAATATAGGAATGGGCGTGGGCGTGATGTGTACGGCCAACTGTCTTTAATCAGGTCATTCATGGGAGATCAAGATACCTCTAATTCCTCTAACTAATCACCAAAGCCCCTTTCTCCAACCTAATCACAAAGACCTGGACCTCAGTTCAGGAAAGGGAAGTCCACCACAACAGCGACAGCCCTGGCATGTGAAAACAGCCAGAGCCGCGGCGACTGGTAGACAATGTAATCTAACTCTCCCGGATGTAGCGAAGGCATTTGACAAAGTCTGGCACGACGGTCTAAAATATAAGATCCTCCAACCCGGACTTCCCGCAAACATTGAAAAGTTGCTTTGTAACATTCTTGACGGCAGAAATGCTAGACTGAGGGTAGGACAACACACAGGAGAGACCTTCCCACTCATGAGTGGAGTCCCTCAGGGGAGCGTCCTCTCCCCCACCCTATATATTATCTACACAAGTGACACCCCCGCCTCCCACTAGAATAGGTAACGAAGATATTATGTATGCAGATGACATCACTCAAATAACAACACATCAAGGAAAATCGCGAGCGTTACAGGTCGACAACACCAGGCGGGAATTAGAAAGGGTAAATAATTACAACAACAATGGAAAATCCAAACCAGTCTCCCGAAATTCACAGTGACACCCTTATGCGGAAGGAAAACCCATCCATTAGTAACCAATAATGCCCAGATAGAATACAAAAGCAGAGGCACCCTCCTGGGCCTGCATATATCCACGACAGATTACTCCCATCATGTCCACAACAGGAAGGAAAAAGCAAGAAGAGAGCTGAGAAAACTATACCGCTTTAAAGCGCTTCCTGAAAAAATAAAATTCCGCCTGGTGACATTATTTATCAAACCGATATTAACTTACCCAGCAGTACCTCTTCATACTATGAGCACCACTCAAATATTAAAATTACAGGTGGTCCAAAATGAAGCCCTAAGATTCGCCACAGGTGAAAGATACCCCTTCACCAGAACCACAGCCGAGTTACATAGAGACCTGAGAATAAAACCCATCAACCAGCAGCTGCACACCCTGGCCAGCAGAATCTGGCAAAAGATAGAACGATCAGAGCAAGAACTCCTTCAAAGACTCCCACCAGATAACGACAACAACCATACATGGTTCCCAAAAAGTTACCAAATCTCAAAAGGTCCATTACCACCCCCGATCTACACGGCCAGGCAATAGACAACCTCCCTAGACCAGCATCCGCCAGTAGGGTCGACGGAATATGAAATAAGGCCCTCAAAACACCCATATATGGGACAGGGTAGGCTGTCTAGTGCCTGTACCGACAGAACATAACTAACCCATGACACAACCCTAACACACTATAAGCTTAGCTAGGCGGTCAGCCCGCCCTCTCTTACCTCCTAAATTTCTTCAATTTCCTAACAAAAACTTCCTTCCCCCACCTCTAATCTTCTTTCACCCTCCTTTCTCGACACAAAAAAAAAAACTCTGCGAGATTGGTGTCAGTTACATGGGGGGGGGGGGGGGGGCATCACACAGGTAGCCGCGAGGAAACGGCACACGAACGTTCATTCTTCTCCGTCTTGTCACACACACACACACACACACACATACACACCAATTTCCTCAAGTCAGTATGGCACCTGTGGGTTCATCTCTGAGCTCAAAAGGATTCGAAACCCCAAGAGGTGAACCCGGGTCATCCTACAATGACTGTGAGAGATACAGGGAGAGGGGGGGGGGGGGGTGATGCACCTAGCTACAGACAGACAAACAGACATACAGAACAATTGAGCATTCCCGGTAATTTCGCTCCAACAGTCTCCATCCAGAACTCGTAGTAACCGGAAGAGAAATTCAGAATCCGGAAGAGTATTCGGCTGAAGGGAGAGGGAAGGAGGCCAGTAATTTAATTTTCCTTTCCTTATTTATTTTTCACCTTATTTTAAATCGTCTTTTCACTTAATTTACTTATTTCCATCTTTATTCTTGATTATATCGACACTTGTTTGTGTTTTCCACGATTTTTTTTGTTTTACTTGTCGCTTGCTTCTTGTTTTTTTTTATTTATCCCCTTTCTCCTTTATAATCATTTCTCTCACTTATTCCTCCCCTCATCAATTTTCTATGCGTACAATCTCGTTCAAGATTCTTCGAAACAACAAAGCCCAACTATTAAATTAAGCAACGGGGAATTAAGTCACCAATCACCGATCACTTTTGCATTTACTCATAATTTTTACTACGTACTATTGTAAACAAACGCCCTTGAGTTGCCAGCTGTCTCCAGTAGTGTTCGAAGAATCTTGAACGAGACTGTACCTTAATTTGTATTCTCGCCTATTACTCAATTTACTCTTGTTTCTTTTATCTCCCATTTACACTAAACTTTATATTTTCTTAACACACTACAAACTTAAACTAATCTAACATATCGTACAGTATATCTCCATTACTTGAACGAGGTCATATATCTTCATACACTTTATCATTAAATTTCAAGTCAATCCATCACCACAGTCCTTCTATCTCTATGTCTGTCATTTCAGCTATAATTACCTGCCATTGTCAATTCTTCCGTAACGAGCTATTTTGTTTTTCACATTTGTTCCTTGCTGTCATTCGGGCTGTTTATAACTGTATGATAATTTGTCCCACTGGCTGTTATAACTGTATGGTAACTTGTCACAATGGCTGTTATACCTACGATAACTTGTCACTGGCTTTTATAACTACGATAACTTATCACACCGGCTTGTGATATTGCTGTTGTCTCAGTACAATAACTTCAAAATAACACTACCAGACGTACGATTACCACTATGTTTATCATCACCACCACCATCTACCTCTTGATAAAATTACGCTACCTTCCCCCAAGACTCCCTCCATACCTAAGTGAGATCTAAATACCCACCTATGAGACCCACATAAACAAAGATGACAAACCGAAAATGAAGTCGAACATTCACCAAGACTCGAACCTTCACTAGACACAACAAAAGTAGGTCACAGTTTGAAGGTGAAACACAACACAGCGGCGAACCACAAAACATAGTGGATGGATATATACTCTAGTGATGGGTGTTATTCTGTTGACGATGCTTTGTTTTAACCCAATAATTACCGCGCCTCATAAAGTTGTGAACACGGCGCTATCTAACGTTCAAGAAGAAAGAGTAGTAATAATAATAATAATAAATAGAAATAATAATAATGATAACAATAATAAAATAATAATAATCGCTGTACAAGTGAGTTTTTATCCTAAACGAGTGAGTCGCTGTGGCGTGACTTACACGAACGACTCTTTAAACGTTTGCTTTTGTTCAGGGGAAACTTTTTTTAAGCGTCGCTCCTAGACACAGAGTTTTGAAAAGGCTGCATCAATGGAGGGAGGGAGGGAGAGAGAGAGAGAGAGAGAGAGACTCACCTCTATGTCAATCTCCTGCTCGAGGAACTGGGAGAGAGACTGCGGGAGGTCACCTGGGAAGATGTAGTCCCCGTCAGGTGAGTCCGAGTCGCTGCCCTCGCCTACCCCGCCCACCCACTCGCCCGCACCCACCGCCCACTCACTCACGCCCATCAGTGAGATCTGTGACGAGAGAAGAGACATAGTTATAATAAAATATACTACTAACGTTACTATTATTACTACTACTACTACTACTACTAATAATAATAATAATAATAATAAACACCTAACCTAACCTAATACCCAACAAAATCGAATTCTCTATATACTGGGCCTAAATCCTGCTAACAACCTTTCAACAAAATGTCAACAATATCAGAACACGTAAAAAAAACTGAAAAACAAAATTGACAACAAACAATTTCATCACCAGTGACTTGTTGACCTTGATCTGACCTCTGACCTTTAAGCGGTTAATCCAGAATGGAATATTGAATTTAAAACCAGACTATTTTTTTTTTACCACTGTATTATGACCTTCCAATAGATAACCAGGTTTAGAAACGTATATAAACAGATGGCTATTTCAAGACAGACAGACAGACAGGGAAACAGACAGAGACAGCAATGAAAAACCTGCAAGTGACTTACCTCCGTCTGTGTACCCGTTGTGACACTTGACCCCCCGTCACCCTGTCTCTCCTCCACCCTATCTTCCTTCTCTCCTTCATCACCTTCTTCCTCCTCCACCTCCTTCCTTTCCTTCTTCACTTCTTCCTCGTGTTGGGTGGAGGAGTCACTAGCGGGCGTGGGCGTGGTGGAGGTGTGTGGGTGTGTAGGGGTGGAGGGTGTTGAGGTCTGCTGGGTGGTGTTGTTGTTGTGAGGTCGACGCAACACCTGAACCATAATTGGCTCAGCTGCCTCCTGGAACACCTTGACTGCCTCCGTGTGGCTTAGACCGCTCACGTCCTGCCCGTTCACCTGTAATGATAATAATAATAATACAATCATAGTATATCAACAACAATAACAATACTACTACTACTATTAATAATATAGTCCTTGCCCTCAACACACCTGTTAACACACCTGCCCTCAACACACCTGCCTTGAACACACCTGGGATAGTACAGTAGGTGAGATGGGAGAGGGTGGGATGGAGGAGATCGATCTATCGCTTTATAAAATGTGAAGTTACCGTCTCATGATATCGGCTGTAAGTTTTGTATTATTCACGTCTGGATGAAGAACATACGTATATTATTCGTTAAATCCGTTAAAACGGTTAAAACCGTTGAAACCGTTAAAACTGTTGAAACTTGAAAACCTCACACACTCCACATGACACTTCCACTATCCACCTGACACCACATTACACCTCCCACACACCTCGCTTACACGAAAAATGGTGTAACTCACAAGACTGATAAGAGACCGAGAAAACCCCAAAAGACTGACACCAACAAAAGACAGACGAGACCAAAAAAAAAGACCGAAAAAATCTATTAAAAGTCCCATTAAACCAAAAAAAAATACCGACAAAATACCGACAAAAGTCCGACAAAACTAACAACATACCGACAAAAGTCCCCCAAAACAGACGGAAAAAAAGAAGAAAATACTAAGACAGGAAAAGAGAAAAAGAAGAAGAAAAAGGTGAACACTGTCTTACCGCCACTGAACCTTCAAGACCCACAACTACTGTCAGCGCTTGTCACCACCACTGACAGCTACACGAACACCTACCTGTCTCTCCCCCCCCCACCCTTCCTCCAGCTCTTCCCTCCCTCTCCTCCTCCTCCTTCTCCACCGGCCCCTACTTCCTCCCCCTCACCCTCTTCCTCCGCCTCTGTTACACTCCTTCTCTTGCCTCTTATATTCCTTCTCCTTCTTCGTCGATCCCTTCCTTCCTTTTCCTTCCTGTTCCTTCTCTCTTCTTCTCTCTTCTTCCCTCCCTCGCGCGCGTCCTTCCTTTCTCTTCCTCATTTTCTTCTTCCTTCCTTTCCTCCCCACCCTCCCACCCTTTCACCCCATCCTCGTGCACAAACATACACTATACACACACGTACACCATACAAAACTATACACAAACACACACACGTACACTATACACACACGTACACCATACAAAACCATACACAAACACACACAAGTACACTATACCTACACACGTACACGGACCCATCCATCAACCCACAGGCCTAATTCCGTCTTCAGGGGGAAAAATTTTACCTTACGAGGCTTTCAGAATTTATCTATGCGCCGTACCTAATAAGAACGAATTTAATGCGTTCTTTTATCTCCATCTCGATTAAAATGACAAAAAAAAACACCTTAGAGAATATTAAGTCCTGGGTTAGTAATTTAGTTATATATATAAAAAGAATATCGAATAATGTCTTGTGTAAACCCTTTGCCAGAGTTACCCCTATAAACCACAGAAACGGGGGCATAGAGAGGGGAAACTATCCTAATGGTCACTTACACTGAACTTTGATTCTTTACACTACAGTTGTCCTTCGTCATATGTTTTACCTAGTAACAATAGCAGGTTGGGGGACAATTTAACACACACACACACACACACACACACACACACACACACACACACACACACACACACACACACACACACACACACACACACACCAGATTAACGTAAAAAAATAATGCTAAAATAAATATAGAGCCGAGTCGTACTGGCCAATTAGAGCCTAACAGGGGTCGTGTGTCTCTTGTTAAACACGAGGGTGAGGGGGCAGGAACAAGGCCTTCTGATTGGTGACCTCGATATACCAATAGGGAGGCTGAGCTAACAGAAGAGATTTATATATGTGTATGTGTGTGTGTGTGTGTTGAAATTGGAGGAAATGAAGGCGGAGAGGGGGGAGGGGAGTGGAGAAAGAGGAGGACGGAGAAGAGGGTTAATAAGAGGAAGGGGAGAGAGAGAAGGCGTAGAGAGGAGGAAGGGAAGAGAAGGAGGAGGAAGGGAAGAGGAAGAGGAGGGCCGAGGAAAAACTACAGGTAGGCTCACGATACGTGTCATTAAATTTGGCTTTTGCTGCAGCTACGCCCACCCTCTCATGATCACGCCCACCCTCAGACGATCACGCCCACCCTCTAAAGATCACGCCCACCTTCTAAAGATCACATCCATCACGCCCACCATCTCAAGATCACGCCCACCCTCTAAAGATCACACCCGCCCTCTTAAGATCACACCCGCCCTCTTAAGATCACGCCCGCCCTCTAAGGATCACGCCCGCCCCTTAAAGATCACGCCCATCACATCCGCCCTCTTAAGATCACGCCTATCACGTCCGCCCTCTTAAGATCACACCCATAACTCCCGCCCGCTTAAGAACTACGCCTACCCTCTAAATATCACGCCCACCCTCTCAATATCACCCCCGCCCTGTAAGGATCACGCCCACGCCTACGCCCGTCACGGCTAAGCCTCTACAATCAGGGTGGTGTTCCCCTCCGTCACTCTCTGGGGTGTGAGGCTACGGCTACCCTTCACAGAGAACACTGACCTACCTACCTACCTACCCTACCCATCTACCTACTTACCCACCTACCTTCCTACCTACCCTACCCATCTACCTACCTACCCATCTACCTCCCCTACCCATCTACCTCCCCTACCCATCAACCTCCCCTATCCATCTACCTACCTACCTACCCCCTATCCCCCTACCTACCCATCAAGGAACACGTCAACACCTAAATAAAACTTCGCCTGGTGACATCATTTATCACACCGATATTAACTTACCCAGTAGCACCTCTTCATACTATGAGCACCACTCAAATATTAAAATTACAGGTGGTCCAAAATGAAGCCCTAAGATTCGTCACAGGTGAAAGATACCCCTTCACCAGAACCACAGCCGAGTTACATAGAGACCTGAGAATAAAACCCATCAACCAGCAGCTGCACACCCTGGCCAGCAGAGTCTGGCAAAAGATAGAACGATCAGAGCAAGAACTCCTTCAAAGACTCCCACCAGATAACGACAACAACCATACATGGTTCCCAAAAAGTTACCAATTCTCAAAAGGTCCATTACCACCCCTGATCTACACGGCCAGGCAATAGACAACCTCCCTAGACCAGCATCCGCCAGTAGGGTCGGCGGAATATGAAATAAGGCCCTTAAAACACCCATATATGGGACAGGGTAGGATGTCTAGTGCCTGTACCGACAGACAATAACTAACCCGACACAACCCTAACACACCATTAGCTTAGCTAGGCGGTCAGCCCGCCCTCTCTTACCTCCTCCTAAACTTCTTCAATTTCCGAACTATAACTTCCCTCCCCCACCTCTAATCTTCTTTCACTCCTCCTTTCTCTCTTTCTCTATAAAAAAAAAAAAAACCTATCCTACTGATATACCTCCCTCATACACCAAATTACCCCCCCCCCCCACCCCCTCTCCTTAACATCTATACAGTCAAAAATTATCATCACTACGTAAAAAAACTTCCATTAATAAAATTCTTAAAACTTTTACAAAAATAAACACCGCGTGGATCAAGACGATGGATGCTCAAGTGATTGTTTACCCCTGGAGTGATGGTGAGGTTGGGGCGTCCGTCCGTCCGTCCTCTATGGTGAACCCGGGTCCCTGAGGCCGCCCCATCCGTCATCGGTAATTGGCCAGTTTCACGGGCTGTCAATAAGGTGTGTTTCCCTCTCTTGGCTGCCGGGACTATGAGTCTTACTGGGTGTGTGCGGAACTAATGCATTGTTCTAATGAAGGGCGACCAACTACTCTCCCCCCCCCCCCTCCCTCCCCCTCCCCCCCTCCTCCTCCTCCTCCTTATTTCTGGGTTTGTTTTGATATGTGTGTGTGTGTGTGTGTGTGTGTGTGTGTGTGTGTGTTGTTATAATCACTTCTTCCTTTTTATTCTCCTCTTCCATGTCTTCTTCCTCCTCTCTTCACTCTCCTTCTCCTCTTCCTTCTTCCCAACAGTGATGAATTTTCTGTACATCATTCAATCTCAAATATGAAAGAAATCACGTGTCGTCATATTATTCAAGGCTCGTGTATGTATGTATGTATGTATGTATGTATAAGCTAATATAAACACAGCCAAGGAGCAACAGTGTAATGTACGCACGTTATGTACTGCTCTCTGTTCACCATCACCACCATACCTCCTCCAACACTACCCCCTCCAACACCTCCACCACCACACCTCTTAAATATTTCACTTTTCTGGCTTCCATTTATTGTCTCTTTATATTCTATCGTTCTTCATTCTTATGCATTATTCATTTCTTTCGTTTTTGCTATTCGTAGATCTCTCTCTCTCTCTCTCTCTCTTTCTCTCTCTCTCTCTTTCTCTCTCATATCTTGCATTGCTTATTTTTTTTCTTCCTCTCGAATCCCCTACACCCACAACACAACCCCTACACCCACAACACAACCCCTACACCCACAACACCCCTTACAACCACCCTTATTTAACCCCCCTCCACCCCTTCCGGACATCCGTACAAAAAGCACATGATAAATCTCCTTTGATAGGTTAGTGCGCGAAATCCCCTTCTTTTGTTCTCGCTTCAGAAATATCGAGAAATGTAGAGCGAGTCACACTGCCTCTGTAGGGGTCATGAAGGTGCTATACCACGCCAGTGTCTTAAGGTCCACGACAGCGGTGAGAGAAGATGAGGATGGTCGACCGTCTAGTCTCAAGAGGGCCAAAATGCCCTCCTTTGACTGGCCGCCTGACAATAAATCGCCCAACTTGCAGGATAAAAAAGATGACTAACACGCCCCCGCGAGTCTCTTTGATCACAACAATTGCTCTCTCTCCCCTCTCCCCCTCCCTCACCACCACTCACATGCCCTCCTAAATTGCTCAAGAGATTCCCGTTCTTGAACACGCTTCTTACCAGCGGCGTCAGACGAGCGTATCTCGTGACTATCTCTCTCTGTCTCCTGCCAATCTCTCCATCCCCAGCGCTTAAAAACGACTAGCGCCCCCACCCCCCCACCCCCCTCACACACACACACACACACAGTCTTTACATGGATGCTGAGACGTGAGGCGCTGGGTATCAGTGGGACCAGGAGCTAAATCTCTAACATTCGTAGCGGGTTAAATATATTTTTTTTTACATCTTTGAGTGTCTAGAATGGCCATCACACCAGCTGAGACACCCCTCCCTTCACCCTCCCCCCTCAGACGGCCCCCAGCGAGGCGTAATCTTAGACACGAGACATCTCACGCATGTTTACCGATTGTTCCCCAGGATTTGCGAGACATAGCAGCCGGGTGGTGGTTGGTGAGGAGAGGGTGGGGTGGTGGCCGGGGTGGGGGTGGTGGTCGGGGAGGGGGGGTGGGGAGGGAGGGTTGGGGAAGGGAGGGGAGGGGAGGGGAAGCTATAGAGGACCTCCACCCTCTCATTCTATTCCCTTGGTCGTCTATCGCAGCTGCTACCATAGTAAATTCGCGAGTGTTTCATTGTGTTGGTCTCATAATTCGCGAGTGTTTCATTGTGTTGGTCTCATAATTCGCGAGTGTTTCATTGTGTTGGTCTCATAATTCGCGAGTGTTTCATTGTGTTGGTCTCATAATTCGCGAGTGTTTCATTGTGTTGGTCTCATAATTCGCGAGTGTTTCATTGTGTTGACGTGAATCAACACACTTAACAGAAGTCTTAGAACATAATAACCCTTCAGACACTGCAAGAACTAGAGAGCACGTCAGGCGTCGCCAGTGGGGGCATTAGTCATCGCCAGGCATTCCCCTAACACTAACCACACAAAACCTACGACCATAAAACACATTTCCTTACTTTATTTATTCTGAAACGTAAACAGATACGCCTCAAGGACATCGTATGTCAATAAGTCACAGCAGACGAACCTTCGCCCTCCCCCCCACCCCCTTCTGCCGGCAAAGGCGTTCGATAAAAGATTCAGATAATATTTTTGTCGTCGTGCTAACAAGTACAGGGTTATCCATAATTGATTACCCTGACTAAAACATGAGAGCATACTGTTTTTAGGACACCCTGTATTTTAGAGAGAGAGAGAGAGAGAGAGAGAGAGAGAGAGAGAGAGAGAGAGAGAGAGAGAGAGAGAGAGAGAGACGCTTCCTCCATCTGTCCTACACAACACGGAAACATAAACAGGCCACACTGATTGGAAGAAGATATTAAAAAGAGATCATTAGTGATTCGAATCCTTTTCAATGTATTCCAATCCTCTTCTCTCTCCTTCGTTTTCAATTTTTCTCTCTTATTTTCTCCCATTTCCTTCCCTTTATGCTTTTCTTTTCTCCCTCTCATACACAATACCTCTCCCACTCTCCCTCTCACACAATATCTCTCCCCCACTCTCCCTCTCACACACAATACCTCTCCCACCCTACCTTTCCCACTCTTTCCCTCTCTCCTCTTGCGTTAAATACCAAAAACTGTGTTGATTGGTGACCTCCTGTGGCATAGAGGTGGGGGAGAAGGGGGGAGGGGAAGTGGGAAGGAGGGGGAAAGGGATGGGGAGGGGGAAATGAAGGGAGAAGGGGGAAGAAAAGGTAAAAATTAGGGGAGAGGGAGGAGGGCAAGAAGTGTAGAAGAAGGGAGAGGAGGGAAAATGTGGAGAGGGAGATGATGGGAGGGCAGATGAAGGAGAGGGGGGTGGAAGGGAGGGAGAGAGAGGAAGGGAGGGCGGGAGATAGAAGGAGGATGGGAGAAGGAAGGGGGCGAAGGGAATGTAAAACAGGAGGGAAAGAAAGAGGTTTATTGGTGGGAGAGGGTTATGGGGAGGGATAGTGGGGTGTGGTGGGGTAGGAGGGTGGGGGTGTGGAGTGGGGATGTGGTGGGGTAGGAGGGTGGGGGTGTGGGGTGGGGTAGGAGGGTGGGGGTGTGTTATCATGCACCAGGTACGAGAGATATATCATTAAAAACCAGTTATCAACGCCCTTGTGTGTTTGATTTTACAATATCTTACAATAACAACAACAAAATCCTTCATATCGTATCATGACCGACGCAGTAACTTACATAAGAACATAAGAACATAAGAATGGAGGAAACTGCAGCGGGCCTATTGGCCCATACTGGGCAGTCCCGTTTACACCCAACCCCTATTGCTCATATGAGCATCCAACCTATGTTTGAAGCAATTCAGCGTATTCGAGTTAATGATGATATTTGGTAACTTGTTCCATTCATCCACTACTCTGTTTCCAAACCAGTGTTTACCTATTTCACGCCTAAATCTAAATTTGTCCAATTTAAAACCATTGTTACGAGTTCGCTCCTGGTTGGATAATTTGAGTACCTTTGTAATGTCCCCTTTGTTTAGCCCTGCCTTCCATTTATACACCTCTATCAGGTCGCCCCTCGCTCTACGTCTCTCAAGGGAGTGCAAATTAAGATGCTTTAACCTGTCTCTATACTCAAGGTTCCTGATACCCGGGATTAGTCTTGTCATTCTCCTCTGGATTCTTTCCAAGGATTCTATATCCATTCTGTAATACGGTGACCAGAACTGGACTGCGTAATCCAGGTGTGGTCTCACAAGAGCAAGATACAGTTTTAGGATGACCTCGCTAGTCTTGTAACTAACACTCCTTTGTATGAACCCAAGTACTTTATTAGCCTTGTTACGAGCAAAAACACATTGTTTACTTGGCTTAAGGTTCCTACTTATCATTACTCCTAAATCTCTCTCGCAGTCGGATTTCTCTATGGCATCGTTGTTCATCTGGTATCTGGTTTCCCTGTTTACATTCCCTATACTGAGTACTTTACATTTGTCAATGTTGAATTTCATCTGCCATTTTTCAGACCATTCGAAAAATTTGTTTAGATCCTCCTGTAGTTTTGCCGAGTCCTCGTCAGATTTGATAACACGTCCTATTTTAGTATCATCAGCAAATTTACTTATGTTGCTGTCTATGCCGATATCTATGTCGTTTATGTATATAATAAACAATAATGGTCCAAGTACTGAGCCTTGGGGAACTCCACTTGTGACGTTGCTCCAATGGGACTTAGTGCCGTTAATGCTCACTCGCTGTTTCCTGTCCTGTAACCACGCCCTAATCCATTTAAGGATGTCACCTTTGATGCCATGAGCTTCTACCTTTCTAATTAGTCTTTCGTGGGGTACTCTGTCGAAGGCATTGCTAAAGTCGAGATATACCACATCATAATTGTGCCCCTCGTCCACTGATTCGAAAACTGATGAAAAGAATGTTAATAGATTAGTTAGGCAAGAACGTCCGCTTGTGAAGCCATGCTGGGAATCATTGATCAATCTGTGCTTCTCCAGGTGATTTCGAATAGAGTTTGAAATGATTGCTTCCAGTAATTTGCCTACTATTGATGTTAGACTGATTGGGCGGTAGTTAGAGGATAGTGATCTATCCCCCTTCTTGAAGATCGGTATTACATTCGCTATCCTCCAGGATTCTGGTACTACACCTGTTTTTAAGGACATGTTAAACAACTTTGCTAAGGGCATACTAAGCTCTTCCTTACATTCCTTTAATACTCTGGCAAATATCTCATCGGGACCAGGTGACTTATTAGGCTTTAGTTTGTCTATTTGCTTACTAACATC